>OZ022418.1:15576307-16025239 GCA_963989365.1 Rhimphoctona megacephalus | reverse complement strand
AACCAAAGCCACTTCACCCTGCGAACAAAAATGTTCAATAATCGATCAATGAATCACGCGATACAACAAAGTAATTTAAAATCTGCGAAAATTTTAATCAAGTGCAAATTTTAATGAAATACTCCGAGAGTGCGTGTGCGCGGAGCGATAAGATTGAAACTTCGGTGCTCTGATATCTGTGAAATATTCATAGATAATGGGGTAGTGGAGAGAACTCTCGATGAAAAAAAAGGTCAGTCGGAATCGAAATCCCTGGCTCCAGACACAATATTACGTACCAGCATATATTTTCTCCTTCTGGTTATATACAAAGACATATTCACGTTCAAATATACGTATGTACATCGACAAAGACATGTATATAAGCGCACAGTAAATGGCACGTTGCAATATGGATACCGGGTGGCAATTTCACGCGACAAGTACCACCATCAGCATATCAATGGAACGACGAGGATTATCTGTATGCGCGGTTTGCGGACCAGTGATACACCGCGGTTGGCTCGAACAGATAGGGTTTGCAGTAGAATTCTATCCTCGTTATATATATCTGTATATATTCATATAAATGTATATATGCATGGGCACAAACATACATATGCAACGTGAGCTTTCAATATATTCCTTACATGCACACACGATTCTCTTATTATTCTCTCAACCCTTTTTCACCCCCTTTCTATCTCTAGCTCTTTCTATACTCTTTTTTCTCTTCGTCTTTCTTCTTTGCTTGATTTTTCTCTCTCACTCTCAATCAATTCTCGATATATCGTACGCTGTGTCTATTTAAATACACTTAAGAAGGGATTGAAGAAAAAGAGAGAAATGACAATTTCAATCAGATTACTTCGATCGATCTCTATCCGAACGTAATAATCCAGTTGCATCGTACGACAAGCGATTCATGACGGCTCCATTATTTTTCCTCAAACGCACACACGTTCGAGTTTTTGGATTTAAACGTGACCTGCTGCTGCAACTTTTATTTTTCGCTCGACATACACACGTCGTGTGTCAATACAAATAACTCGAGAAAAATAATTCTTCGATTGATAATAATACAAAAACAAAAGAGAATGGTTGTCTTATTAGCTCATGATTAATTTGTATCTCCGGCGAAAAATACGCGTTGGGAAAATAATATTTTGTTTGTGATCGGGTCTCCGTGCCCCAGTATTCACAGGTGCGAGGCGCGAGTCTCGCTCAATCGCTCTGTCGCTTTTTCTTTCTTCTTCGGCTCTCTTTTTTTCTTCTTTCTTTTTATTATTCTGCATAATTATGCACGCGATTGTAGCCTTTCGTTTGCTGAACAACCAGACGAGGAAAAAAATTGGTGTGATTGCGTAAAAACGTACGTCCACGATACTCGCTCGTCTGACTCTCTCTCTCTCTCTCTCTCTCTCTCTCTCTTAATTGTTTTGTTGTTCACTTCCTTTTTTTCTTCTTCTTTCTGTTATTCAAAATTCCCGTGTTGCTTTTATTTTCGTTTCACCGCTTGTTCAAATCGCATTTTGGGAAAACAAATTTTGCGTAATTTATTTGATGGCAAGATTTTTGAAAAAAAATAAAATTGAGAGAATATCGTAGTTAAAATAAAATAAATGAAAGTAAAAAAGTTGAAAAAAATTAGAATCAAATTTGATAATTCTTTTTCAATGTTTTTCGATGTTTCAACTTTTTGGCGGAACTTCAGCAAACTTTTCTAATCGATCTTACTATATGGATTCCATTTTTATAATTAAATATTTTTTTCCTTTTATCGAAACAATTAGAAGGACCTGGCAATTGTTATTCCTGTCAAAATGTTTAAACTTATTTATGCAAAGTTAAGGGGATGAACAAAAGTTTGGAGTTTGAGGTGAAGTGTTCCTTGTTTTTGTCTTAAAAACTCGTAAGGATTTTCTCTCGGTGGTAATTTCGAGGGGACCACACCCCGCGAGAGTGTTCTCTCCGACGCTGGCTAATTCCGACTGTTTGGTTAACAAGCATTTAAGGTTTGTCTTGGCCGTTACTCGGTGTCTTTTAGACAGCCGATCTGTGTTCCGACCAAACGACATGGAGCTAAACGATATAGTAGTATTACCTACGAAAATCTCTCTCTCTCTCTCTCTCTCTCTCTCTCTCTCTCTTGCACTTTATTTCTTTTGAGTATAGAGTGCTCCGACGGTGATGATGCTGCTGGTTGAGTTGACGAAGTGACGAATTCAACCCCGAGTCAACATCATTTTCACTTCGCAACTTCTCATAACAATCTCTCTTCATTGATCCTCTCGTTCGACAGAGAATATTAACAATATCTCATTTTCCTTCTTATTGCGCATTTATTTCTCATCTTCATTTCGAAAATACTAGAAAATTCAAATATCTTAAATTTAGAAAAAGGCAAATGGATTTATATGAATTTTGGCAATGTTTCGATCTTTTTTAAGCCAGTGGTTTATTGAATAAAAGAAATTTATTCGGTAAATAAATTCAATACCTTATCGTCAAAATAGCTATCAATGGAGACCCTTGAACTCCAATTTTCTGACCTTTGAAGATCGCAAAATCAGCTGTGATTACCTTTCAATTACTTCAAACGATTGAAATGTCGTTAAACCTTAAATTGTAATTAACGTGATAGTAAATTAAAGATTTAATAATCCATGTTTCAAAAGTTATCGTGAATATTTCAGAGAAGGTTAAAGATGCATAAAATTTGGTTATTGAGAGATAAAAATGAATGAACCGCTATCAAAAATAATGAATCAATTTTTCTCATTGATGGAATAATTTTATTTGGTTACCGATAAAAATGCATCGTCAATACGTAATCATATTTTTCCTACCCCCAATGTTCACAAATAGTTTTGTTTTCAAGTGTGTTTCGTTCGAAAATCTTGGCTGTTTATTTGTTAAATAATTTTATAAATATCGACTCAAATATTTCTCGAAATAAATAAAAAATGTTTTATAACATGTTTTCTTGAAAAATCTTGTATGTTTGTCGATAAAATACTTGGAAATGAAAAATCTTCAGTTTGTTACTGTGTGTGTTGAAATGTTTTATTATGAAATGGCATTTTTTCATTGATTGCATTAATTCACTAGAAATCACGTGAAATTTATTGATCCTCATAATAATATATTCTCGCGTACACAAAGCAAGTTTTTGAAAATAAATGGGTTGCAAAAATACAGATGAAAAATGAATTTTTCATGTTATCAATCAATCCTAATAAGTGCCTCATGTCTATAAGGGTCTGTCGAAATTTTGGAGGGATTCCTCAAGCAAAACTCTTCTGCTTGACGGGGTTAGGGAAAAAGACGGATTCCATACTTGGCCACATATGTAACCGGGCACGAGACAAAACCAGCCCAAATCCCCTACTTCTATCTTTCTCTCTCACCCCTCTCTCTCTCTCTCTCTCTCTCTCTCTCTTTTGCTCTCTTCCTCATCTTCTTCTCTCGGTACCCTGCTCAATACAGCCACAAAAGATTTAGAGAAGTTGCGGCTGAACAAACACAGCACAGGCTCAGCTTCCTATGCTTCATATCTATTTTTCTCTTCCACTAGCTCCTCTCTTTCACTAGCGACAACATATACACACTATTTTTACGACGATGTCACTAATTTTTCGATAATTAAACAAAACCACAATTTATTTTCTCTCACGTCATTACAACGGGCATGCATATAAATCCATTATATTTTCCAGATTATTTTTTTTTATAAGACTGCTCACACGCGATTCGTAAATTTTCTATGCTTTTATTGTTAGTTTGTATAATAATTATTGAGAGTGCACGTGAAAAGATTTAATTTAATAAAAATGATAGGATTGTCAAATGATAAAATAAATTCAATCGAAAAGCCTCGTATACCATTTTATTGAATCTCACGATTCACTTCGTTTCACAATCATTGTAATTTATCAAAAATTTCCATTTTTCATCATTTAAAATAAATATGTCCCGAATAAAATCACATTTTAATGGATCATTAAAATTTTTCGAATTTTTATTAATGTAAAACTAAAAAATCTTTCACATTTTACCGAATGACTCGATCTACTTTGGATTATTCTCTTTTAAATTAATCAAAAACTTGTCGATCAGCTGAAAATCTTCGTTTGATTGATAAAAAATTACAATGCTGGTGATTCCAATCGTTTATTGTTCTAAATAAATATTCATCTATAAAAAAGCTTCATTATTATTGACTAAGAAATCATGTATCATTATTGTGCCCGATTTAATGAGGCGTGTTATTCGATTGTCAATTTGAAATCGCAAATAAAAATGAAGGAGCGTTTATTATCAGTAGCCACTTTGTTCGAATGCAGCGCTCTCGCTGAAATTTCCTGCAAAGCTGTCTCTTCTACCTGTCGTTTAACAGTCAACTCCATCAGCAGCACGAACAAGTCTGTTATTTTATCGTTGATGGTAGCGCGTCATTGGCGAATGTGTGTAACGTCAGAGTAACGGGGAAGAGGAAAAATACTGCAGTTCTCTCGTTAAACCGATTTGCACATCGAATGGACTCTCCCTCCTCTGCTGACCCGTATTTTTTTTCATCCCTCTTCCATTTTTTTTCTCTTTTGAGTTTCTCACTCGATTTTCAATCCTCCCAACACACATAATCGTTTGACAGCCTCGATTCTCCAATCCTCGTTGAAAAATAAAAAAAAGTTTCATCCCTTCCGACGCGAGACAGAAGCAAAAAGCTTGTATATTCCATTCTCAAGTTTGTGCCCGTGTGTGTGGCCGACAGGATGACTATTTCATTTCGAAGCGTCATGACAGTCGAGAAACGTTGGGTTTCCCTATCACCGTCGTCGTCGTCGACGTCGTTTTCAGGCCCTTGCCGCCCCCCCCCCCTTACATCACTCCTCTGTAATTCAATATCTTTTTTCTCTTTTTCTCTCTCCCCTTTTTTCCTGCTGTGGGTAAATTTCGTAAAAGCTCTTTTCCCAGGCTTCTTCGTTTCGTAACTGGACGAAACACGGCCTCCGATCTCTGTCTTGCAGACTTTTAGGACTTAAGTACGTTCGTTCTGAGTTTCTGAGAGACCGTGTAATTTTTTTCGATTTTTTTTAGATCGTGAGACTTGAAAAATGGAAATCACTGTATTTTCATTTTTTTTTCTTTAGAAACAATTAATCAGAAATCAATATCAATCAAATATTAACGAACGAAAGTATTTTAATGAAAAGTTTTTAAATAAAAACAATGTTTTTTTCATTTTTAATAGGAACGATTTGAAAATAATGTTGAACAATTTAAACTGAGCAACTATAAAATGAAGTAAAAATTTTGAAAAACCCGGAACGGTCTCTATGGTTTTTATAAAAAGGAATGGTATCGTTGACGTTTATTGATTTCCTTATTTTAGAAGGAATAGTTTTCGTAACAGGGCGATTTTTGTTCCTTCCTCTTCTCCGTTCGTGAGCTATGACCGTGAGATATGTAGACTCGGCCTGAGGCTAAAATATAACCATTTTAATAAATTTGCTCGAGCTACGAGAGACTCTCGCTTTTAAGCTTAAGCTGGAACAACAGAGTAGAGCGTATGAATTAAGAGAAGCTGCCGAGAAGGATCGAAATGGGATATCCTCAATCTGCCCATTTTACGGTTTCATATTAAAGTACTGGGTGTCACGAAAGTGGGGCTTTAATCTGTGGGGAATCGTTGTATTACGAAATTCTCGAGAGAAAAGTCTTTAGCCATTTTTTTCTCCGATGCATCGTTGATGAGATATATTAATTAATTAGAAATAACCAATCCGGCGGATTGTTGAGAAAAAATGGGCGTGGCTGCAGCGTGCTTGGGCGTATGCTTCCCCCACTCCGGACTTTCTCACCGTCTCAACGGATTGGCTGTCGCATTAATTGACGAATATCTCAACGACGGTTGATTACAGAAAAAAATTACTCAGGACTTTTCTCTTCAGAATTTTATAATCTACCGATCCCAGTAATTTTTTATGCAATTCCTGAGACACAGTCTACATATGTACAGTATATTCTTCTCTCTGGTACGGTCTCGTGGTCCACACGCTAGATGTACGATCTATATGCGCGAGCGTCCGCGAGTCTTGGATAAACATCTCGAATTAGGCGCCCATCCTAATATATACGTTCTTCTTCTTCTTCGTCTCCTTTTTTTTCTCTTCACTTTCTCGTTCATCCGTATCGCGCCATCTGAGTCTTTACGACTTCGGTATGTCGCTGTCCGCCACACTAGCTCTAATCCCCATACAACAATTAATTATAGAATTAATGAGTTACTCGTGAAAGGCTCGTAGAAAAAAAACGACACAAAAAAACGTATAGAAGTCTGGGATTTTTCTTCAATGATCAATTGTTTTGATACTTTTTTTCATCATAATTATCCTGAACAAAAATAGACATTAAGGGGCCAGTCCAGTTTGGAGCCACGAAAAAAGGCTATTTTCGCGATTTTTTTTTGAGGATTTTATAAAAGATATGAATATAAAAGTTATTGGGCTTGATAAATAAAGTCTTTAAATACATAAAAAAAAAAATTTATTCATTTTTATTGATTTTTAAGTACAAAAACTATAGTTTAACGTAACGCCTCAAAAATAGGTGGGCTAGTTAGCTCCATCACAACTCGGCAACGGCTTGTCTGAAACAAAAAAATCAAAGTCCATTAGATTCAGTATGACACCAGCTACAAAATGACCCTCGGATATAAAGTTTTATCAAAAAATAAAAAAATGGCAGATAAAAACGAAAAAAGTAAAAAAAACGCGTTTTTTCGCAGTTTTTCACAAAAAAAAAATAAAATTCAAAATTTTAAAATCATCGAGGGTCATCTTGTTGCGAATCATGTTTACAATATGTGGTTCAAATTTCAAGAGAATCGGTTTATTAGTTTTAGAGATACGATGGAGCTATATAGATTTTGAAAACGTTGTTTCGAGAAAAACGCGTTTAGCGCGCTATACGCTCAGCGAAATGAGGTCCTGACGTTCAGATAAAAAAAAAAAAATACTTAGAGAGCTCGGATTATCATAAAATTTTGACACAATATTTCTAAATGTATGTACTATCGAAAACAGTAAAAAAAAATCGATTTTTTTTAATTTTCAAAGTGGACTGGGTCCTTAATTCATTAATTATGCGTTTGAATCAATTACAAAAATATCTGATAAATAAAAATGGTAATCGAATAATAAAAATTTCCAATTTAAGGAGAAAATCCTCTCTCTCTCTCTCTCTCTCTCTCTCGGTGGTCCAGCTGAGAAACCCCGCGACGAATACCCACAGAATTAATCTAACAAGAAAATTCTCTCTGAGAATTTTTTTTTTTTTCGATTTGCTCTGAAAGGACGAGTAATCCAGCCTACCGTGCTATATTTTAGCTCTACATTTATCGACCTTATGATATAATAGAGTGGAGAAAGCGTACCCAAGGATTTGATCCACTACTTCGCTATCCTGGTCATTTTATGTATGGCCCTTTACAAAAGAGCTCACAGAACCGAGAAATGCCACACGTGAATCACCTGCGTGACTGTAAAAAAAAAAAGTACATCGTTCCAAACGCGTGTGAGCAACACGCTTGAGTTCATGGACACCACAACACACGCGAATTACGTAAAGAATCCTCGCCCTCGAGATAAAGAGAGATAGAAAATGTAACAATTATCGAAGCGAGAAAATACTAATGTGATGAGAAAAATAAAAATCGAGGCAATGCCCTCGATGACAAAGAGGCCAATAAAAGAGGAAAAAAAGCTTCGCTGCACTTGTCAGCTCGCAAGAAACGAAGGGTGCACAAAGATCCCGAAATATTTGACGGATTCTTTAAATCCCCTACCTGTCTTCATGCACTGCTCTACCTTTTCTCCTACACTATTTTATTCACTCTTCAATTCTTCACGTTCCTCTTTCTCTCGGTTTTTTTTTTAATTCTTCTCATCTTCCTCTCTTCTTTTTATTACCATTCTCAACGCTACCCCCCAAATTCGTTCTCCTCTCGCTGTTGATAGAATTTCTATCGACAACGTTTATTGGATTATCTTGTGGATTACGAGAATCTCGACCACACGAGAGTTTCATACGCGTCCTCTAAACTTCTCGTAATGCAGTTCGATCTCTCAAAATAATCGCATGAACATCTCCAATCTTTATTTTGAAATCACTGAGATTGTCACCTTTTACTATTTTACAAAAAATTTGACGTTTATCCTGTTATTTGTTTTAGGCTGTCACTTACTACAACCTTGTTTTATCCTCGTTTTATTCTCACGCATTTCTTAATATAAATTTCGACCGCTATTATTTTTATTTATTTGTTTAATATTTTCAAGTTATTTGTTATACCTGTCAGAAACATTTTGTCGAGAAGATTACATTTTTTCTTAAACCAAAACGAGCAATTAAGTTTCCAAAACTCAGATAATAAAAAAAAACGAGAGAAGTAATTTTAAAAAATCAAGGAAATTTGATTTTTTGTTTATTCAGATTGTCCTGTAATTGAAAAAGTCATAGGACTTGATAACGGTTTGTCAGAATTTTTTTTATTTTTCAACGCTTGAATACGGGTTCGATATTTATTGATTTTTTTTCGTTTATCGGGCACACGACTGCGAGTTCGGAAAAGTCATTCAACGTGAATTGCTAGTGTATATATTCGGTAAAATTTATTTTTAATTCACGAGACGCGATGGTATAGCTCTCGTGAGTGAAAACGTATAAATGTAAGAAAGAAAAAAGAGCTCGTGAAGGCGTCAAGCCCTGGGCTGATGGCTTGTCAGTCTGCAAGAGCGTTTGAGGGAGAGACAGCCGTTCGGTATTGCCGTTTACCGAACACACCCGGTTCGAGACTAACGCAGTCTTTCCTTCTCGACTGCTACGAATCAAAAGATCATAAAACCACGTAGCTTCGCACCCATTAACTAGAGAAAATATGTCCTTTTGTTTCTCAGCCTTGTTCCTGGCAATAAGTAAAGAGATATAAAATTTCCTTCAACTCATTCGCGAGGATTTAGAAAGTCAAGAAAGTTTGGCAGACTCGATTCTCGTTGAGTTTCATTCACTTACTCCTCAATGAAAAATCCCACCAACTTCATAGTCTCGGTTTCAAAATCCGTTTCGTTTGTTTTCCAAAATCCTCATTAAACCCAAAATCCGATCATTAAAAAAATAATAAATATAGTTTTTCTTCAACTTATTTGTCCTACCACACAAAATGACAAGTGTCCCAAGACCTTCGACCCCTTTCATACCTGTCAAACCAATAAAAACCTCGTTAGGGATTTTCTTTTTGTTGACTCTATCACGAGGAGAAGATCATGATTTAGTCATTGAAAATCCATCGCTGTAGAACTTTGTCACACGTTTATGTGCATGTTTGCCACACAGTAGATCGTGTCCATGTATACAAGAAACGATGGTTTACATTGGCTACCTGACGAACGGTGTTTTTATAACGAAAGCCCCGAAAATGGAGAACAGGTACGTGTGCATACACATTTAAAGACACGAAGGTGTGTGTTGCTGAGAAACAGGATAAAAAAAAAGTTATGTAGAAAAGGGGAAGCCAGTATAATAGGCGAAAGGATGATAGAGCGTGAAAAATAATTTCCTGGCATGGCTGGATATGTGGGTCGTTTTTGAGGGAGTGAGGACTCCCACATGCAGGATATAATATAGAGTTGATGGGCAATGGAAGAGTGTGGCGGGAGGGGATGTACGGTCGCGGGCGCTATCAAAATATTATTCGAGGGCTCTGCCGTATATATAGCAAAAGTGAGGGGACAGAAAAGAGGAGGGGGAAGGGGGTTGTAGAGCTTGGCTCGACGTTTCTCTATCGTACAACGAAAAGCCCCAAGTTGATGGCTCCACCCTGTCAATCCCCTCGTCTCCGTCTATTCGCAAACGCTTCTCTTCCAGCTCTATACATCGTAGCTCTTCTCTTTGCAACAATCCCCTCGAGTGCTACCAAGTTGTATACAAGATGTCCCAAAAGTTGTGAACAAGGCTTACCGAACTTACAAATCTCGAAGTTATAAAGAGAAAAGTCCTTAGGCGTTTTTTTCTAAGATGCATCGTTGATGAGATATTCTTTGAATGATAACAACGAATTCGTTGTGTTGATGAGAGAGCCAGAAGAAAGGGAAATACGCTGCGCCTTTTTACGCTGCACTCAATAGGCTTGAACGTTATCGCTCTCCGGATGCCACTCCCACTTATTCTTATCGCGCCACCGGATTGGCTATCGGTTAATTAATTGATATCTCGACAATCGTGCATCGCTGAGAAAAATGGATAAGGAGTATTCTGCATAGAATTTCGCAATGAAGAGTGAAGATGCAGGGTTTGAAAAACTGTTATGAATTTTTCGTTCATTTTTATTTTATCACGCACATGTGCGGAATGTGATACAACAGCGCATACTCGACTGTCATATTATTTATCCTCTGTTTTAGTGGATATTTCGATATTTTATGAAAGTGGCAGATTTTTTGATGTTGTCTTCTACGACTACCCTACACTAGTGCTGTTTTGTTTTTTGGAACAGCCTGTATGGTTAGACACAGATATGAGAGATTGCCATTCACGAGACCAGGAGTATATTTAGATTATAATACGTTATACATTGGTGAATTTGGTAGATGTTTCGCTTTTTGCGGTTCAGAGAGTTGGCGGTGATGATTTCTAGGAGAATCAAGAGGACCATCGGGAAAAGGTGTGCGCCCAGAGAACATCATCAGCGTCCAAATGCTTTAGATGCCTCTCTCGGTCGATACAACGTCACACAATGGAGGGTGTGGCGTTCGAGAACCAAAACCTCTACGATCTCCCCCTTCTATCCCACTCTCTCTCTCTCTCTCTCTCTCTCTCTCTCTCTCTCTCTCTCTCTCTCTCTCTCTCTCTCTCTCTCTCTCTCTCTCTCTCTCTCTCTCTCTCTCTCCTTTCTCTCTTTGATTCATCGGCTTGCCCTTCTATTGGTCAATGTCCACCAAAGTGTTAAGCATGGCGACTGTTCCAGCCCAGGCTCACACATCCACTCTCCGTGTCCACCTTCGGTAATTTTTTACTCACTGTCACAGTTTTAATGCCTTGAGGTCTTGGAGAACAACCAGTCAACCTTTCAACTACGAGAAAGTTTCTGAGCTCCGAGAAAAGGTGACCTAGTTTTTTTTTACTTTATCGATACTGTGGAGTTTGCTGACGTTTTTTCGGTCGTCGTCTCGGCAATCGAAATACATTTTGAAATCAGATCTCATTCAATTACAATTTATTCATTGTTTTTTCTGATTTAATATTTCATTTGATCATTTCTGATTAGAATCATGATGTACTCACTTAAAAATGATGAATATTTTTTTTATAATCAAAGCTCATCAGAAAATCAATTAAACAATGATAAAAATCGATGAAGCGTTCATGAAATCTTGTATTTATCGTGGCGTCATTTTAAGGCATCGAAATGATGGATATTACGAGAGATCTGCTGGGATTTTAATGGATACACGTGTCGTTTGCGTGTGGCAGCATTCGCAGCCTCAAAACTATCTCTGGACAGAGAAAAAAAAAGATATTTCAAATCGTCTGCCAGATTTCTTGGTCTCTACGAAAGAACTTAATATACGAGGCGGTTTTGAGTTTGTGTTGTACATTTGCCACCCGGCGGTCTGTCCCGACGATGATGCTCCGGAAGATTGATGAGCTGTGTTTACCGCTAACTAACTTTCACCCCGTTCATCTATTTTTTTCCTTTTTTTACACCGTCTTATGGCTTTTGGATCGTGACATTTTTCCTTGTAAAGAGCTTTTTTAGACGCCACATCAAGAAGTCTTTTTTTCTTCCTTTTTCACTTCACCCACAATGTCATTGGTCACATGTGTTGACAAATTACTCGAGTTCGTTCAGGCTCTGGAATTTTCCTATTTTTTAATGCTGGCAATTTGGGATGACAAATCGAAAGTTCTTGTAGCATCCACATTTATTTATTGCCATTCAAAGTTTATTTGTTAATATTGAAACTTCAATAGATCGAGTTCACATGCCATAAAAATTTGTTGAGACGTTTTTACTGTAGAGATTTTTACACTGCTCGTTGAGAAGCAAAATATGAGTAGAATTAAGAAAAAGATGTTTAAATTTCTGTTTTGGATTTTGTTTTTTTTGGAAAAAACTTTTTATTGCTTGCTGTGAAAGTTTTCACTGCGTTCTTTCTTGCCTAGTTCATCATCATCGTTGGCCACGTGCCGACAAATTGTTGGAATTTCTCACAGGCTTTAAAGAATTTGACGTTGCTGCGGATCCCGTCGAGATGAATGATGAAGTCGTACAGTATCAACGTATTACGATAAAATAGTAATGCTCAGACGTCTCTTGGATATGGCGTTAAGCTGCAAAACCAAAAACCCTCTTTGGGAACTTCTTCTTTTTCTCACTTTTCTCCCAGTTGCCTTTCTTTTTCCGTTGCATGTTCAACTCTCTCTCTCTCTCTCTCTCTCTCTCTCTCTCTCTCTCTCTCTCTCTCTCTCTCTCTCTCTCTCTCTCTCTCTCTCTCTCTCTCTCTCTCTCTCTCTCTCTCTCTCTCTTCTGCTCGCTTTTTCCTTACCGATGAAGAAACCCGGAGGGTTATTCCTGGTTGAACAAACACTGGAATGGGTCGCGTGCGCCACCCACATATTTATAGATTTTATCTCTTTGAGTTCGGGCTACGTAGCCTCAGCCTCCTGGCATCTTGTTCTCGGTAAATGAAGAGAGAGAAAGAGCAAAAGAGAGAGAGAGAGAGAGAGATAGAGAGAGAGAGAGAGAGAGAGAGAGAGAGAGAAGCCTCTGGCCAGTTTGTTCGTCGTCACTGTGCATTTTTTTCTTCATCTTCTTGCATCTTCATCCTCGAGTTCGCTAAAAGAATTTTCGATAGTGAGTGAATGAGAGCCGGAAATTTCCCGTCACAATGCTGCTGCTTTTTAGCCCCTTCTTTGCCTTTTTTTTCCTCGCTCTTTTTCGCGCTATAGTTATTATCCACGAACGTCGAGTTTGGTGAACGAACAGAGAGGCGACAGGAATTGAATCGGCCAATTGTTCGATCGCGAGGCGATGGCGACGGTCTGTTATTTTTATAGTTCAACGAGCACCTCTCTCTCCCTCTCTCTCTCTCTCTCTCTTTCTCTCTCTATCTCTTTTTCTTTTTTGCTCTTTCTGTTCTTCACTATTCTCTCTTTCTTCCTCCCTCTCGCTTTATTCTTTTTTCTCTTCTTTTTATTTCTTTCTCTCTGGTTCACCATTCCCCAGTACGTGAGCCCAGGAGTGTTGTTTTTATTGGCCGCGTTTAGGGAGCAAGCCAGTGAGAACGGGGTGTTGTTTCACCCCTCCGACAACCCCTCGCTCCCCCAATCTGCCCCTCCCTTCTCCCTCTCTCTTCCTCTCGCTCTCTTTTTCACTCAATATACCTTCTCTTTCTTTTGCTCTCTTCACATCCCTTCCCTGTTGTCTACCCCAATGAAAGCGGCATTTCAACGATGGGCACTAAGCCCAACAACCACAAGGATATACAGAACCGCTTTCCTAGAGGGAACGTGTCCTCGTTTCCCGTACTCTCTTCCGCGCCTCCGAATCCAACCGAGAGCCCGGCATTTTGCTGATGCCTCGCCAGTTGACAATACCACATCGCGTCACCGCGACGTCAAACCAATGTTATTGCAGCAAGAATTTCCTCTCACAGCTCACTCTCTCTCTCTCTCTCTCTCTCTCTCTCTCTCTCTCTCTCTTGCTCTTTTTTTACCCGTCTGTCTCTTTTTCGTTCGATGTACATTATTTCCATTTTACCATCCTTTTTTACTCACCCTTCCCATTCGCGATTGTCCATTTCTGCCCATTGCCATTCGAAAACGTATTCCTCTGTATTTTTGTTTTCAAATACCATTAAATGATCCTCGAAACAAAAATTTCGGTCGTATTTCAAAAAAATGATTTTATCTGCGATAAAATAAATTTAAATTTAATTTAAAAATCGGGTTGAATTCCATATTATTTGGTAACTGTATCAACATTTTATAAACTTCATTTCAAAACGATTTGTTAGAAATAGTTCGTGAAATATTGACATTTCGGAATAATTTTTCAATCTTTCAAGAACAATCAAAAATCTGTTTCGTATGAAGTTTAATTGATTTGGATGGTTATAAAAAAAAATGCTGTTTCGTTATTTCGCATGAGTAGTGGCTTCGAAAGAAAACATAATTTTGTAACAATTTTTCCAAATCTATTTCCTTTCAACGTTAAAATAATTATTTTCTCAATTTGATGCTTCCACTTTTCGCACAACACGTAAGGAAAAACGTGTAATATATATTTTTTTTGCAAAAAGAAAATCTGCTATTATTCAATTGCGTTAATTTACTTGTTTTTATTAGATATATCTGTGATTAAGATAAAATAAATTTAGTGACGTCATTTGAAAACACGTCTGGTGTTGGCAAGGATAACATTATTTTTATGATAAGAAAATGGCAGTCAGGCCAGGTCTGGATCTTTTAAAATTGTTTTTTTTTGTTTTCAATGGCGATCGTTAGCATTGTTATTAAGAAAAACATTTTTCATATTGAATACAAGGTCATAAAATTAAAAAATGAAATAAACTTCTAACGCATTTAACGAGCTTTCTTTTCTCTCAAACAGCCCCAATCTTCTTACCAATAAAATCCTTGTTCATTTTATCGCCAATAACGCTGTGAAAAAGTATAAAATACGAAAATTCGTAATTAATACGAAATTATTCATGGACTGTATAAACAATGGACAAAAAAAAGCTCTAGGCTTGAAAAGTAACGTAGGGAAAAATTTTTAACTGTACCACATGTTGACAATTTGTGTTCTCTCCGTTTTACGATCTACGATAACTGATAACAGAGGATAGTTTTTCCTTAATATATTTCTACGATCTTTTCCGGATCTTTGACGTGTTATCATAATTTTTTCTTCACTCTTCCTCAATTTTCTTCCTATCTCTTTTTAATGCGTATATATTTATTATATATATATACAGATGTTTTTCTCCTCGTCTTTTCTTCTTTGTGCCTGAAATACACCATCGGTGATCCTCGTACGAAACGGCATCTGTAATAACAAAACGTCTTTTCTCTGTCTCGCTCTCCATTTTCTTCTCTCTCTCTCTCTCTCTCTCTCTCTCTCTCTCTCTCTCTCTCTCTCTCTCTCTCTCTCTCTCTCTCTCTCCTCTCTCTCTCTCTCTCTCTCTCTCTCTCTCTCTCTCTCTCTCTCTCTCTCTCTCTCTCTCTCTCTCTCTTTCTCTTTCTGGTTCTGACTGCACTCGACTGCATACGTGAATATACGATAAAAATATTTTTTTTCTCGATTCAAAGTCGTCGAGATTGGCCTATCATTTCGATCGACATATCTATATCTGCAAATGAAAATAAAGTAGTGTAAAAAAAAAAAACAATTTTATGAATCTGCGAAACACGTGTTGATAAATCGATGTAAATGAATGTTTTGTGTTCGAGCAAATCGCTTTTTATTTCTTTCGTATTATCGAGAATAAGACGAAGACACGTTGCTTATTTTCTTTTCTTTCATCGAAACGTCTAACAGAATACTATTTCAATTCGTTCGGTTCAGCAGATTCATGCGAATGAGATAGACGAGACAAGGGTGGAAAATATATTGAAAAAGAGAGAGAGAGAGAGAGAGAGAGAGAGAGAGAGAGAGAGAGAGGCGACGACGATGACGAAGAGATAATAATTCAAAACTGCAAAAAGAAAAACATGACTAAAAATTCTTTGGATCGTTTTTCACCTAGATACAACAACAATGTTAACCTTTTAAATTTTATTATTTTCACAAACTTTTACTGCGTCGTATAACGTCGGATGGAAAAGTATGAATGAAGATTTCTCGACAGCGTCAAACTCATGAATGAAACTCTCGCTTACTATAATACTACGTTTTGGAGCAGCAAAAGAGAAAGAGAGAGAGAGAAAGAGAGAGAGGGAGAGATGGATATAGCGAAAGAGCTTTTGGTTTACCACCGTCTGCCCTCCTATACTACCGTGCTATTGTTTTGATTATTTTGGCAAACCTAACACAACATTGCTTGTTGTTTAACAAAATAAATGATTTTGTCGCCTCGTCTCGATTGCCCACAGCTCAACACTACTTTTTCATCTCTTCTTCCCTCTCTCTCTCTCTCTCTCTCTCTCTCTCTCTCTCTCTCTCTCTCGCTCTCTCTCTCTCTCTTTCTCTTTCTCTTTCTCTTTCTCTCTGTTTTTAAACATATATACATAAATATATTTAAAGGTAAATCTCGTGTATTACACCTTAACAAAACTCCGCCACTGTTACAACGTATTTTACCGTATTAACTGCCGTATAAGCATAACTTTATTTGCATAAACTTTAATTAGACGTTCAGCATTGTAAAGTATATATACGCAATACACGCGATGAGCTTTTCTCATAATAATATACGTATGACGATATATTCGTATTTATATTTATACACACCCGGATATATATGTATATAAAGGGGTTAATATCAAACACAAACGCGTGCGCCTTGCCACCGGAATCCTAACTACCAATATACTTAAGCCACCGTGTAAAAACAAATTGTCGTTTGGATCGGTTTGTTTGAAGACCCCCTCCCCCATTAAGATCTTTGTCTCCTTTTACCATTAGCAATGTTTTGTTTTTTTTTCCGATGGAGAAAATGAAAATGAAAATGCTCAGTCTCATTGGCAGGGCTAATTGATTGCCTGACAAACTGATAAGCCAGGCAAATTAATTAATATTTTTTTTAATCACTTTTTTTTGCATGAAAATGAATATTTAATCAACGAAAGAATTGAGGCAATTTTTATCATTATTTATTTAGAATTTCTGATGACATTCATCGGAGTTGATGATTTTTTTATTTATTTATTTATTTATTTATTTATTTATTTGTGCCCGTGTGCTTTTGATAAAGCAAAAAATACTCGAGCTCTGAACGAGGACAAAAAAAATTGGGAAAAATCGACGCACCAGCCACGATGACGGACAACGTCCACGCTTCATTTGACTTTTCCTTCATTTTTGACTCTTTTTTTATTTTCTCTCACTTCATAATAATCTCCCCTCTCCCCCCCCCCCCCTCCCTCTTCGTAATACAGAAACACCGAGACCGAGGAAGTTTCAGTTGTTAGAAGGTGAAAACTCGCGAGATGAGCCGGCTCTTTAAAGCCAACACAAATATTATCTTGGATAGATACACGTCCGCGAAGACCGGAATCTTTCTATCTTTGTTTTTCTCCCTTCTGTATTATACCCAAACTCTCCTTCCCTCGACTCTGTTCTTCACTCCGAACCAGTCATTGCATTCATTCGAATAAAAATTTTAGAATCGAAAAACTCAATATTTTCAATTTTTTATATCATCTTAATTAATACGAACATTTATTATAATTTTTTTTAATTTTAACAACATTTCGGGTCTGTGTTTTTCGGTATTTCACAGTTCGACTCCAGTTTTTCAATTTTCACGAAACATTTTTTATTCTACTCGATTTTTACTCCAATTTACTAAAACTTTTATTAATTTCTTTAATTTTTATGTCATCACGACGATTTCAAGGTTAAAAATTCTTCCGGCGCACAAGAATATTGAAAAAAATTGTAATTTCTCAAAATTAGCTAGATTCAAAGATGTGCAAATTAATTTAACTATCTTCCTTTTACTGACGAAAAATTTAACATTCGATTGAAGGTTTAGTTCATTTTTTAAAACTCTCGACCAGCTAGCTAATTCAAGGGATAATTGTGGTACGCCTAATTATCGTAAGAGCAAATATTCTCTTTCGTATTATAACTCTGACTCTCTAGTTTTCAAAACACTACTTATGTTTCAAATTATTTTTATTTTTATTGGAGAAATCAAAGTTTAAATGAGAAAAAAAAAATTTGGTCCGGACACGCTCGAAATTGTCCAAATTTTTTATTATTACGATGAATCGAACAACAAAAATGATGATTGTTTAATGTTAATTGTAATTTTTCCAAAATATTTTCTCTCCAATGAAATCAAGGACGATAAACACAATTTCAAATATCATAAAAGCACCTTCTTTCTCAAATAAGTGTTTTCGACGAGGGAGCAGCAGAGAACGAGCAAACGATCCATTAGGTAGAAAACTTGCTGCGCTGACAGAGCATATAGCCCCCGAACGCTTATCAAAACATGCCTTAAAACTTATATTCAAACTCACGAGCGAAGCTCCTTCATATATCGCATTTCTCGTTGGTTTTTAGAAGGCGAAAAACCGTCTCACATACGTAAGATAAAATAACAAAGTATGTGGCTAACAAGCTCGGATAAGAATATTTCATGGCTTTCAGCTTTTCCCTCACGAGAAATATATAAGGCTCATTTACGTTCATATCGTATTCTTTCAAAGTTTTTGGATTCCTGAAAACTTGTCACGTTCCTTCTAATTAGAAAAAATAAATAAATAAATAAATAAACGTTCTCAGATTTTTTCGAACTATTTATTTTTATTGAATATCCGATAAAAACTTGATGATTAAAAAAATCGATTGCTCTTAGGAAAATTGCTATTTGGGAAAATCAATTATTTAATTTTTTTTTAAAGTATTTTGTTTCTCAGATTATGAAAAATTGTCAAACCGGAAGTATCTCTATTTAAATCCTGATACCAAAATGGCGATGCACAAATAGTTCCATAATGATCCGTCCAGTGCGCAGCGATCGCGTGAGCCAAATTTTTATTGCTGCGATATGACCGATGACAGTGTTTCCCGAAAATCCGGTACTTAATTTACGTGTATTTACGTAATGAAATTACACAAATGTTTGCAACAAAGCACACGTGGGATCGATGACAATACGACGATTTGAAATTAATGAATTTCGATCTTCCTTCTAACGTGTGCAAGTGAAATATAATCTAATCGCGTGAAATATAACCTCAAAGAAGTGAAATATAACCTCCAAGTAAAACAATCTCAAATCCAAATTATTTGCTATGGTTATGCACGGATTTTTGTGCAAAAATCGGTTTTATTGAATTAGCTTTGCATCGAAAATATTATGCAAAATTTGCCAAAATGCTCCAGCAGGCATTTCTTCCTGCCAAGGAGAATTCTCAGTCCTTTCGCTTATCAAACCTCCAAAGATGATTCGATATTGGAACGACAAATTTACAAACTTTGCGGCGTATCACAAACGAAATATTTTCGACCTTTCACCTACAATGTGAGTCAATTTTAGTCACATCACATTTAAACTATTTTTTTGTATTATTGTTATTACTGTTTTTTGTATTTTATTCAAATTTTGTCTGTCCCTGCAGCTTTGCCTGCTTCATTGTTATAAAGTCTAAGATTTTTCATCAACTTTTTAAAGAATTCTTCAAAATGATTTCCTGGCTGATGATTGAGATAATACAAAAAAAGTTATTCAACCTGTTTTTTTTAGGATTTTCGTAAATAAATTCAAAATTTGGGGATTCAGGGGGTAGAATTCATACTTTGAAATTAGCTTTTTAAAAAAAATATTGAAAAATAAAAAATTTTCAACATTTTAGCTGTTACAAATATCAGTAACTTTTTTTTTATCAGATATTTAAAATGGCGCTTAGTTTGTGTTTTTATTTTGTTTGTTTGTTGGTCAATTTTGGAAGTTTACATATTAAGTTTTTAATTGTTTTGTACTTGTCAATTAGTATTTTTTGATACTGCTGTGTTATAAAAAAAGACTCAGCAGACAAATTTTTGGATTTTTTTTTTTTATAAAGTCACTATTGTAATTTTATATTTTCTATTTATTTTTCAGGCTTACCAAAAAATTCGCAAAGAATACAAAGCCGCGTGGTCGATTCTGGAACGCAGTGGATTTATAGACTTTTTAGCTCCAAAGAATGCGTCTTCCAGAAATTTTGGTACTTCGACTACCAACTTTCGAGGAAGAATGCCCAATGACAATTCTGCTAAAGCCCCGGACCCTTCGGGCCCTGGTAGAAAAGGTCCAAAGGATGAAAACGAGCAAAAAACTTATTTGCTGAAGCTTCTTATATTTGTGGCCCTCAGTTATGCCATATTTGTATATCCCATTCATAGGCTCATGTATAAAATTGAGGTAAGATAAAAAAAATGTATTATTTTCTCATTTCTTTAAATTTATTGACAAATTTTTTCATTTTTTGTCATAAAAATTCGAATGCACTTGAATAATAATCTCAACATTTTCGTACTGGTTATTCATTTCTATGATTTTCGCGACTATTTTTCAAAATAAATTTTTTCAGTGTATTTTGTCCTATTTTCAAACAATTATAATTAATTTTCAGGGATCCAGATTTATATCTTGGAACGAATTCGTCCATACAATGTTGGCAAAAGGTGAAGTGGAGGAATTGATAATCAAGCCAGAAATGGATTGGGTAACGATAGTTTTGCACGAAGGAGCAATCATAAAAGGAAGACTGAGCGAGCACCGAGTTTATCAGATGTTTGTCTCCGATGCAGCGCAATTAGAAGAAAAACTTCGCGAAGCGGAAGCAGCTCTTGGAATTCGTGCTGGTCACGGTGTTCCAATTGTTTATGAGAGACGAAGCGATTTTATTCCTCTCATTACACTTCTCGCTATAACGCTTTTCATGTTGAGTTTCATAACTCGCTCAAAGCGTGTAAAATCTCCGTTTTCCACCGATTTCTTTTCTCACATGACTCGAGCCAAATATACTCTCGTCGATCCTCTCACCGGAGGAGGAAAAGGTGTACGTTTTGCTGATGTCGCTGGCCTCAAAGAAGCCAAAATCGAAGTTATGGAATTTGTCGATTATCTGAAACACCCGGAACACTACAAAACACTCGGAGCTAAAGTACCAAGAGGTTAATATCCGTGATACACTATGTGAGAGAATAGAATTTTTGGAATACAAAAATATTTCATTTTTTTCATACCTAGTTAATTTTTTTGACATTATTTAGCTTAAAATTGCAACGATATTAGTAGATTGATCAATTTATTTTCAAATGAAACAATATTCAATGAATTAACTGAACTAAATTTAATTCATCAATTATTTTGGAATTAAAACAATATTTAAGCATTTTTAATTGTAATACTATTTAATTAATAATTTGTTTAGCAATAAAAACGATGTTTAATTTATCGATTAATTTGAAATTGGGATGATAATTAAATACCCAAGCAATTTCGAATTTAGCCAGATATTAATCATTCGAATATTTTGGAATTCAAACGGCATTTACCAATTGTTGGAAAATGAAAATGATATTTAAAAAAAACAAGATTCACAAATTATAGCAATCGTTTTAATTTGCGAATTGTATTATTTTATCGTTATTTTTTTCAGGAGCTCTATTACTCGGACCTCCAGGTTGCGGAAAAACGTTGCTTGCAAAAGCTGTAGCAACCGAGGCGAACGTTCCATTTCTCTCGATGAACGGTTCAGAGTTTATCGAGATGATCGGGGGCCTGGGAGCGGCAAGAGTGAGAGATTTGTTTAAAGAAGGCAACAAAAGAGCACCGAGTATTATTTACATCGACGAGATCGACGCAATTGGAAAAAAACGTTCGGGCACCGGACCCGGAGGAATGGATCGTACAACCGGAGAATCGGAACAAACTTTGAATCAACTTCTCGTCGAAATGGACGGAATGGCCTCGAGAGAAGCCGTTATCGTTTTAGCCTCGACCAACAGGGCAGAAGTTTTGGACAAGGCACTTTTACGACCCGGACGATTCGATCGACATATTCTCATCGATCTTCCCACTCTCGAGGAACGAAAACAAATCTTCGAGCAACATTTGAAGGGAATTTCTCTGGAAAAAACACCTGACGTTTATTCCGAACGCTTGGCACATTTGACTCCTGGATTCAGTGGTATAAAAAATAAATTTTTATTCCTCAATCGTTTAATTCAAGTTTAAAAATTTTTTTCATTAATTTTTCGACTTCATGACTCTGGAAGTCGATTTTTCCAGTCGAGTTTTCATGCAATACTTAACTCGCATATTTGGAGATTCGACAAAAATCCTGAAACATTTTCAAGTGCGCAGGATAAACAAAAAATCATTTTTTGCAGCAAATAAAAATGTTTTTCATTTTTCGTCGACAAATTTTGTATTTTTCCAGTTTGATGATAACTTTTTGGCATTGTGATCGATTAAAAAATCTTTTATTTGGTTTTTTTCGAAAATAAAGAAAATTCTAATCCGTTATAATTTCGTAGGGGCTGACATAGCAAATGTAGCAAACGAGGCAGCGTTACATGCGGCAAGATACAAGAAAAAAGTGGTCGACGCGACTGATTTGGCGTACGCAATTGACAGAATGGTCGGTGGAACGGAAAAGCGAGATCACGCGATGTCGCCATCGGAACAAAAAGTAGTTGCTTATCACGAAGCGGGCCACGCGCTTGTAGGCTGGTTATTGGAGCACACGGATGCTCTTCTCAAAGTTTCGATAGTTCCGCGCACAAATTTGGCTCTTGGTTTTGCTCAGTATACGCCAACCGATCAGAAACTTTACACGAAGGAACAACTTTTCGAAAGAATGTGCATGGCCCTTGGTGGACGTGTAGCCGAAAGCCTCACATTCAATCGTATCACAACTGGCGCACAAAACGATCTTTCGAAAGTCACCAAAATGGCATATGCCCAAGTACAACAGTTCGGAATGAACGAAAATGTTGGTCTTCTTTCTTTCGACGAAGAACAAACTAGTCCCGTGAGTTTTTTCAAAGTTAATTTTTTTTTTCGGCTTCACAAACGCCAATGTAAGACCCTGCGAGTTCCTGTCCTATTTGCATTCTTCCATATATGAAGATTTAACCTTAGACCCCTACAACGGGGTCGAAAACGACCGCAATTGATTAAAGAATCTTCTTTTTTCCATTTTTTCGGAACTTTTTCCGTTATATAGAGTTTTCGTCATTAAATGTTTACCGAATGCGACTTTATTATACACCATTCTCTTCGTTATCGATAAACGAATAGAATGGTATGTATTTAAGGTAAAATAGCTGATGCAGACTAGTCAAATGAGTCCTAAATTTTCAAAATACATTTATGCAAAGTTTGATGCACTAATTAAATGAATTGACGCTTGATTCGTATTACAGCATGTCTTATTAACCTAAAAAAATATTAATAACAATAGATTTGCAAAACCTTCAACTGACAAATGCAAAATTTCATGACGTCATATTTTCATCGAGATTTTTCAAAGAATAATCCGTATTTTTCAACCGATTTTAATGCACCATGTCTTATTTTGTTCCTCAAGGGATTCTCTACGAATTCACCGTGTGGATTTTTGTTCTGAGTTTCATCATTTTACTGTTGCAGCCAATTGTTTAATTCGCTAAAAAAATGTTCATCAATCAATTGCTGTAATTTTCATATTAACAAGTTTAGAAAAAAACCTACGCGGTGAATTCGTAGAGAATCTCTTGAGGAACAAAATAGGACGTGGTGCATTAAAATCGGTTGAAAAATACAGATTATTCTTTGAAAAATCTCGATGAAAATATGAGACATCATGGAATTTTGCAGTTATCAGTTTATGATTTCGCAAATCCATCGTTATTAATTTTTTTTAAGTTAATAAGATATGGTGTAATGCACATCAACCTTCAATTAATTTAATTAGTGCATTGAACTTTGCATAAATGTATTTTGAAAACTTAGAACTCATTTGACTAATGCGAAGCAGCCATATTACTTTAAACGTTATTATCGCTTACGCGAAACATTTTATGCCAAAGGTGAGATTGGGGTGATTTTTGACCGCGTTAACATCTCGAAATTGACTTTTAATTGAGAAAATTTTTGCAGAAAAATAAAAAACCTTACAGCAAAAGGCTCGGCAATCTAATGGACGCTGAAGCCAGAAGATTGATCGCTACAGCGTATCAGAGAACGGAACAAGTCTTGAAAGAGAACAACGATAAGTTGGAACTCGTAAGTATCCTTAGCATTTTTCCAAATGTCAAATTTAGCAAATTATCGATCTTTTCTTATAAAAAATAAACGAATAAGTCTGCGATGGTCCATTGCAACAAAAATATAATCTCGCTTTATTTCTAACGTGGTTTTCGCATTTTCTATGGAAATACAATCAAAATCTTCCGATTAAAAAAAAAAAAAAGAAAAATTAGAAGTTATAAAAAGTGAAAATATCGACGCTTATCTCGAATTTTCTAATGGCGATTTTTTAATAATACCAACTTATTTTGTATTTAATTATAATTCATCATTTTATTGATCAACAAGAAGAAATTGAATAATTCATGAAATAACTCTTTTTCAAGTTTTATTTATTTTCGTAGCTCGCTGAGACGCTTTTGAAGCAAGAAACGTTGAACTACGAGGACGTTGTGAAGCTGATAGGACCACCGCCATATGGAAAAAAGCGACTGATAGATTCTGCAGATTTCGAAAGATCTTTGAAAGTTGCAGACTCGCCACCGCCGGAGTCACCGTCGACGGAGGTGCCACCGGCGCCAGCTGAAAATTCAACATAAATCCCGCAAAAAGAATAATAGAAAAAAAAACGAAAAAGAAAAAAAGGAATCGTAAAAAGCCGTAAGTGTGTCCTCCAAAGTACACTTTGTAACATAAACAAAAGTTAAATCGAATGCGCTGTAGTCGAATTACAATTTGATATTATTGGAGGAAACGGAGAACTTTATTTTTCATTTCGTTAAAGAACAGCCTCACCGCTATGCTTAACTTTCTAGGAATAACAAAAAGTAATGAGGCAAAACAACATCGACGAAAGAAGAATAAAGAAAAATCGTCTGTAATAACGCGATGAAGTGTTTGGGTAACAACATTTTACACCTTTTTTTATCTTTTTAGTTGAAAATCGCGCACGATAAAGAGCTTTGATTATTCTTTTGTTTCCTGGAAACGGAGAAAATGTTTTACACGTAAATACACTCATTTATTTTTATTGGATTTCACAGATTGAATGGCCAATAGTGTAAACTTTACTTGAGGCATTTATTTTGAGTCGAGAAGTCTAATACCGTTTTTTTTTTGTTAATCGAATTAATTTAATTAACTAATAACTGCTTTTAGCTAATGTTATTGTATTTTTATTTATTTTTTAATCCTATAGAATAGTTTTCGAGCAAATTTTAATGCGAAACGTAATTCGCATTAAAATTTGACAACTCTGCACACTTTTATCTCGTACACTCTTAAAACGTAAAATAGAGCAAAAATACATAGGACCAATTTCGTAGAGCATCACATTTCCTACAAAAAAATCCTTGATCACGACGTTCTGTCTTTTGTAGGATAGCTCATAGAACGACTCGAAAAATGACTCAGTTTCCAAAAACCGTAACCGAACAATTTTGGTCTCGATTTTTGAACCCTTGTAAGAACTAAACTACTAGAGATAGAAAAACGCTTCCCAAGACTTTTTTTAAGAAAATTTCATGCTCTACAATATTGGTCCTATGAACTTTTGCTCTATTTCCGACCGTTTTTACAGTATTCTCAATTAAAGTCCAGGGATTTGTAAATTTTAATAAATAGTTAATCAAAAAAATAGAACAAAAAATGATTTTAGACTTTTCGACTCGAAATTCAATGCCGAACTGAACCTTACGTCATTTACCATTCGACCTGGGACATCCAATATTTATGTATATTCGTTAAGTGTGTAACCAAAATATATTTCGTGTAAAGTAAAAATGAATTATCGCTATCTTGTACACTGATTTTAACGAGGATTATTTTTTCGTGATCGCGTATTCATCGAAGACTCACACGTGTTCAGCGTGGATTCTCCGCGCGTACGAACGGTATGGCACAATAATCTTCTAATTTTTTCGATGTGGCTAACGACATACCGTGGGAACCGTTCAAATAATTACCAAATGGTATACCGATTCGGTAACATTGTTCTACCATCGCGCTGTGAACTTCTAGGAGACAATAAGCGTCAAGGGCTGTAATGAAAATGATTAATTAATTCGTTTCAGAGAAAAAAAATGAGTTTTCCTAATTTTTAGGTAAGGTAAGTCTTTCAAATGTGCTAATTTCTCATTGAATTTTTCAGGATATTGAATTTTTGAAGAAATCGAATCAACAATTTTCTTACCAGCATAAATAATCTGACTTTCTCTCAAAGGTCTTCGTTCCCAATTTGAAAATTGATCAGCTTTGTCGAGTCTACGACCGAGACTTATTTCCACGAGTTTACTAAGATTTTGTTTCGTAAAACGTTCGTCTCCTTTGTAGGGGAAAATGAAATTGTGATCTTTAATCAGCCTTTGCCATACGTTGAGAAGATCCACGTAATCGTGACCGCAAGCTTTCACGTGCGAAAGTGCTGGCAAGGTGTCGTGGATCAATGCAATATCCTGGGCAAGTCCGAAACCTTTGATTTTCAAATTGAAACAAACATTTTATGGTTTCTTCGAGTCGTTCTTAAAAAGAGAACGACGCATATGTTTTTTGGGTTTTTTATATTATTACCGAGCTTTATTATATTTTTGTTCTCGAATAAAGCTTCTCTCATTCCCATCCACAAATCGTTGTACTCTTTTCCCATCGTTATCACATCGAATATGTATACTCCTGATTCTGTCGCTATTTGTATCAGTGCAACTGCACTTCGTTTCACTCCTTTAACAAACAACAAAATAGAAAAATTTGAAATATTCTGGCAATCAGTTTCACGATGATTAACGATCGATTGATTTATCAAAAAAACACTAAAAATTGAATTTTCACTCCTAAAAAGACGAAAACATTTTTAAAACTCTTTTCTATTTTTTTCTAAAGTATCATCGAATGATTTATTCAACGAACAATCATAAATCATTCGTTTTTTCCAACAACTTTATTTAAACTACGAAAAATGTACTTGCAGACGAAAAAATTGTTTTTTGATTAAAAAAAAAAAACCCGTAAACAAAACTTACCAAAACTAGGCTTCCATTCGGCGTCAATACCCACGATACGTACGCCGGTTAAAGCTCCCCTCAAAAATTCATTAAACGATCGTGGATTGTCGACAACTGTGACTCGTTCTCTTGGCAAACGTAATACATGATAATCGGCTGTGAAGTCGACCGGCCCGCCCCAATTCTCTTCCATACTTCCACTCGCACCGTAACTTTTTCCTGCAATCAATTAGCGAATCATTTTTGTTTCAACGATCAGCCTTTTTTCATAATTCAAAGAAATGAAAAACCGTTATTTTTTCACCAGCTTTTGAAAGAATTACAACAATTTTGAACAGGAGACTGACTAAACATTGAATTCGGTGTCGCATCATTGAATCGCAACAAAAATTAGTCTTTTCTCCTATTTTTATTTTTTTCCCCTAATTTTTAAAATCCTCTCTCTCATTCTCTTGTTTATATACCATTGGAAGACTCTGTAGTTTCAATATCGCGAATGGCCCAAGGCCACTCGTTTTTCGGAATATCGTAAGTTTGTGCCCAGTACAAAGCTTCTTCGTTATCGTTCATACAGCACAATTGTTTAACAAGCTCCAACTGTAATTTTTCGTTCGTTCCGACAGCTTCACGAGCCATTTCCCGCCAACTTTCGCCTCCTTAAAATATAAAATCCATTATTAACAAGTTATTTTTTATTCGTTTTTCATTCGTACGTAATTTATTTTTTTTGTTTTTTTTTTTTTTCAAATTTAATTTAATTTTTTTATTTTATTCTTACGTAATTTACATTTTTTTTACGTACGTAAACTACGATCCACGCAATGTTTGTAGATAAGAAAATGGAGCGCTCCTTCCCCGTGTTTTTGATTAGCGTTCGGATATTCGCTCGGCGACAATTTGTACAATTTAGCCAGTCTGAATATGAGTTTATTCATTGCTTTACATTGTATCGTCGACATTTTCACATCCGGTATATTATGGTCTCTGAAATTCGTCAGTTTTATTTATATGTCTCTCATTTTGTTAATAAATGTCAGAGTCTGAGGAATTAGAAATATTCACTCAATAAACTGATCCAGCTTTTGGGGCATGTTCTTTCCAAGTCCTATTAAACCATCCAAATAATTTACGAGATTCCTCTGCATCGGTTTATGTTCCGCTACGAAACTCTCCGCTACTGATATCTTGTCCTGTATTATTAATGGCAATAATAACGTTTCTGGCTTTGCGAACGAATTCTGAAGTCCCATTATTATCGCGTACTGGGCTGCTTCTTTGTACTTTTTCTCACGTACGAAAGACTGCCAAACAAACATTATAATTTTTTAATATAATTTAATTACATTAAATGTTATCAAGAGCCACGGTTGTGGCTCGACACCAGTATTTAAAAAAAGGCAGCGCCGAGTCCTGCCGCAGTCTTATATACTCGAATATGACAGTTTTCAGGCTTTTCTTTTTTTATAAATTACTTTAATTCAAAATGAATTTTTTAAATATTGATAACAATGAGTATGCTTGTAATTGCTTACGAATTAAGAATCAATTTTTTTTTATTTTGCAACATTTTTTACAGGCCAATTAAATACTGTGAAAGGAACGTTTTTTAAAATCTTTTTTTATTAGTTTCATTCGTTACTAATGCGAAAACCATGAACAAATTATTGATGCTGAAATTATTTTCTGTATTTTTAGAATTAAGATTATTTTACTGATTTATTGATTTACCTCTATCCATGGGATAAATATATCGGCATCGGTTTTAAACTCAAACGCTTTAGTGACCAACGTCATGAGATTTGTGTTTTTCTGTTTGCTCACTAATTTAAAAGCAGCCAGCTTTGTTTCCGGCTCTAGGTACTTTGAGTAGGGCGTGCTCTGATTAGGCAACCATCTTATGAAATCTTCCATTACTATATAAAAAAAAAGAAAAAAACAAATAATTGAGAAAATTTGTATAACCATTCACGTAAATTTTTTTTTCTTATTTCCATATTTTGTAATAAAGTCAAAAAATGTTGCTAAAAATCCTTTATACAATTTTTTTTTACATCACAATTCTCTCCATATAAAATTTAGCAATGACTCAAAAAGTGTCCAAATTGTTATAAATGCAATTGTTGGAGAGCTTTTATATTTGCAAAAAAAACCCACAAACTTTACTTATGAAAAAATTTACTAATGTCTACAAATAATAATCTAATTAAAAATTTCTTAATCAGTGAATAAATTTTTCATCGAATTTTTGAAACTTAATAATTTTGCTTGAATTTTTTAATTTTTTAATACCCACAAAAAATTTGAACATACCTGTGAGGGCTAAAGATGCTCTGGGCTTGATATAGTGAAAGTCATTAGTATTGACAAGAATTCTCAACACAGATAGATGCGGATTGGGACTCGTATCAAAATAATCGGTCAGAACTTTTGTTACGGTATGACTTTTTTTCCCTGAACAAAATAGAACATTATAAAAATCAAAATGAAGTAATTTTTCCAACAAGACGGATCACCGTGACCCGGTGTAGAGTTCAAGCTTTCGAGAACATAATCATTAAAAAAATATAGAAAAAAAACTCACAGACTGTCCAAATTGAATGCAAATTGTCTAGCCATATCTTAGTGTCAGGATCGATGGTACGATAAAAAACCAAATCATCATCGACAACTTTTGGCTGGGCAAATTCTGCTCGCAATGGAATTATTCCAGAGCTCGATGAATCCATATTTACCTGTGGCAGGAAAAAAAAACAAACTGCAATAAAAAAGAAACAAACAATTGAACCCAACAACGGCTTTGGCTATCTCCCTGTAAGATTTTCAGGAAAACAATTTTTCTGATTTTCCGACAGTCTTGACCGACTGAAAATCGTTCACTAAAAACGCAGCAAGAAAATTATACAAAAAATTACTGTGGTACAATTTTTTTGAGGTACTGAATTGTCACTCACAGGGTTTTTAGAGAAAAACATTAATTTTTTATTTTTAATTGGAGTAAAAATTGCTGTTTTTGCTAGTTTTGATCTTGATGAAGAATTTTTCATGTTTTTGTTAAAAAAAACTGAGTGAGGAGCATTTTTTAAATAATTTTCTCTCATGGAGTGACTGCGAACAGCACTCAATGGGAAGTGTTTATATGTGCAGAAAAAATGGAAATTGATGAAGAGGGATAAAAAAATGATTAAACAGGATCGTAGAAACACGAGGAAAAGAATTTGAAAAACAGTGAAAAAAAAAATTTGTACCGTGAAAATTGTGATTGATAAATATAAAAAAAGTAAACTAACCAGCCAATGGAAAATTAACGAAAAACAACCAAATCACAAATTAGAAGACGTTTTTTCCACTGTGTCGAACTGACGGTTGTCGTAATATATCAAGATATGTTTTCGTAACAATGTGAAATTTTGAGAGGAAATATACAACGTGTATGGAAAAAAACGATCGGCACAAATTGACCCCGACGTTGTCAAACCTATGAAACTTTAGTGGACATTTTTGCAAAAAATTTCGCGAAAGACAAGCTTTATATACTTTTCCCAAATTTTTTGGTTTTTCTCTACCAGCCACAACACACCACGATTGTGAAAACGCTCACGCCCGTCTTCTACATCCACGGGTCTTATGTTTTTTTTTCTTTATGCTGCGCGCGGGCATTGTGGCTCGAATTAACAAGATTGAACGTGATAAGAAAAGTTGCCCGAATCTCAATAGCTCTCCTGATAACTGAGAGCGTTTAATGTTCTCGGGCTTCGCCACGCGAGTCGCTTTCGTCGTAATTTTATTAACGCGGCGATTATATAATTTTTTTCTTTGTTAAAAAACAGGAGAGCCTATAAAGGTACCTCATTACAATTTTCTATTTTGCATTTAAATAACACGGAAAAACATTATTCGCGCTATTTGGTTTTATGTTTGTAATAAAAAAATTTGATTGAAGAATTTCAGAAAGCTCTATAGAACATTGACTGCTCTACGAATAAAAAGGTTGTTGGCAAAAAATTATTTAATTCACCTGTTCGAAAGTTGTTAACGGACAACACCACTGTGACGGCTTCAAAAAATCGATTTTTTGAAAACCATTTTAAAAAATCTAAATACTTTTAAGATTGAAATGCCGTTGGACCCAGGTCGAAAAAATAATTATTTTCGTAGATATTAGGTTTGTTCGTGTTAGCTGCACTTTCTACACTTTTGTAATATATAGTAATATAAATTCCAAAAAAAAGTGTAGAAAGTGCAGAAAGTGCAGCTAGCACGAACAAACCTATTGAATATTTTGTGGAGCGGTGCAGCGGTCCGCGACGCTCGGGGGTCCCAACTTTGAACGCGTTTTTCTCAAAACCACTTTTTTGAGTGCGGCACGCAGCAGAACTCGAGCAATTTTTATCCGATCGACTTCAAATTTTTACTGTATCAATAAAAGTAGATTATCTAGAGAAGTACATAAGATTTTTTCGATATCTCAATAATTATAAAAGTTATAGCCTATTTTCGACGAGAAATTTTGCTGAAAAATCATTCTTTAATTTCAAAGGCGTGCCTATTTTTTAAAAATCAATATTTTTCCAAATCCCTATGTACTTCTCTTCAAAATATCATATTATTAATGAAAACACTCGGTATTTTTTTTTCAGATCGACGTTGAAGAGAGTTCTGCTGCGTGCCGCGAACCACTGCGGAGATAACGCGAGAGCTTCCCCAGCGCCACCATGCGGCGTGAAAAATGTGAAAAAAATGTTTTTTGATACATTAATAAACAAGGAACAAAACCCAAAAAAAATTTTCCGAATATCTTTTTTCCCCACAAAAAAAAATCTTGAAAAATATGAAAAAAATAGGGGATCACAGTGGTGTTGTCCGTTAAGCTTCAAACTTAAATTTCTATTACGTTTTTTTTTTAATATTACAGTGAAATTACTAGGTCTCCTTCAAAATATCGTAGGATCTTTTTTGTAGAACATTGAATTTCCAACGAAATAGCCCTTTTTTGTTAAAAATGTATAACATATCATCGATTCTCAATCAAGACATACCTCGGTACGTTTTGTAATGAGCACTACACGTTATAACAAATTTTAAAAAAATTGTGTTTTAATATTTTATCGCAAATTTTTGCGGATGAAGACGTTGATTAACGAAATACAAGAAACGTAGGGGAAAAAACGACCTTATTCTGAAAGTAGAATTACGTAGGAATTTAGATATGCCATGCTAAATGAAAAAAACGATTTTTTTTTCGTCTAATTTAGTAACGTCACTCATCCGTACATAAAGAATAAAAATTATGCTAGAACAAATCATGTAAAATCATTTATTTCAAATTAACCAATTTCAAGCGCAGTCACATCGAATGAATGATCGCTCAAATTGGACACGTACACAAAAATATATGAATAAAAATACAAACTTACCGCGAACCACTTATTGTTTCGCACACACAAGTGGAAGATTAATTTAATCTCTGAAAATAAATATTTCGAAATTATAATTGGTTTTTGCCATCCATCTCGCGTGATTATCTCAACTTATATATATTGTTTAACGTATTCCAAGTTGTTTGTGTTTTGAAGTTTTTAGATAAGTGGCGATTCCAGCTCGAAAGCATTGCGCAATTTATTTTTGTTTACAGGTTCACGGAAAATAACCTAACTTCTTAGAGCCTCTGCACACCGCACGCGATGAGCGATGAGCGATGAGCGATGAGCGACGCGTTCATGAAAATTTATTTTCCTATGTTCACACCGCGAGCGACGAGCGACGAGCGACGCAAGCGACAAGCATCGCAACAGTACACAAGACATTGAAAGTGAGGTTACGTGGTAAACAGATGATGAAGTGCTAAAAAATTGCTAAAATATATGTGTAAATCAATAAAAGAAAATAAAAATGACATGCTGAATTTTTTAAACTTTATTTTAAGGTCTTTGCAATGAACAACCTCAAAATTTTTACACAAGTCAGTTTTTTCACCGGCACCAGGGAGACTAGAGTAAAGGAGTGGACACAGCGTGCTTTAGAAATGTACACGAAATCCGGGCCTGAAGCGGCGGCGCTGTATCGGTACAAATCCTATTAGATCAGACATACTGTTACTACTTATTTCCTAACCTCGATTTTTCAACATACGTGCAGTGTCTATGTTTACGTCAGGGAGTTTACGTGTACAAAATTTTTTTTTTATTAATGTACTGAGCTTCGATCTTGGAAAGAAATGAAATGTGAACATTTGATATTGTTTTATTCTACCAGACCCATCAGTACAATTTTTTTTTTTATCATTCATTTTGTAAATACTGGAAATAAAGTTATGTTTATCTGGCTCAATGGCCATTTTTATGTCGTAAATACTGATGGTATTAAAATTTTTTTATTCAGCATGAAAACGACGCGGGTAACACAGAAAACACCACACGAAAAAATCTGCCAACCTTGAAAGGTGGTCGGAATTTCGGATCAATGCATGCAACAATCTCAGATTGTCGACACAAAATGTTATTTGCAAAATTTAACCGTTCCGCACATGAGACGAAACCACGCACTGAAGACAATAAATCGTCTTTTTAACCTCCAATATTCTATTCAATGTACTGGGATTTGGGTTAGAGGCTTTGTTTTCTATTGCGCAAGCGCGAAACGGTCACTTTCACCGTGTGAACTAATTTTATTACTATACGTGTAGGATCTGTACACCTGGTGGCACATCTAAGAACTAATTCAAGACCGGATTTTGAGGACGTCGTTACTACTTATTTTCCTATGCTGTGTCCACTCCTTCTCTCTAGTCTCCCTGACCAGCACCAAACACAATTGTCAACAACTATACAGGCGCGTTCGAAAACTCATCCTTTCATTGTACTTTTTCATTCTCCATGTGTTGGATAGAGACAGAACGATTATACTGGCTTAAAAATGTCGACTGCAGAACGCGCCGTCGCTCGTCGCGAGCGTCAAGCGGTGAAAAAGTTGAAACTTGGTCAACTCCGTGAGCGACGTCGCGAGGGAGCTCGCGGCGGATGTGACGTTCGGAAAAGCAGAGGTCTCATTGGCTATCGCTCATCGCTCATCGCTCATCGCGTGCGGTGTGCAGAGGCTATTACACCGTTGGCAGTTTACATCCAACTATATCTTCGACATTTCATCAATTAAATATAAACGTTTTCTTTCTCGATGAATAAAAATTTCGGTACAATTCAATTAAATTGATCATTAATTTTAATTAACGCGATCAATCGTACAAAAAATCGTCAAAAAATGAGCACGTATCGTTTTTGGGTGCTAATTCGATTGTAGCGCCAGCAAAATTGTCGTTAAATATGTGAGTTCCTGGAACTACTTTTCCAAAACAGTTTTCGATGGTAATAAAAGCAAAAATTGTATTCGTCGTACGCAAGGTCCGTGGATTGGTAGCATTGCATTAGTAAGGTCTTCTCATACGTTTCTTCTACATGCGGATCAAAAATGGCGGAAATACTCATGCCAGACACCTATAGCAGAGTCTCTGCCTATAGTTCACTGACGGTTACACAAACACACACCGATACACTGATATGACTAATTCAACTTTTCGATGGACCCAAAATGGCCGCCTTTCAGAAGACCTTACTAAAGCCCGCTGCACACGACGCTTGTTTTCGTGCTGGATTTCGTGCGTGATATACTTTTGTATATCTATATACATATATATATATAGATACACAAAAGTATGTCACGCACGACGAAATCCATCAGCAAAACAAGCGTCGTGTGCAGCGGGCTTAATGCAATGCTACCAATCTACGGACCTTGGTGTACACGTACGAAAGTTGTTTTTTATTTTGGCACAACCCGGTTCATTGTTTACGTCAGGTCACTTTTTCGTGCGAATGGTGTAATGTTGATATTCCATTGCGCCTTGGCATTGCTTTCACAAGGTACGTTCAAACGTATACAGAAGTATTCGCACAAAAAATTATTCGTTTTATCTCGCTTTACCTCGTAAAAGTAAAAGGAGGTTCATAGCTATTTTCGTCGTGTAATCGACAGATTAATCTGAATCCTTGAACACGAGTTTTTCACATCTATGTAAAACTATACGAAAAATCATCGTAAACGAAAAATGAAATCAACGGAACTCCCGGACGGTTGGATCGTCCAAACTTCCAAGAGCCTTCCTAACCGTGTTTATTACTTCAATACAAAAACCAACAAGTCCTCGTGGGAAATTCCAATCGGAAAAACGCAAAATGCCGTAAGTTTTTACCAATATGTCGATTTTTAATTTTTCGAATTGAGGTTGAGGCACATCAGTTAAAGATTTTTTCAATGATGGCTAATTTTTCAGAAAATTTTATAAAATTATTTTTTCATTTACAATTTTCCGTGTCTATTAACTTCTAATTTCCAAACAAACTATCTGTATGGTTCGGTTTTGGGTTACGTTTGCAATTTATCTTTTCGAAAATCTTTCGAAAACCTGTATTAAATTTTTCGAATTCAATTTTGTGTAGCTAAATTTTTGTGTTTATCACGTTTGAATTTATAAACAAACTATTGCCACGGTTCACTTGTGACAAGTTTTGTCATTTAACATTTTGTTTGAAAAATCTCCTCATAAACTTTGTTGAATTTTGTATTTACAATTTTTTATGCTTATCAAGATTAAATTTATAAATAAACTGATAAAAAAAAAGAAATTACTGACATCTTTATTATTTCTTTAAAAAATCGAAATACTTCGTTTGAAAAAATGTAATGAAAAAAAACAACAGCATTTAAATTAGTTCTTCAAAACATCATTTATTTTATGAAATTTTTATAATTTTTTAGGCGTGTTTAGTATACCAGACATTAGTGTACGAAGAATTTAGCAAAAGTCACATTTCCAGAGAGAATAATAAAAATTTCAACAAATTTCAACTATGCTGCTTCGTTGATCTACAAAACGCTTCAGTTTCGAGATTTTCAGAGATATCGTAAAAATTAGAAGCCAGCTGTAGTCCAAAAGTTGAAAAAAAATGGGTCCAAAATAATTTAACTTTCATTTATCTTTATTTCTTTGTACACAATTTGAATTTTGTTCAAAATTTCTTCCTGCTTCAGGGGCCATCGAAGCCTGGGACAAAGGGAAAGAAGAGAAAACCGGAAGATCCGGATCCGAGGCAAAGAGCAAAAACGCCGGAGCTGGAAATTCCTGAGGAAACGAAGCCCGTAGAGCGTCAAACACTGAAAGCAAAGAGATCGGTAAAAGTAGCCGAAGACAAAAAAGAATTTCCGAGTAACAGTGGCGTGGCAAAATCGAAAGATACTCCGCAGATGCAATTGTTGAGAGCAAAGATTTTAGAGAGGGAGGTGAAAGGAAACGCGCCAAAAAGGTCAAAGATCCAATCTACAGAACCTGTTGAAAAAGTGGCGGTGGTTGTCCCGCAGGAAATAGCAGCACCGAGTTCTACCATGGCCCTGGAGGCGCAAAGCATGACTCCGCAGATGAGAGTAATTTTGGAAAAAATAAAAGACAGGCAATCGAAGGGTGGGCCATCGAAAGCATCCTCCAGAAAATCTTTAGCGTCTTTGACAAAGCCCACACCCCCGAGGCGTCCGAGAATGAAGTCTATCGGTTCGGTAGAAACAGTTCCGGTAGCAAAAAAAGATCCGCCGGTACGGAGGAGCTCAAGATCCATCGCTCCTGGCGTAGTGACGCATGAAGTGTCCCGAACAACACGCCCGGCAACTTCGTACAATCGAGAAACAAAATTAGCAGAAAAAGATACGTCGTCTCCGGTTAAATCAAAAATACCACGTTTAGGTAGAACCGCAAGGAAGAATTTGGCTCAGGAGCGATTAGAGAAATTGCAAAAGAGCTTGACTGACGAACAAAGCGACGAACTGGACGGTAGTGAATCAGCTGCGAATTCACCCAACTCTGCGGAATCCTCCAAAACCACGTCTCTACCAAGCATTTACACGAACGCAGATGCCAGAGCAAAATTATTGCGCGAACGTATTCACAACAAAGTTGTGTATGAGAGAAAAATCAACTCTTCGATTCGCGATTCCTCCAGAAATCGAGATATCGACGAGGAACCAGTTAACGTTGTCGCAGCGGATTCCTTTTGCGAGGAAATGGACTGGGAGCCCATAGAGGATGAGAAAATCATGAAAGAAATTCAAGTGGTCAGAACGCACATTGGCACCATCGATGATTCATTGAATCCCATGGAAATTTCTCTCAATTCTTTGGATCTCCCTGACGGCCCTTCCCAAGAGCAGCGCAAACCGTCTCTTTACATCGTCATCGACACAAACGTTTTCCTCTCCAATCTCGTCGCCGTGGAAGAGGCTCGCGATGCGATTTTCAAAAATTACGGTCGCCCCTTGATCGTTGTTCCTTGGACGGTGATTCGAGAACTGGACTTTATTAAGGACGACAAATCGATGTCACGTCCCGAGTGTCTCCGAGCCAAAGCTCGTCAAGCTGTTCGATTTCTTCACCAACATTTCTCCGCGAAACATCCACGAATTTTGGGACAAACTCCTCTGGATGTTTCCAACAACAAGGAAAGATTCGTTCACGATTGTCCCGACGATGAAATCTTGCAGACTTGCTTGCAAATTCGGTCCTCCGAAAATAACGTTGTTCTTTTGTCTTACGACAAAAATCTCTGCAACAAAGCCATGATTCACGATCTCGTCACTCTCGGACGTCATGATCCTCTTGAAAAAGTCGACTTTCTTCATGCCAGCGATGTCAAAAATGATTCTTTTCTCACTCTTCACCTACGAGGCGATGAACAAGACCCTGAACTCGTTCCTGTGTACGTTAAGGAATTGAGAAAAGCTGAAGAATTCATGGAAGCCGCTAAAGATATTGTTTCCTCGTTTATGACAGTTGTAAGAATTTAATATCAAAATTCAGAATCCAAATAATTCGCAATTACTTAATTTTGAGTTTCTAAAATTTCGTTTGTTTGATAAATCAATTTAAAGAGACTCCTCAATGACTCAAAAACGTTGGAAAATTTCGAAAAGCCACTTTTATCGATCAATTGTTAAATTTAACAAGCATTTTATCATTCATTTCCATTTCAGATCGTTGCAAAAGAAATGCAAAACTTGTATAATGACACATGGGAAAAATACGTGTTTATTAAACCGCCATGGTCTGTATTCGGAGTTCTCAGATGTGCTATAAAACACTGGATCGCTGCAGTGAGCGATTCTTTTGCCAGACGAGCAGAAAGTTTATTGAAAGAACTTTTGGAAGCCTTTAACAACACTCCAGGTTTGTTGCAATTTCAGTCAACATTTACGATTGCCTCGTATCTCGTTCTACTAATAATATAAATAAGGCTGTGTCTAGCCGTCCGGATACCGGACGAATACAAGACTGGTATTCGTCCAGATATTTGTCGAGAATGCGATTATAATTGTTTTATTTAACTTTTCTAATTAACTTTTCTACAGTATAATGGTATATTGAAACTCCCTCGTACGTAATTTGTACGTAATCCATTTGGATATACAATTTATGATAGTTTTCATTTATATCTGGACGAATAATCGCTTATAATTTGTCCGGGAAAACGATTCTCAATGGATTTTGATGGATGAAAAATGAATGAAAATTTATAACTACAGCGGGGAATACTTAGTTTCCTTCAACTATAGTGGGGAATATTCAAAGTTTTTTCAAATGTAACGGAAAATTTTTTCGGTATCCGGACGACTAGACACTGCGTATAAAAAATAAATATAATTTAATTTTTTTCAGAATAAATTGATTCAATAGTTAACACTACTTTTTCGATTCACAGATTCTGGAAGAAAGCTCTCTGACGTCAGCCACATTTTGGAGATAATCAACGATATTTTGCAGTGCGTAAAAGTCGAAAAATATCCAAATCTTGTGTCTCGATCAGCACAGGCCATTTCTGTACGTTAAAAATTAAATTTTATAGAAATAGATACGAATTTCATCACATTAATTGATGATTCAGTATAAACATTAAGAACTGAAAATAATAATAATATTTGTTCCTGCAGGAATTGAGAAGAAGTTGCGCGGAAACGTGCAAAAAACTTTACGAGGAGAAACTTAATGACGATTGGGGAGCGAAAAACGCAGAAAGAGAGGAAAATTCTCGTGCCCAAAAAGCCTTCCAACAGTTTGAAGAAGTTTATGCATTTGCGCGAGATATGTGGTAAGAAATAAAGTTTGAATTTTTTAATTAATGTCTAATTATGACAATCCATGGTTTCTACGCGATACTCGTTATTTTTACAGCGGTTTAGCCTCCAACTCGATCGGAATGCCTTGTTCCTTTCCGTTTAAAAAGCTTGTTCCCGAACCAACATTCGCGGACGTGAAAGAGATGCAACCCGAAGTAGTCGCGAATCTTAATCGTTTGCTCCAAGTTCTCGGCACGTGAGTAACAACTTTTTTATTATTTTTTTACCTCACAAATATTTCCAGAATTTTCTTATGATTTCTTTTACGAATTATCGATTTTTAGAGCTTTGGAGGAAATTCAAGGTTTGCACGTGGATCATCGGGCCGTCGAGGCGCTTTATCATGCGCTTAAAACTTTCATGCCCGACCGGAAAGGCCATTTACCGCGAGAATTCACGCCTCTGGACGTGTATTGGTGTTTAAAAAAAAAGGAGAAAGTTCTTCGTTTGGGATTGACCCAATTGCAAGAATTGAGCAGCCATTTTTGTCGAATGGCTAGTTTCCGATGTACATAACGTCGAGGAATTGTACTGAGGAGAAATTGAGACTTGAAAATTTTGAACGAGAAAGACAAAGAAACATTAACGCTTCATCTAATGTTGAAACAATGGAGTGAACGTGCTTCAAGGCAAAAAAATGTACTAAAGATCGGTAATTTTAGAGTTATTACTATTGAACATATTTTTTGAAAAACTTTTTGATATTATGTCAATGTATTTAACGGTTGAACGATAAACAAAGGAACCTCATGATACTGTCAACTCCGTTGACAAGGTGTATGATATATTTATTGTTTTTACAACATTAAAACTCATGAGATTAGGAAAAAAGACGTAACGAGGTCTGACAAAGAAAAGTTTATTAACAATAGTAAGAATTAAGTTTATTCTGTACAGCCCTTTCAAATAAAGAGAAACACACAGCCGTGATTTCAACGTTTTCTTCGAGTTTTAGTCTTTTTGAAGATTGAAAACAGAAGATTTCGTTACTTCGAAGAAAAAAAGTTCAATTTCTACATTTTTTTTCAAATTCGTAACCAACTATTTGAAAATCTACGATAATTTTTTTAAACTGGACAAAAGTTTAGAAGAAAAAAATGTAAAAAAAATTGTAGAACTTAATATATTTTTTTGCAATTCAATCAAAAAGATTTTTTGTGTTTAATTGAAGAGGATCGGATTCATATTTATACAATTTAATGAATTTTTTGTCGAATATTTTCATTAAAATATTAATTACAAATCTAAAAATTAATTTTTTCTTTGCTAATAATTTTCATACTAATTCATAATTTCATTATTTTCGAACTAATAGCCAGACATTTTTTGTGACGTTCATTTTTTTGTGAAGAATTGAAAAGTAATTTTTTTCTTTTGAAAAAATTGATTTTTAGATTCAACGAATAGATTAAAATTAAAAAATGGCAAAAAATGGATATGAAAAAACGGTTTTTTTTCAAAGTAACGATTTTTGCTTATTTCCACAAGTTGAGATATTATTTTGATCTTTCAATGCCTATACAATAATGGAAATCCACCGGAGGGTGGTTGAAGCCAATTATCTTTCGAGTAAGCGACTTTTTTTGTTTCGATAACGTGAAAAGTGTAGGCGTGTCTCGATTTGTCGCTTTTGTTTGCTCGAGAAAAATGGACCACTTGACCGTCGATGAGAATACACGCGCCTCGTCTCACAGGAACAGCTCGAAAATTACTCGCTGGATAACACGGCGCCGGACTATCGTACGTCAAAAGTTCCGGAGAATTTGGATCCTTGTTCCTAATAAATCTTCTATGAACTCCGCTTTTGTGAGATCCTGGAGCGATCCATAAACAACCGTTCTCCAAAGTCGCGTCGTCCAGTGCGATCCAAAATCCTACGAGCTTCAATGGATCCGTGTACAAATATGCGGCGTCTTGATGCGCTTTAACTAAAAAACAAAAAAAAATCATCAATGGATCGATTTTTTGGTGAATATTTCGAATTTTTCCGATTTTTCAAATTTGTTCTCTTCTCAGTGTGTTAGGGCGACGTAATTACAATTTTCAAGATATCCAAATAAATTTTAGGACGAAGGTGTCTTCAATGAATACAAAAACAGACGAAAAATGAACAAATTGAAATTGGGCCACCACTTCCTTCATTTTTTAGGAAGATGAACAAATTTTTGCACTTTCCTTGAAAATGGGATCACTCAAAAATAAATTTTGACATCAAACAAACATTTAGATTTTCTTGGGTACAAAGTTTGGGTAAAAATTTCGAGTATTTCAAAAATTCATTTGTATTTTATCAATTTTTTTAATTTATCGTATTTGCTTGTTAGTTTTGAAAAAATTTACTTACAAATTACTGTATTTTCGTATTTTTGTTTGTATTTTTTTTTCTTTACTTCATTTCTCTAATTTTGTGAAAAATTTTGTTTAACAATTAAGTTTTGAGTATAATTTACCTTCAGAGCCGATTCCAGGATTTTTGTAAATATACATAGATTGGCAGACTGCAGGTTCTTGAAAGTTCAATTGAAACGCAGCTTCTTTGATTCTCTCGTCGAAAGTGATTCGTCGAAACGTTGGATGCAACCAATGGAGTGCATGCCCCACTTTGTTCAAAGCTACCCTTGGATGAACTTTCAATTTTCCATCGTCCTCAAGGGCCTCGGATTCAAAAAAGTAACTCACTTTGTTGCCACTGTCGATAAAGTATTGATCCTTATTCTGTAATTGATAAACGATAATTTACCTTTTTTTTCAAACGCAATCCTTAGAAGAAAAGGAAAAGAAAGACACGAGCTGACCTCGAGATATGTACAAAAAAATTTATTGATTTTTTCTATTTTTTCAATTCAACTCAATAATAATATTGTCTTACTTGTTGAAGATCTATAGTATTGAAAACTTTTCTCTGTTGTTCCGGTGGTAAATTTGTGGTGAATTCTTCACCGCATGATTTGAGCTCGTTGACCTCTTCGGGTATGAGAAAATCTTCCAACACGACGTAACCGTCTTTCTGCAACTGTGTCAAAAACGTACAACTTTTTTTTTCTTTGCAAAAATCGAAATAATATATTCGAATAAGATAAAGAGAGAAAGATCGAAGAAGAGAAAGACACGATGAGGGGACAACGACATTTTGGATGTACGAGCCTCTGGGTCGGTGACATTACGAAAAGAGAAGAAGAAAAAACGTGCCAAATTCATTGGTCGAGTGTTATACGCTCCAAACATCTCTCTGGCAATCGTTCAAACGTTTTTTCAAACATATATACACTCGAATTACAATTCGAAATGGCTAACTAATTAATCAGACTTTTTTCATTATTAGGCAAAAATAATTTATCGCTAATTCTTCTTTATCGAAGAAAAAGAAAAAAAAACATATCAAACTAGTGAAATGATCATTTTTATATTGAAAAAGTTGCACACTCATTAGCTTTCTTTTTCGTGATTAAAAGAGAATTTGCATTATAATTGCGTGAAAAAATGGTGAATAAAAAAATAATTAAAGAGGATTCTTCAATTTTTTTAAATAAGAAAATTCTTCATTCATTATTTCTTCGTTAATCAGTGGTAAATGAAACGTGCATCTCTGAGACTAATTTAAGCCTTCGCGATAAGCAATTAAAATTGTCCTTTAGTCTTTATTTGCATCGTACTTCATTAATAGGTCGTAAGATGGAAATAAAGTCGATCCAAGAATAGCGAATGAGGCTATTAAGGGAGTGGACTAAAGAAAGGGCAGTAATACGAGAGAAGATGAGAGGAAGCGATATAAATATATCTTCTTCGCTATATACGAATGACCTTCACGAACCGGAAGTATCTCCCTTCGTGAATTACCCCATTTCGTACTCGGGCTATACACTATTTTGAGTTATCAACCTCCGAAAGTGCTTTCTTTTTCTTTCTCATTTTTTTGTTTTAATTCGAACTTTGCCCTTGCTCGAATAATCTCTGGGTGTTTGTAATATTTGAAGTTATATCTGTGCGAGCGTTTGATTAGTTTCTGAAAAACAAGATGCAAAAGCGAGTGCTCGAAAAAGCTTGTCTGATCAGAATTTTTCCATTTGATACGATGATTACGAAAAGGAGGCTTTCACCACAAAAAATTTAAAAAAAAGCTTTTAGTGGAAAAAATTGTGCCAGTTTTCGTCGCTGGGAGATCTAAAATTTGCAAAATTTAGTTATTAGTTATTTAATTCAATCAAAATGTAATATTTTCACGAGTGCGAAATTAGAGAAACAAAAATTGCAGCAATTAATGCCGATAATTAATTAGTTAAAAATAAAATTATTATTATTATTTATTAAGAAATTGCTATTTGTTCATATTTTATTAACAATGAGAATAATAATAATAATTTGGTTTTTGCAGAAATTGAGTGGTTACAAATAAATAATGATTCATAATTCTGAGAAAAGTGCGAAGGCGAAGAAGAATAATCGTTCCAATTATTGAGTTTCTGATTGATGCATAGGAATAAGAAGAGGAAGAAGAAGAAGAAGAGAGACTGGTATGAGCCATCGACGATATAATTAATTGCGTGGGTCTGTGGACCCATTGCATCGTCGATTTTTATAGGTGAAGAAAAAAAAACAAGAAAAAAAGAAATTGTCGTACACACGTGGGATATTTTTAGACTGGGTGAGTACAACGTGGAACGTTCCGCAGCAGAGTGGATTTTATCTCTTCCCTTTTGCTTCGTCGAGAGAGCCACGACGGTCCGAGCAGTTGTAAACAGGCCAAAGGTTACAGAACGACGATCTGTCTATATCTGTTCGAATGTGTTTGTGGTTATTTTGTGTGTATAGCTTGGAAAGCTTATACCTGGGCCTTCGAACTGATGCAGGCCAGGGGACTTCGAACCTCCGGCTCTCTTGGTGCCGATCTATCGCCTCGTTTTCTCTGTCTCGGACTTCATAAAAAGAGAAGAGAGTGAGGGAAGTTATGCTCATCCACGAGATTCTTTTCTTCTGTCTGTTTATAGGACATTGTCTGATATTTACACAATTACACGTGGCCTCTTTCCCTCTACCATTTTTCCTGCCGATTTTTTACCTACTATATAACAAAATTTCAGCATTGAGAAAACCAACAAATATTTTCATTATTTGAATCCAATCTCAAGGGCTTACATACACCTAGAGAGGTAAAAAAACTCGATTTTTCAAAAACATTGTTTTTCGATGGTATTACCCTTTATATGTCATTTCTAAAAATTTCCTGGTAATCGATATCATATTGTAGCTATGAGAAAAAAAATTTCATCTCCATGTGACAGATGCTTAAACACCAAAATGCTTTTTTTCAAAATGGTGTTTTTGAAAACGGTAACCATGATATCTCGAAAACTAAACGACCGATTTGGATGAAATTTGGTACAGAGGACCTTCACACAATTGTCTGGTCTCTGTCGAGCGATTTTTCTTTTAAACATCATAGTTTTTGTTGCACAAGTAAAAAAAGAAAAAACATTTTGTCAAAATCCTGATTTTACGATTCAAACTTCTGCCATTTTGCGAAAAATGCATAAAAAAAATCGGCCTTGACAAAGACTGTTCTTTTTTGTCAACTTTAAGAAAAAAATTTCGTTCAAATTATTTTTCATATACCAAAATTTTAGTACAAATTCAAAAAACCAATAAGAATTCTAAAAAAAATCTTGGATTCATGGGAACGCGAAGAATTTTTTTTAAATCCACTGTTACGCGATTTATCGCTTAATTAATTAAGTCTATAAGTAAATGCAATTAAGACTCATTTTTTATGTACGAAAATTTTGAAAAAAGTTTCGATTTGTGGAAACTCGTCCCTTCCCAAAAAGTATTTAAAATTGGATAAGATTAAAAATTTGAAAAAAAAAAAAAACAAAACGATTTCGTGAAAAACTACGAATTTTACTTGCAGGCAGTTGTCAAAATTCTTCAAAGACTGATAAATCATAAATTCAAGTAAAAAAGAGGCACATAATTTCAAAAAGATGTGAAATTTGTGAAAAATCACGAAAGATTATTGTATGCAATTGATGAAAAATGTGATTTTTTCTTCGAGATTACTGCTCGATACGACTCGATGATCGAGTAGTCCAGAAACGAGAAAGAGAACGAAATAAATAAGAAAGAGAGGAAGAGCAAGGAGAGAAAATACGATAATTTCTCTGATTTGCGAGGGCGTCCGTGGCTCTCGTGCGTGAGCGTGAAAGTGAATCGTCGCTCGGTTAAAATAGAAACTGACGCTGCGCAAAGAGATGTTGTGACGCTGCTGCGTAACAACGCACGGACGGTGAATGAGTGTACGAAGATAGGACAAGCGTTTCCTCATTCCGTGCGAAACTCTCGTATAGCAAGGTTGAATCTCCCGTTAATTCTACACACTACATACACATATATATATATATGTATAAATGTATTGAGAGACTTTTATGCACATAAAAGTACAATTTCTCTATGTACGCGAGTCTGCACACACGGATATATATTTATAAAACTCGTAATTCTTTTATTCGCGCTTGGGTAGCATCGAGACTCCGGCTTCAAAACCGGAAGTCGGTCTATGATCCGGAAATCGCCGCCCAGAAAGCTCGAAATAAGCATATCATTATACGAGTTTCCGGACGTCCTCGATTTTACATGAGCCAATAATAATAAAAGCAACAATAATAATCATAAAAAGAAAAGAAAAAAACAAAATTGAAAAAAAATTTCAATCAAGTTTTTTCTTTTACACTTTTTTTTCTTAGTGACGAAATTTCGAAATAAATATAGGAGAATGAAAAATCATAAAATAAACTAAAAAATTTGGTTGTCACTGAGAAATTCATTATTTTTTAAATACATTTTTGCACATTGACAAATTTCTATTCAAATTTGATGAAGTTTGTGAGCAACAATAATAACATTTTCCTAAAAAATATGAAAAGCAAAAAAATAAGAAAAATAACGTGACTTTTATTTTTTTATTCATGAAATACTGTTAATTAAATAATGATTTTTATTAGGAAATACAGATGAAAGAATTGATGGTGCAATTGGAAAGATCACACGTTGGAAAAAAAAATCGTTAGTGAATATAACAAGAATTGCTGAGCCCCATTTAACGACTATTTTGAATTGTATACTCGCGAGTATAAATATGCATTACGTGCAGAGTGATGACTCGTTTTCTGTATACATTACTCTATTTCTTTATAAATAGTAGCGACATAGTTTAGGTGAGAAAAACAATTTTTTCAACGAATTAGTGAGGGAGTGAGAAACGTGATAAAATCGATGGCATATTTTATTTTTCCTTTGTCATAATAAAGTGCATAATTCCGGGTATGACAATCGCTCATCGTCACCTTAACCGAAATCTAAATACGAGCGAGTTGCCACGCTCTCGCGATTGCTGGGGTCACGAAGTCGACGGTCATTCACCATAATTACAGAAAAATACAACGAATCATACACACAGTCACGCACGAAAGAGAGAAACAAGAAGAAAGCTTCTCGGACAAGTAAACAGACGAAGAATTTTCATGTTTAAAGAGAGCATTCCATGACGAAGAGATAACAGATATGATTTTTCTGGAAAAGAAAACAGTCCCGGCGCCTCGATCGTAAAAAAAAAAAAAAAGAAGTGGGACATTTTGAAAATGGATTTAAATATATGAGGCTTGTTATTGAGACGAGCACGAGGCGCCACCGTCGAAACAAGATGAGGAATATTGACCTCCGAGTATCTTTTGGTGGGGGAAGTGCCTACCGAACGATAATTCGATTATGTCAACGTGATATCACGAAACGGGAGGCGGGAAACAAGTGACAGACGAAATGATAACGAAAATGTGTTTAATTATTCGGGAATATTTGCTGAAAGACTAATGTCAACACGAAGTCAATGACGAATGAAAAGATTTTGTGAAAGTGTTTTACGAAGAGTTTACTCGAATTTCTTTATGCGTATACTCACTTGCGCCTGTATGTCCTTCATCGTAGAATCGAGTGGACCTCGGGGATGTGCTCTCGTGATCGGATCCGAACTGTGACTGTGCCTGTTGTCTACAGCTGCAAGCGAGAAGCTTTACAGAGAGGAAGCCTCACTTGGCTCTCTCAGCTGTGCGGATCTCGTCAGAGTTATCGGCCCCCGAGTCCCTCGTTTTCTCGAGGCCTCTCTCGCAACTCTCGCGTCTCGATATACGAAGGCACACGAGTGAACGCTTCACGCAAGATCCCTCAAAATTACACTCCTTTTCCTCACTTTTTTCTTCCTTCTTTTCTCTCCTTGCAAAAGTGATCTGTTTCTTTCTATTTCTTTCGTGAAAATCATCGACTCTGAAATCGCCAGAAATTTCTCTTTCTCTTCGATCAGCCGAGAAATAGCTCGATGACTTTTCCCGCCAAAAGATCGCCCGGCTTTGACCAGCAGCCAACTTTCGTTAGTCACTTTTTAAAGCCATTAGAGAGAGAGAGACAGAGAGAAATGTATTTTTCGAGATACCCACACACATTTTTTCACAATCGTCGCCATTGTTTATTGCTACTAATACCAAAAACAAACGAAAAACCAGACACCGAATTAATCATTTGCTGAAATGTTTCAAAAATGCTGCTTCGTTCAAAAATATTTTTAATGGTTTTAATGTTTGTTAGAGACTACGAAAGATTTTTTCAACTTTTTTTTCGTTGTCATAATTATGTTGGCCAGAAGCAAACAAAGGATTTTGGCCGAGGGCCCAATCAATTGAGAGAAAAACGATAATTTAGTTTCGATGGAGGATTTATTTTTTTCTAATTTTCAAAAAATCGAAACATTTTTGAAAAACTTGTTTCCAGTGTTGTTTTATTATTACATTATCGTTTATTATTATTCTTCGATCATTTGAATGATTTTTTTTAATATTGCACTAAGCATGAACTCTAACTCGAGATACGTAATTCCTATCGAACGATATACAAATCATTATATCAGCTGACGTAAAAATTTTGAGATATTACTTTGGCAAATAAGAATATATATTATTTTTGGCCGTGGTATCTTAAATTTTGTGCTTTAACTACAATTCGTCAAGATATTTGTTTGCAGAGTTTTATCGATATGCAAACCACGTAAAGAAATATCTCGCAGCTCAGTGGCGACGAATTCTCGGGTAAAAAATGAATTTCGGTCCTCTTTTTTTCTATTTTTAATTTTCTTTACGACTCTTCGCACGCGATGAGCGAATAGTTCGTCCGTTGAAAAGATTGAAATAAAAATCATTGCCAAATATTAGAAGGCTCGAAAATATCGAAACGTATGGCAAACATCTGGAAATACCCAATAGGAGGCATAGAGAAAATGTGATTGGAGATATCTGGCAGAAAGTTGGCAACGACTTATTGGTAAATCAATAAGATCAAAAATCGGGTTACTTAATCATCATAACTTTATTTTCGTGGCTTAAAACTTTGAAAAATGTCACAAAATTACACAAAAGGGCGATAATTTTGTTTTTCTTTCTCTTATTTTTTTTTTTCGGGAGTCATTCGGTGCTTTTTTGAAGAATTTATTTCGTAGAATCGTTCTAAATGAAGAAAAACTTTTGTCTCTAATGCTAAATAGCATTAAAAATCAAATTAACTTTTTTTAATGGAACATTTTGTGAAACTCTTAGGATAAAAAAATACTCCGTGTCACAAAATTACGCAAAAGGGCGATAACTTGGTTTTTCTTTCTCTTATTTTTGTCAGAGGTCAAATTCGTTGCTTTTTTGAAGAATTTATTTCGTAGAATTATTCTAAATGAAGAAAAACTTTTGTCTCTAATGCTAAATAGCATTCGAGATCAAATTAACTTTTTTTAATAGAACATTTTAAGAAACTCTTAGAATAAAAAAAATACTCCATGGAAGTGAATGGTTGACACAACTCTTAGGAGACTTTTCGCTCATGTATAAACAACGATTCTTCTTTCTGACTCTTCTTTTTATTCTAAGCTCCGAGCGTGGGAAGACGAAATGAGTCTGACAGTTGTGGTGTCTTTCGATCTTGCTATACTTTGCTCAGATCAAGGAGAGATACAAAACGTGCGAGGCACTTTCATACGAGCACATGTCGGCCCTCTTGTACGAATCATCTTCTCTAATTCTCCATTGGCCGCGAGTGCGTGCAAACTTTTCATCGTGATAACGAGAGTGAGTGGAGAGAGCTAATGATTACAATTGAAATGCTGCACTCAAAAAAAATATCTAGTCGATTCAACTAGGATCTGGTTTAAACTAGATCCTTTAATTTTATTTTTTTATTTTTACTTAAATTTTAATTCAATTTTTTTATTTTTAATTAAATTTTAATTAAATTAAATTTATTGTAATTTAATTTAATTATAGGTAATTTAATTAAAAAATTTATTTGTTTTAACAAATAAATTTTGTTCCTTGTCTCGCGGTCAAATAGAAGTTTATTTAACTTTAATAATTTTTTTTTTCTTTATCACAATATTTTCATTTTCATATTCTTGATTAATGATAAATTTAATATATTTATTAAAATCGGACATATTTTTATCTTAAAAATTGAACGAATATGAAAAGTTGTAATAAAAATAATATTTATATTATTATTTATAATATTTATAATATTAATTATACCATATTCAATTACTATATTATTTAATAATATTTTCATGTATCTGCGAGCCTGGGTAGGTACAAAAATTCACGTTCGTTTTTCTAGACATAGTCAGTCAGAATAATAATACTAAATAGTTTGGTTCCCGCAATTTATGCACATCTAGAGCGCGATTCGTATGTGAGAAATGCCCCGACGCTCTGCACCATGTAGTGGCCGGAGCAAGAAGCTTTAACGTGGCTACTCGAATAAAAAGACCCAAATAGCACTATCTATTTAATTTAGATACAGCTTACTAGCTGAAACAGAAATTTAGTTGATTGAAATGAAAAAAATTGGAATAAACGATCTTAGTAAATCTAAATAGAACTTTGTTCTGGTTGTGCCATTTCGTATATTGGCTCTAGTTTCATACTTTTTTTCAAAACACTTGAAAAAAATATATCAAGAGTTTTTAATATTAAATATATTTTAAATGTAATAATAACACGATTATATAAACAATAATTATTTACAAGTTTATTTTATTACGAATTAACTTTTACCCGTATTTTATAAACAATAATTATTTACAAGTTTATTTTATTACGAACTAACTTTTACCCGCGGCTTCCCTCGCGGCTTAGTACAGCTTAGGCCATTGTATTAAGTAAGTGTAATAAGTAAGAACAATAAGTGCTGAATAAAACACAGGAAACGTAAATGTTTCCGAGATAAAAAAAAGTTTTATGTGTGTTGATCCATGTTAAAACCAATTTATAAACCAAATTTCATCCAAATCCGATAATCGTCACGGAAATTAATATTAATGTTAATATTAATGTTTAGCATATATGATGTCATCATTTTATATATACCTACCTGTAGATATAGTGCATACAGACACCCAAACACGGAATTTGATTAAAATTCGTTCAGGTATTACAAATTTGGGTTAAGTTTGAATCTCACTGAAATTATGCATTTTGACGAGACAAAAAGCATCTTAGGGGTTATTTCAACATTAAACCAATCCACAAACCAAATTTTATTCAGATCGATTTACCAATTACAGAGTTAGTTATAATTACTATCCCACAGGAACCGTGCAGTTTTCCGGGATAAAAAGTATCCTGTGTGTTACTCCAAGATCTAAAACACCTTCGTACCAAATTTCATCAAAATCCGTTCAGCTGTTTTAGCATGAAGAGGTAATTACAGAATTACGCTCCAGATCTATCCCACAGGAACCGTGCAGTTTTCCAGGATAAAAAGTATCCTGTTTGTTATTCCAAGAACTAAAACACCTTCGTACCAAATTTCATTAAAATCTGTTCAGCCGTTTTAGCATGAAGAGGTAATTACAGAATTACGCTCCAGATCCATCCCATAGGAATCGTGCGTTTTTTCGGGATAAAAAATAGCCTATGTCAATCTCCGGCCCATAAACTATCTCTATGCAAAAAATCACGTCGATCCGTTGCTCCGTCGGTACGTGAAAGAAGGACAAACCAACAAAGACACTTTCGCATTTATAATATTAGTAGGGATATAGTAGGGATTGAATTTTGAAAAATCATTTAGATCATTATTATTCTTATATGGTATGTTTATAATTAAAAAAAAAATTATTATCTATTCATTCTTCTTCGTTAATCGCATTTAATTCGATTTAATTATTTGAAATGAAATAATTTCATTATTTCTATTATATTTAGATATTTGAATTTATTGAAATTTAATAATGAAAATAAGTCTTTTGACGGTTTTTGAGAAATCTATTCTTATTTGATATTTTACGACATCGTATGAACTTGATCCATGGAATTCATGGAAATGATTATCAATGTTTATTGCTGTATCACAATGTTAGATATGATCGAATAGAAATTACTTAACTTTTCCTGTTCTTTACTCGATAAACGCGTAATGATGCACGTTGTCTTGTGTTTTTATTATTTTTAATGATATGCCAAAGTTCGTTCGATAATAATGCTAAGGTAGCAATTTTGTGTTGCATTCGATGTTTGTTCGATCGTTTCTCAAAGATATAACCTACATATTTCCTTATCGTTCGGTATTTGCAACGTTCGCTCAGACTATTTTTATTTCTTTTACATTTTGGATTTTCTTAATTGCTCCATGTGCTCGTAGAACATAATCTCACTATCGATTTTCTAAGTAATTTCGACGACCAGGTCAAATAACGTTTATCAATGAAGCGAAGAGATCGCTGGAAAAACCTTTTGTTCGAGCTAATTCATTTTTTGATATTAACAGTTTCCAGTTCGCCGATTTTATAACACTCTCAAGCTCGTTTGACGTTCAGAGATCTTAATAAGAAAATGAAAAAGTTCGAAATTTAAAAAAAAATCAATTTTTTTTCATGATTTTATTGATTCAGGTTCAATAAAGAACTGCATGGGTAAAATCTCACTCGTATCTCGTTTTTTTTTTAAATTTACGATTGAAACAGAATTGAGCTTTTTTAAATTTAATAGTCTGCTCCCAAATATTCTCATTGTTGACAAATTTCATTCCATTATCATTAATATCATCAATTTGATTTTTTTTAATAACCAGCGTTGGTGTCCAGGACAAAGCAAAATATAACAAAAGACCGAAAATGTTAATGATGATTAAAAAATTTCATTGCTTTTCTTTAACTGTTAATGAAAAAAGCACGTTCGGCGATAAACTGATACTGGAAAATTATAAAAGAGAAGAAATAAGGTAGGAATATACGATGGTGTAAGATTCTACATCACGTGAGCCGTTTCCTTGACCCTCCGTAATGTTCTGAGAATTTTTTAAAAATGAACAAGTCCTTGGTTCCTTTTCTTTCATTCCTTATTATTTCTTCAATATCTTTCGACTCTTTTAATGAAATATTTTTGTTTTTATCGATTATTTTCTTTGATTTTTTCCTTTTTTTTTCTGCGATCTAACTAAAACGTGAAAAAATAACAGAATTATTATTTATTTATTTTATTTACCAATGTATGGCTTATTATGTCTTTTACAGTACCCTCTTATTTCTGTTATTACATATCTTGGCAAAAACTTTTAAAAAGTAAAAAAAGAACGCCAAGTATTAAAAAGTCGCGACCTTAGTTATAAAATGACCACTCTATATTGTTGTTATTACGTTCAAATGAAACCTATGTTTTTATTCACAACTTTCATTTCTTCTTCGTTATATACAAAATGTTACTTCACCTCGAAAAGAAACTACTAAAAAAATGGTGTCCTTGATTTGAAAAAAAATGAAATCATTCTAACATAGCCAAGTACGGCAAATAAATTACGAAATTTCACATGAGATCATTGGCACCTTGAATGGTATCCGTTAAAGAGTTTTGTCGCCTCAAGGGCTTCCAAAGAAAATCCTACAAATATCAAAAAATTAGTATTATGACATTATGTTAGCTGAGGCCAATGAACGTACAAAACAATCCTACGGGAAATGAATGAAACAAAAATTACATAGAAAACCGTACGTACCCGTATAAGTGCACACGATACACGTTTCTACATGTACGTACGCCACAAATTCACTATAAAAACTACACAAAAACTTGGCGTGCATGGTTTTCAAAAGTAAGTTCGGGAAGACACGGTTCGGATATACTCCCTGGATCAATGATCAACTCGTTCTTTCATCGATGAAGAAAGAAGCCCCCAGATCCATTCCGACACCGAATAAAGGAGTCCGTATTGACGACAAGATGAACGACAAGATGAAGATAGGTGAGATGGATTAATGGGATGGATAAATGGATAGGATGGATAGAAAGATAAGTTGAATAAGTAAATGAGATCGATGATTACATGCGAAGATAGATGGATAGAATGGATGGTCTAAATGCATAGTCGAATGGAATGAATGGGGTAGAGGGATCGGATGGATAAACTGAGGACTAAGGTGGACGGGTGGACAGCAAAAGACTAGATGGGATAGAGAGTTGGGATGGTTGAACGCAAAAAAATGAATGTACAAGTGGACAGATGGATACTAATTTTTTTATATTTGTACGATTTTCTTTGGAAGCCCTTGAGTCGACGAAACTCTTTAGCGAGCACCGTTCAAGGTGCCAATGATCTCATGTGGAATTTCGTAATTCATTTACCGTACTTGGCAATGTTAGAATGATTTCATTTTTTTTTTTTTTTGAAATCAAGGACACCATTTTTTTAGTAGTTTCTTTTCGAGATGAAGGAACATTTTGTATATAACGAAAAAGAAATGAAAGTTGTGAATAAAAACATAGTTTTCATTTTAACGTAATAACAACAATATACAGTAGTCATTTTATAACTAAGGTCGCGACTTTTTAATACTTGGCGTTCTTTTTTACTTTTTAAAAGTTCTTACCAAGATATCACTCCTTTTTGAAAAACATGGCAGTACTTTGCTTCGGGAATAATGAATAGTAAAATGATGAAGTCGTAAATAGTGAAACTGAGTGGAGTGAGCAGTAAAATGGTAAAATCGTACTGGATACTGACAGTGAAAATAGTAAAAAAATAAATACATGTAAATACATTCTAAGTTCATAAATATAGATAATTATTTTATACAACTTTGCTACAATGTTTATTTTTCACTGAATATCGACATTAATACAGTTCCCTTACAAGTCATTGTCCCTTGACGTTTTCTTACATATTGTCGCGAACATTCGATATAAGAGGTACGTGAAGTAAAATCATACGGTGAGAACTTTGATGGCAGTTAGCAAAGTGCACAAATGTCATCAAATTACACTAATGCTTCTAAAACGTGTAATCAGACCACTCGATTCTCGTAAATATATATATATATATATATATATTTCTATCAAAACCTTTTAGCAAAAAAATGTTTGGACGCTTTTCAATCGAGAATCACTGAACCGATTCCTATGAATTTTTCACAGGAACAAAGCTCATGCTTACACTACGTTGTAGGCTTTATAAAATTCCGATATATTGTTCTTTAAGGAAATGTGAAAAAAGTTCAAATTTTTTATTCAATGTTCACCTTTAAAAACTCATCAGCAATTAAAAAATACAGATAAATAAGAAAAACGAATTGCCTATTTAAAGATAATTCAGAAACAAAAAGAATGAGCGATAGCTGGGGTTCCAATTTTGAACAGAAAAAAAGTTACAGCTATTTTCGTGAAGTGATGAGAAATTTCAAATTGAGCATCCTTTTTTGAAGCATTTTATTTGAAAAAAAACCGAAAAATAATGTTTAAAATGGAAAAAGAATGATAAGGAGATAGACCGTGTAATCTTTCGATACATTGTTTAATTCGTAATTGAATTTTTTTCTCATATAATATAAAACTGATGAAAACATGAACAACTACAATAGATATGGACGAACGTTAGCAAAGCCGAGGGTACAGCTATGTGATCGTTTTAAATTATTTGTATGAACACGAAATTTAAAAAAAAATATCTTTTCTATTAATTTTTTTTAATATAAAATTTCAAGGGATTTAATGTTTTCAAGTGGAACAGGATATGTAGTTTTTAGTGGGTAAGAATTCCACAGACTGGACTCTCTCCCTCTCCCTCTCTCCATCTCACCCTCTCTCCTTCTCTTCCTCTCCCTGTCACCCCCCTCCCTCCGCTCCTCCTCCCTCCCCACCCTCCTCCTCCCTCTGTCCCTCCTTCTCGCGCTCCTTCTGCCTCTCTCTCTCCCCCTCTCCCTATGCCTCTCCCTTTGCCCCTCCCACCCCCTGGCCCACCTCCTTCACCTTCCCCTCACTCTCACTCTCACTTCCCTCCCACTCCCCCCTCTCCCTCCCTCTCTCTCTTCCCGCTCCATCCCTCCCTCCCCCCTCCCCACCCTTTTTTCCTCCGTCTCCTCCCCATCCCCCTTTCCGTCCCTCCCCTCCCCATTTCCTTCCCTCCTCACCCCATCCCTCTTTCCATTCCAACCCTCTCCATCCCCCTTTCCCTCCCGCCCCTCTCCATCTCATCCACCTCCCACCTCTCTCTCCTCTCCCTCCCCCCGCCCTCTCCCCCTCCCCCCTCTCTACCTTCCCCTCGCCTTCCTACCCTCCCTCCAGCTCCCGCCTTCCCTTCCTCCTCCCTCCCTCCCCCTCCCGCCCCCTACCTCCCTCCCTCCTCTCCCTCTTCCTCCTCCTTTCCCACCCCCCTCTCTCTCTCTCACTTATGTTAACCGTTACCTTCAATGTGTAGACTTCCACCTCCACCTCCACCTTGACCTCTATCTTTATCTCTGTTCGCATCTGAATCTTCAAATCGTGGAAAGAGGAGAGAGGAAAACATACTAGGTAACTGTACGATGACGTCAGAGGGTAGTCAAATGTAGACTTTTGCCGAAAAGGACGTGTGTGCAATGTAAATAAACCTAACTTACGTCCTTCTGTCTCTAAAAAATAACATCCTAAAATGAAAATTCCCAAAGTAGTGAATTGTATTACGCAATGTTGCGTTATCTCCAGAATCCGTGGATCGAACGACTTCTAACAAAAACCACTTGGTAGTAAAAAAATCACTTGCATTGCTGAACCCCTCTTAGTTTCATTCACTCCACCCGTTGCTGCGTGGGAGAACTTTAAAAATTTAGAAAATTCGAAAAAACCTCATATTACTGTATATAAGAGTGCGGCAGCGTTTGACGAAAATTTTCTTAGAAAATTCTTTTTTCTTTTTAATACTTGGCGTCGAGCCGCTACCGCGTCTCTTGATATATTACAGCTGTTACACTTATTACACAATTAATTGTCCTTCCATACACATTTCCCATTCATTCCTGTAACATGTGAGTAACACTTATCCAATCACACACTCACTCCCTCTCATTATATTAATTTTTGGTTTTCCAACATTCCTCCATCCCTTCTTCCTTCTCGATTAACGACCTCCTGACCCTCCTAAAGGCTTTCGAGTATTGACACATATCCGCATTTATTTCCCCTTTCCACTGAAAGTCTCCACTGTCCATTCCCTTAGTTCGGCCCTTCTCCGGCTACTTCTCCATATCTATCTGTTGCCTCTACCCGATCTTCCCTTATTTTCATTCTAGCTCTGTTGCACTCCCAAATATGCTCCATACTTTCCATCTCGAGCCCGCACACCTCATAAACCTACTCCCGGTAGCCTTTTTTCCCTACTTTCCCAACGTTCCCACCTCTCAATCTTGCCTATTCTTTCTTTGTTCTCCCATAATCCCCTCCATACTCCAATAACCCTCTCTCTCTACACCCCGTTTTATTTCCTTGTACATATCGTTGTACGATGACTGGTCAACTTTCACCCAGCTTTTCTGAAAGTCTTGTCCTCTCATTACCTCTTCCCCTTCCTTCAGAAATTTTTCGATCCTGCTACATTCCTCTCCCTTCCATATCCATTCGATTACTCTCCCATCCCACATATCTTTCATTGCTTTTTCCAATTCTTTACTCCAACTCGATGGATTCCCGTTCTTGATTCCCCTGACTTCCTCCCTTAGGCATATTTTTGGCCACCTTCCCTCTTTCATTTTTTGAATTGTAATCATATAATTCCCCGCCCTGCGCCTCGCCTCTATTTCAACATTGTTTATCCCCGCTTCCACCTTCCAGATGTAATCTGGTGTATTCACGGCCAGTCCCATCGCCATCTTTACGAACATCCCTTGCAATTTCTCCATTGTTTCCCTCCTTTTCCACCTCCATATCTCAATTCCATAGAAGGCCCCCGCTTTGAACAATGGGTCCATGAGTTGCAATCTGAGTTTCAGTTTGTCCACTCCTGCCCTTTTCATAATTCCTCAAACCGTATTTGTAGCCTTCCTTGCATTCGCCTCCAGAAAAATAACAGAATTAATAAAACCTATTTTTGCTATGATACTCCCTCAAAAATACAGTTAACTTATTTTTATTAATTTAAAAGAATATTTAAAATATCTTGGTAAAATCAAATTACGATGTTTTTATATCAACGATATCTTCCAACATTTAATTGGAATATTATTATTTTTGTAACAATCCCTTAAAGTTTTAATAAGTGTGCAAGTCGAAACTCGGCTCTGAAGTTGGTTGCATTAAAAAATATACTTGAACGCATCCAATTCGCCCGCCATTTTGGATATATGTAGCTTATTCATTACTGTTTTTATGACATAAGTTTCAATCATTTACAAGCTGTCGGGGAGACCGGTTTGGGCCGGTGAGGCAGACAGACGTGTCTGCTGAGCTTCCTCAGAAAAAAGTATATATTCCGATCTCATAATAAAGTTTGAAAAGTGGTACCAAAAGTTATAAATACAGAAATGATAAAAATAATATTAACAATAAATACTAAAAATGAAGAAAAAAAACAACTAACGATAATAAAAAATTAATAATTCAAATCCTCATAAATTAACGACCAGCCAGTCCCACAGATGGGTTGGAAGGTGTCAAACAAATTACAATAAAAAAAATAAATTAATCAATGAATAATTAAACAAGGAAACATTTAAATGAAATAAAAATTTTATGAAATTCAAGCGACATAACACAATACATTGACGAAAGCTATCAACTTATGTTCCACTTCTCTGAATAGAGAGATAAAGACACATGTGATAGAGAAAGGAAGGAAAGAAAAAATATCGTAAATATTGACATAGCGAACGAATGTAGGAAACAACAAAGATGTGACTTAGAAGCCTAGGTGATCTTTCTAGTGATCTTTCTGAATCACCTATCTTTGTTTGTTTCCCCTACTATTCAACAAGGCCAAATCTATAGTGAATAAATACAAAATAAAATAAAACAACAGTTTAATAAAATATAATTTACAATAAAAGGCGCTCTCACCGACCTTATAAATAACGATTCTAGTCTCACTAACGAAAGACGGGGGACTAGCAAAATAATGTACAGAATACAGAACTTATGCTACATCGAGTATTGGCCGAAATGTTTTATACCGGTGGCCAGGTTGGATTGCCCCTGACCAATAGCGGGCCCAATCAATACTATTAAAGAAGAAGATTTACAAGCTGTCATTCCGTGCTTATCAATTTTATAAGAGATGGATATCGATAAGCAACATTTACGCCACTGCATTCTATTCTGTTGTCAAATGACAAAAAATGCTGCTCAAGTTATGGAATTGATTAATTTGACTTTGGGTGAATATTCTGTGAGTCATTGAACAGTAAAAAAGTGGTTTGCAAGATTTCGTGGTGGAAATTTTAGTCTTGAGGATGATCCACGTCCAGGTGCAGTAAAAAAATTTGATGACGAAGATCTTCAAGTTTTACTGGATGAAAACCCGATAAATGGCAAAAGACCATAGATAGTAATGGCGAATATTTCGATTATTAATCTTTGTAACAAATATCTTTTCGATAAAGTTAAATTTGACCATAAAAAACCGAGTTTCTACTTGCACACCTATTAAGTGGCAAAACAAATGACTCAATGTACAATCATGAATTACATTATGACCAAACCTGTCGTTGTCAAGCTCATTTTGTTTTTTTCAGTAGCTTTTTAAAATAACGATTTCTTATGAAATTAGAATCATCGAAAAACAAGTCCGAACCAATATTAATGGAAAAGACGTCAGCAGGAACACAAATACCACAAAATTTTTGCCAGTTTTGGTTACTCCTTCGTTACGTTTATAGAGACAGACGTTCGTACGTCTGTCTCTATAAAAAACTTTTCTCCGGAATTTCGATAAGAATATTTGACTTGAATCTTTTGAGCAAAGGCTTGAAAAAACAATGAAAATAAAAGTCGCAATACAGATGAGTGAAAAATGGAAAATTTATATATAATTCATCCGTGTATACGTTTCCAGAGACGTTAGTGACACGTGTAACCCGTGAACAAATAAGGCTGATTACGTTCGAAATTGAATTTTAGACGAAAAATATTTGATTAAACATTGCATCGGAAATTTGTTTATTTCTATAAGATAAAAATTATAATTTTAGGTCTCTAAGCCTTTTTTTATTTTCTCCTCATGCGAAATAATTGTATGAGTAGATTCAGGATTAGTTCTCAAAATTCCACTTTTAGAATAATATTACAACGTTCCTTGACAGGGTTATCGAGGATCGGGGTTATCGTCCGTATGTATAGACACGAAATTACACCAGACATCTGACACGAAGATAAAAAGATGCGAAAAAACGGACCTCGCGAATGTGGAAAAGAGCCTGTTCGTTTCTAGTTTTGCTATGTAATCGATGATAATTTTGCGGATGTAATGTGTAGATAAAGCGAAAAAAAAAAGAATGAAAAAAGAATTTACTCGGGAATGTGGAAAAGAGCCTGTTGGTTTCTAATTTTACTATGAAATCGATGATAATTTTGCGGATGTAATAAAGAGAAATAAACAATGAGAAAAGAATCTTTCTCCTACGCGAATGCTGTGCCCTTCGAAAATCGGAATCTCTTGTTCGATCTGTTCGGCTGTCAATCATTCCCTCTAATTTATTGATCTCAATTGCGTTATAGCTGCTCATTGCGCAATTGAGAAACTTATTATTTAAAAATACATCCGACTCATTTTCATATTCATATTAGTGCTGGTTCAATTTTTAAAGAAAAATCTCGCCAAACTGCTTAAATAAAAGAAGCTTGCATTCTAATTGAAAATATAATCATTGGTTTTTCATTATTTGACCAGGAGTAGCACACTCGTTTGAAAGGTAGGGAAATTTTGTAAATTTGAACGGCGATAAAAAATCTGCCAAAGACGCTTTTGATCGTCGATTGATTTTTTTAGAAAATAGTTTTTTTTTCCTCGAGGTTATTTCAATTTGTGCGATCTTTCTTTATATTCGATGAATTTTGACTCTATTCCATAATTTTCCTGCTGGTACCCTTCGATTTATTCGATAGAAGAAACATCGAACATTTTATAAATAGAAACATCGATTTCGGTTTGAAAATGATCTCAGGAATTACGGTTGAAAAAATAAATGATCATCAAATTCAATTACGTGACGAAATGAAATGTTTAGAATAATTATAAGTTCTAGTAGAAGAAGTGGGGTATACAAATGGCGAATACAAGAAGCGGAATATCAGAACTATCGAAGCAGGTAAGAAAAGAAGGAGGTGAGTCAATATTAATTATCAACACTGCGTAGTACGCGTGCTTAAAACCGGTTTGATCTTTGAAAAATTCTTCATAACAGAGACTCCCTCTTTACCGACTCGAAAACATCGGCAAAAGTATGAAAATATTATTAGAAACTTCGTGGAAAGACAGTTTTGTTTTGATGCTCAAACAGCGACGACGTAGTTGTCTCATTTTTTCTGTTTTGGACTCAAAACCGATAATAATTTGATTACATAAGAAAAGAAGAAGGAAAAAAGAGAATCGTCACGAAACGAGAAGAGAAAAACCTATTCAATCATGAAGACTTTCGAGCTACTTTGGTTTATGAATTTTTTTATCCTCGCTGTATACTTTTGCAAAGCTTCACCCCTCGCGTTTAAAGAATGGGAACCGAATAAAATAAACGATCAAAAAACTACAGAAGCTCCTTACGTCTGTCTCGATGCACCGATCGATTTGCCCGCTTGCAATTTCCCCCCGGAGGACAACGAGCAATTTGAACTACCTTTGAAGCGACAGAAACGAGTCCTCGACTATTTGGCATTTTCTAACCTATCTCGAAATCCCCAAGAATTATCTTCAAGGGAAGATCCTCGAAAAAAAGATACTCGAGCCTCGACGATCGTTTATAAGATTCAAGGCTGCATTCCGTCCGCGTAATTTTTAACATTTTTCTAAACCATTTTTTTTCTCACCAGCTTATTTTCCTGGACTCTGTACATTTCGATCGAGAACTCATGGAATTCATTTCACTTTTTAGATTACCCTTCAATTTACCGATTTGTCAGAGCACGGACATTACAGCAAAAAACGTCATAGAATTTATACTACATCCATTTATATCCATAGACGATTCCAAACAGAATTCTGGTGCGCCATTCGTCTTTCCTGAAATTGATTATAGCAAGTGGAAAAACTTAATGAACGGACCTTGGACTCGTCCAATAAAAGTGAGTACTCATATCAATATCTAAATTAAATAAAAGTTAGAAATGACATTCCACCGAGACCAAAGAATATGTAAAGAATCTCAGGATTAAACTTTTTTAACTGAGAAAAATACGTTGAGATCCTAAAATGACTGCCAATAAAACGATGAACTGAGAACTGGAGTAAACAAATCAGACGACTAATTTTTCAAAATATCAGAAAAAGCAGATCGAATTTACAAAAAAATATGGTTAAAAATGTCACACTGTAAAAAATTTGCGGTGTGAACTGAAATGGTGTCAGTGGTTAAAAAAAAACAGTGTTAATTTCTGAAGTAAAAATAACACCGGTCGTTTGGTAAAAAACTGACCTCGTGTTATTTCCCGATTCAACATCGTGTAGTGTCAAAATAATGAGATAACACTTTTCCGGGTAAATTGGTAAAATTTACGGTATAAAATTACATGGTACTTGCCTATCGTTCTTTAGGTGTCATTTTTACATCATCTTGTTGTTGCTTTTTCCAATTTTGGAAGTTGAAATAGCACCGAATGTTTATTACAGACGTTTTTAAAGTGTTAATTTTACACGATTTTGTGCCAACTGTTTTATGTTCACCGTTATATACGATCAAAAAGACACATCATTTATTAATTGACTTTGTAGAATAGGATTCCCTTAAAGTCGTAAATCGTAGACGAATTATTTTATTACAATGTTAAGCAATCAAACTTGTGAAAAGATCTTGACAAAAAATATCTATTCTCAATTTCAATGGAGATATTTGCGGAAGGCCTCTCCGGCACACATGCGATATGTTGCCTTATATCATCGTGATAAAAAAAATTAAAACACATGTACGTAAACATCGTCGTTCTAGTTAGAATCTCGAGGTCAATCTATGTTTTCAAAATTTGCGGCGTTTTGTTTTGTACAATGTGGTTAACTGAGAATTTTGAATACTGTGCAATACGCTAGAGATCTAAAATAAAATTAGTCGTGTGGAAAACGTCAAACAATTTATTATAAAAACCGATAATATTCTCAGAATGCTATTCATACATTTTTCAAATACTGAGATATTTATACATTGTTCAACGTGTAAAAGAATAAATTATACAATCATTTTTTTTTTGTATTTCCAATTCTGAATGCATTTGAATGTCATATTCATTATATCTATAGATATAACCTACAACAATAGGTTATATAGATATAACCTACTGTTCGATAACAAAAATTACCTGAGTATACTCATGTAATTTTTTTTTAACACGATATAAGGCAATATATCGCACGTGTGCAGGAGAGGCTTTCCGCAATTATCTACATCGAAACTGAGAATAGATATTTTTTATCAAGATTTTTACACAAGTTTGATTGCTTAACATTGTAATAAAATAATTCGTCAACGATTTATGACTTTAGGGGAACCCTGTTTTACAAAGTCTATTAATAAATTATGTGTTTTTTTGATCGTACATAACGATGAACATAAAAAAGTTGGCATAAAATCGTATAAAATTAGCACCTTAAAACCGTCTGTAACAAACATTCGGTGTTATTTCAACTTCCAATATTGGAAAAAGCAACAATGAGATGATGTAAAAATAATACTTAAAGAACGATAGGCAAGTACCATATAATTTTTTACAGTGTATCATCCACCATTTTGTATTCCAAATTTCCAAATTTTGATTTTTGGGATATTTTTTCACCCTATTTTTTTTTATTCCAGTTTTTTTCATTTCAAATTATTGCTCTGCCCAAAGTGTTATTTGATGAAACATGCATTAGCTACTTATTATATACCGGATTGATAAAGTATGTAATATTTTTCACCATAGCATAGTTAAGTAGACAATGGTGTAAAAGGTAGCGTCCGTGCGTGTTAGATCGTAGATAAGTAAGTATGTCGAATCGAATCCCCGTGTAGGTAAGAACATTTTTCCTAATAAATCAATGTCGTCAATGATGCGAACTGTGAAATATATGATCAACGATGATGAAAAACTAATTTACAATTACAAGAAAAACATTTTATTCGTTAAAAACAAAAAAATGTTAGGGTGTGTTTTTTACACAATTCTGTAACATTCATTTACACTCTAATACCAGTTTCATTATTCATTCAGAATCAATCCGACAACACCGTATTGATGATTTTTTCTTCCTCTTACACCGAGGCAAGATGTCAATCAAAAAAAGCACCAAAATGTGTTGAATGCCGTGGTGTTAACCAATAACTCCGATTTTACCCCAAATAATTGACCCCGATCATTAACACCGTTCGATAACACAAAATGGAGGGATCTATATTTACCACTTGTGGTGTTGAATTTGTGTTATTTTTAACACCAATTTTTTTAGCATGATCAATCGATACATCAGGATGGATCGATTTATTTTTATTTTTAATCACTTTTCAGAACAAAAAACGTTCTTTTTTTATGTACTCCTTTCGGGAAATATAAAAATTAATTGATTAAAAAATAATGTTTTTTTGGAATTTACGTTCTTCTTTTTTCAACAATAAAACATCGATCCTAACATTTTTTTAATATTACCATTGATTGGTACCAAAGATTCTCGTTGTTTTTTTTTCAGAAGGGTGATAACGTCGAAAAACCGCGTAACAAAGTGTCCAGCGATTTGGAGAGTGAGTCAAACTTACGAAAAACTCCAGAACGAAAGGAATTCGAAAATTGAAAAGATTATTAACGCCTTACATACGTCCAGCGGCGCCTAAAACGCGCTAAAAGAAAAACTGTTTTTAGAAGAGATAGCAATAGAAATTAATAAAAATAATTTTTACACATTGTTTATTAGTATTTAAACTTTATAAAAAAATTTATTTCATTTTTTTTTTCAAAAATTACAACATAAAAAATCACGTTTCCCGAAGCACTATGAAAAAAAAGTTGCTCCACGGTCTGCATCATTTCTTCTTGAAATGCTGATGGATCTGCAAAACGTAAAAAAATTCTTGTAAAATAAAGTTGTAGTTATAGTCTGTCGAGCCGGATTTTTGAAATTCGAAAAATTTTGGCAATTTACGGCAGTTTAAAAAAAAGTGTGCATTTTGTGTCATAAATGTCACACTTTAATTATGTTTACAAAATTTTTTAATCACAAGATCAAAAATCCGACTCGACAGACTATAGAGAAAACAATTTCGAATATTTAAAAAAAAAAGCATCAAAAAATATTAAAAACTGTATGAGTTATCATGCAGACCGTGCCAGACAAAGTAGTTTTGAGAAAAATGCATTTAAAGTTTCAAGTGCGTTTCGTTCGAGACATCTACCTGCGCGCATCAGACTCTCGTTGGGCAATCACGTTTTCTATAATAACTTTCGATCTATGGGGAATTTGTATAATCGACTTACACAGAAATACGCCTAAAACTATAGAGAATAATAATCTGTAAAAAAAAAAATCGATTTTTTGAAAATTCTGGACGTATGTAAGGCCTTAAAACATACGTAGAAATCTAAGGCTCGTACAGTTATCGAAAAAAATGGCTGGAAGTGATTTATTAGGAAGGTCGTTTGAAGCGAAAGATGAATTCTTATAAGAAAACCAAAACGAATCGTTTGATCGGCGATGAGAAAAGCAGGGTCGAAGATAACGAAGAAAATGACGATGAAAATAATCGTGACGAATTTCCTAATACGAGAAAGCGATTCCTTACGACACGGAGAAGCTTTTGGCATCGAGGCTAAAATTACATTGTTTAAACTATGATAACTTTACGAATGTAATGTTTAGAAAAAGAGAAAGAAAAAATAAAAAAAGAATCTTTGTAGGAATGTTGTTCGCTTGGAAAATTGAAATCTTCTGTTCAATCTCCTCGACTGTTGGTCATTCCCTCTAATCTATCGATCTCAATTGCGTTGCAGCTGCTTATTACGCAATTGTGGAACTCATAATTATAAATAAATTTTACTCATTTTCATAGTGCTGGTTCGATTTTTAAAGAAAAATCTCGCCAAACTGCTTAAATAAAAAAAGATATACCATGCTAATAATTAAAAATTTAATCATTGGCTTTTCATTGTTTGATCAGGAATTGCACGCTCGTTTAAAAGGTAGAGAAATTTTGTAAATTTAGACAGCGATTAAAAAACCTGACAAAGATGCTTTTAATCGTCGATTGATTTTTTTTTTTGGAAAATCTTTTTTTTTTCTCGATGTTATTTTAATTTTTTCGATCTTTTTATATATTCGACAAATCTAGACCCTATTCCATTATTTTCCAGCCGGTACCCTTCGATTTATTAGATAGAAGAAACATCCAATATTTTCTAAACAAAAAGATCGTTCAAACATTTTTGTTTGAAAATGACTTAAGGAGTTACGTTAAAAAAGGAACGATCATAGAATTCAACATCGTGATAAAATTCAATTTTCAGAACAATCAAAATTTCTAGTACCATTTTTCAACCTTAAAGTTTATAAAACTTTTGTTAATTCATTTTTAATCCTGTTATTGGGAACGTGAGTTTTTTTTCAGCTTTTATATTTTTCCGCATCTGCACACGATTTTCTCTCATTATAGATGATTGTGTGATTATTATCTTCTTTGTTGGAATTTTTATGAATAAAATAAGGGCTGTTCTTAAGGGGGGGGGGGGGGGAAGAAAACAGAAAAAAACATTGCTTTAGAATTTCGAGTAGTGTCGAAGTTGGTATCGTTGTAATGTACGAAAAATCGTTGTATTATTTTTCGATCCTCATTTTCTCAAATTCACGTCACTTTATATCGCTGCTTTAGTCTGCTGATTGGTAAAAAAGAGGCAAAAAATAATTAACCACGTTCCATAACCGAAATGTGAACGAAAATATTGGTAAACATGAAATTTATGAAACTACGTTGCATTCGAAGGATGCAAACTGTAACATCATGAATTTCGATCCTGATATTTTTCAAAGATTGTTCCAAGATAAGAAAAACTTGAATGAAATTATTCAGCGATAGAAAAGAAGCCTGTAAAGAGGGGATAGTACGATAATATAGTCGATTGGTGGATAGAAAAATAAATCCGATGTGTGGTGAAGACAAGAGCCGGGGTATCAGAGCTATCGAGGGAGGCAAGCGAGAACGAGCGAGCCAGTATAAATCGCCACTCCGCGTACGTGACGGTTATTAGAGCACGGGACGGAGTAGAGCGGAGGAGTAGTAGCGAGCAGCGGAGAAGAAGATCCTAAAGTGTTTGTGGCGAAAAAGAAAAGCATTAAGTGTATAAAAAGGGAGATAGACTCGAAAAAATCGTCAAACATCGCCAATAATAAATAAACAACGAAATCATTATAAAAAACATCGAATTAAACAAGAAAGAAAAATCGTCAGGAATTCGCGGTGTGTGGGTGAATCTTGTTGGTGAATGTTCCTAGCCGGTTGAAGTTTCGTGCTGAAATATAGTGTTCAGGAGGGGGTGCGTGTTCGCCACTCATTTACCCCGTTGCTCGTACTCTCCTCTGCATCCCCTCCGATATATTTTTTTGTTTTTTCGTAGCTCTCATACTCGAACAAGCCTGAATATAGTTCTTTCGATCTTTGGCATTGTTTCTTGTCGCAGCACTAAAAGAAGAGCAATTGATACAAGTTGGTTCGTTTCTTTTGGTACTTTTGAAAATTTGGTGAACGAGTAAAGAGTTCAAGATTGGATTATCGAGTCTAACTGAGTGGCAAACCATCTGGCGTCCTTTTTTTTCCTTCTTTATCTTCTGTCTTCGTTGGCATTGCGACGACGAATTAACGAAGGGGGAAATCTTGTCTCCTTCGTCGGAGAGAACGAGGGCTCTGTCTCGACGTTTTATAAAACCAACGACTCAAGTTTCTACCTTGGACAGACCATACACACACACACATATATTACATATATATCTATATATATACATATAAACATCCATCCCCTAGCATTCCCGATCGATTTCACTCTGTGTGTGGTAAACCTTCCTCGCTCGCGTCGTGTTTCTGCTCCCTTCGTGCTAAAACCGACTGGTGCCGGTTGACAACCTGGCGGCGATAGAAACCTGAGGGAGAAACTAAAAGAGGGTTGTACGTTTCAGCCACTGAGAGAAAAAAAAATACACACACACACAGAGAAAAGACAGAGACGAGGATAACGACGGAGAAGCAAACAGATCGAGGGTCTTTGGTGAATTGTTAGTGAATTTGCGATAGTCGGCGACGAGTTGTCTGGCTCACTTTCCTACCTTTACGTGCTAGCCCCAGAAACGGATCTCCCCACTAATCAACAACACACTACCTACGAACATCACTTTGTTCTCCTTCGCAAACTAAACACTCGCGATTCACCTTCACTATTACAACAAAACACCCGAATTTCTATCGTCTCTAACCTACTATCGCACTCTTCCGTACGAATGCTAAGCAGAGGGTGCAAGGGTGCACAGCAAGAGCCCCAAAGCGAAGAGGAGGAAGACGACGAGGCTCGAGATAAAGAAGATACAAGAAGATTCAAAAATCCTGAAGTCTTCATCAAACTATTTTAATTCGAGGTGAGTTCTCTTCTGTTATCAATCTTCTTGATCAATCGACTACCAATTTTTATCCTGCTCTTATCCTTATTTTATTTTATTGAAGATTTATTGAGCAATTTTTATCGTGACCTTTTCTTTCTTCATCCTTCGATCAGATCGCAAGATTTTTTTCTTTTGGAGTTGTTTTTGATGAGTCACTTCTATTTTTTTTGTGGAACAGTCTCATCCCTTTTGTCGTAATTGGAAGGTAAAAAGAAACGTTAATATGAACTTTTTTCTCTTATTCTTCGAAATTGGAGAACATGTGGTACTTCGACCCTGTAGAATTGTTTACAATCTTCTTGATAAATGAACGTTTATAACAAGTGTGTGCTTTTCGCGTGTACCTATAAATAGTACTATTATATCGGTGAGATAACCCGGCTCTGGTCGTGTCTCCGTCGCTGGCATGTGTGAATTTAATTGTCAATGTCTTCGTACCAACCACGCCGACATTACGTTCCCGATCTTTGTCCGGAATTACAAAACGACGCATGAATTTGGAGCATGTAGACTTTTCAGTGGGGCATATCAATCCGAAGAGGGGAATAAGTTGTTTTCAATCAATCGGACAATTGTTTCGCACTCGCCACGACATTTCTTTTCGATTATTTATTACTCAAATATAAAATGATATTTGTGTCAGTTCTGAATACGACGAGAAAACAAGTTATTCAATTGAGCGTCACTGAAAAGACAAAATAATTAGAAAATTCGATTGGAAATCCTAAAATTATGTTGTAACTGAGTAAAAATTTATTAAATTTTCTCCAAATTATTCTAAAAACTCGCAAAACTTTGAAAAATTTTGATAAAAATATCGTCTCAATGCAAAAATCTTTCCACGATCCAAGAATTTTCATAATCCCAATCAAAGTTTGCTGCTGATAAACAAAATCGTTTTCAGGTCAATAACAAATTTGTTGTTAGGCGCCCGAGACATTTGATTATACGAAATGTCATCGAGGTCAATTAAAAATTTGGTGATTGTAGTCGAACGGGGTTGATCCGATTGAATAGATTATTTTGGGCGAATTTAAAAAGAGCTTATTGCTTGTTGAAACAATTTTTAAGCGGCAATGTAACGTGTGCTGCATCACCAAGGCGCCGAGCCGTCGTTGCCGCCGAATCGTCGCGACGCTGATGGCAATGCACTCGATGCATCGTAACTTCGAACTTTCTCTCTCTCACTCACTCTCAGTCCAACCATATGCTGTCTATACCCGTCGAGAACAAGACGATAATACACACGCAACGTTAATGCCTTTGTAGGTACATAGTACGTGTTTACGACTGTACAAACATCATTTATATACCTATATTTTAAATCGTATTTTCAATCTTCCGCAATTCATAAACCCAAATAAATCCCTCGATGAAAATCCGAATTTTTCAGTACCCTGCTCCAATTATCGTAACTATTAAAATCGATCTCGAAAAAAATACAAAATGAGTGAATTGTTTTTGATAAGTTATCGAAAAAATTATAAGAACCAAGGGACGAAACGAAATTCTTAAAATTGTCGAATTCGAATTAATTCTGATGAAAATAAAATACATTTTTGTTTTTTATTATAAAAAATTGCGGACTGGCTAATAAATCTTGATATCTAGCGAAAAAATCGAAACAAAAATTATAAAAAGTGCGCATCCCATGTACAATTTTGCAGTGCGGTTCACTGTTTTACGATTATAAAAAATTCTAATAAAAATTGTCGTATTTTTTTGAAAATTGTGATTTTTTTAAACATTTTTTTATTGAAAATCAGACCCAATTTTTGTGCGAGAATAACGTTTCATTTTTGCAGTTTTTAATTGTTTAAAAGTAAAAAAAAATATTCTCTTGTCCGTAAGTGTCAATTCGTCACATTCATTTTTAACTGCGACCTTTAGCGTTGAAATAACATTATAATTTTTTCCGTACGATGTTTGCATTCGTGCTCCATCTTTTTTTCGTCTCACTACCTTCGATAATCGGGGTAAATACGTTTGTTATTCGAGGAATATCCCCTCGGTGATAGAGACATCACGTTGCAACGTTTCGATTGCTTTTCTCTTCTCAATACTATTTATATCTTCTTCGTGTCTCTCGTCTCTCGAAGGATAATTCTTGTCATTGAGAAATGATCGAGAAATCGACAATTGAATGATTCATCATTGTTTTCATCGTCATTATCCCGAATACAGTAATGAGAAAATACGTTTTAAGCTTGCAATTACTTTTCCTTTTCCTTTAATTCAATTCATTTATTTTTCTTGGTGTTTTTAATAAAAAATTATTTATTTTGTAGAGCTTTTTTCCATTCTCCAACGAGAACGAATAGAGGAGTGATCTTCCAATTAGTATTCCGTTCTTCTTCTATTTATATCTTTTCCCTATTTCGTATTTCGATTGATAACTTATTGATCAATGATTCAAAGATCGATGGGTGAACGATTTATTGAATCCCTGTCTGTTTCTCTCTCTCTCTCTCTCTCTCTCTCTCTCTCTCTCTCTCTCTCTCTTTCTCTCTGTCTCGCTTTTTATTTTCATCACGAAGGCAATGTGGCAAAACATGTGGTAGAAGGCTAAATTCGTAGTGTTCGAGTTCAAGAAGGAAATGGAGTTAGCTGGGAATGAAGAAATCGGGCCTCATTATTACTAACACTAGATGATATAATGATTCTGTTTACTTCTGACGATCATTGTACGATCGAAGGTCTTTTTTTTCATCGTTAAGCACGAGGCAAGTTCTTATATTTCGTCTTACAATAAGTCGTTGTGCTGAACAAGTGTATTGGATCAATATAAAAAATAACGACGTAGTTACATTTTTATTGAAAAAAATGAAGATCGGAAAAACAAATGTAAAATTTACCGTCGTTTTATAATGAATTTATTTATAAATTAACGTATAAAGTTTCTGTGCTTATTTCACTGTCGAATTGTATCAAATTCTTGTTTAAATATTTTTCTTTCTCAATTTTTTGGTGAATATAATAGTTTGACTTTACTATATGTGCACTGATTCAAAGATACAAAAGATTATCGAGCTAAAAATAGTTCTATCAACAATATCTAATCGATGTAACGAGATTCACGTGCAGTGATAAACTTTCGTGTATTTTGGAAGGCTTGTACATTGACCCGAAGTTATGTCATCCAACGATAAACTCCGTGACGAATTATCACGGCCCTTTTTCTCGTGCCACGGGGCCCACCGGGCCATGGCGACTATTTTTCGTCTCTCTTGATTTTTCTTATCATAGACACACGTGTTATTATCTTCTCTTTTCGTCCTCCGATTATTTGTCTGACGAAAATTGGTGTTTGTGTTTTTTTTTTTTTTTTAATTTTTTATTTTTAATATTCTTGTTTACATCTTTCGATATCTCTCATATTCTCGATAAATTTTACGCAATATCGAGAATTACTTGAACTTTTCACCATAGCGGCCGTTAAACTTTGCGGGATTACGTGACCGCGTTCCATCCAGTGATGAAAATTGATTTTATCCAGGGATTTTAACGCGTGGCTCACTCGTGTATTCGCCATTTTAATTTTAAAACCCCTTCGTTAATTCCATCATGAAAATTTTCGAAATGTACATGATTTGTCCAGAAAGATTTTGATTCGGTTTTAATTAAGAATTTTTATCAATTGTCAATGTCCTCAGTTTCATAATTAAACAATTGGAAAAAAAGATCGAGCTCAAAGAGGATTCGTAAAGATTTGCTGCATCATAATTTCGTATGAATTTGCTGTAATATTAAAAAATTCACGAATATTTTATAGTAAAGATTCTTGGTCCAGCAGCTGTGTTTTCAGCTGTCACAACAGCTTCAACGTAGCAGGTATTCTCGGTTGGGGGTTCCCGAGTTTCGATGTTACTCTTCAACTATTCCAAATTCCAGGCAAAAATGAAAAGTCGAAAACAGCCTGGGTTACCAGGTAGTCCAAGCAGGAGCACAAAGCCAGCGAAAAAGAAAGCGAAAGAGAGAGAGGATGAGAGGGAAAAACATGCATCGTTGTAATAGAAAAAAGGGGAGAAAGAGGCGGCTTCGATACCTGCTTGATCTTTGAAAGATTCTCCATGGCACCAGCCCCCTCCTCCTGCTTGAAAAATCCTTGAAAGCACGAAAATATTGTCGGAAACATCGTGGAAAAACAGTTTTGTTTTGGTGCTCGAAGAATGACGACGTGGTTGTTTCATTTTTTCTGTTTTAGCCTCCAAACCGAGAAATCAGTTGATTAAATAAGAAAATAAGAAGAAAAAAAACAAGAATAATCACGAAACGAGGGAAGGAAAAGAGAGGAGAAGAATCTGAGCAATCATGAAGAGTCTCGAGCTACTTTGGGTTATGAGTTTCTTCATCCTCGCTGTGGACTTTAGCGGAGCTTCGCTACTCGCGTTTGGAAGAACGAGACCGAAAAAAATACACAATAGAAAAACTACAGAAGCTCCTTACGTCTGTCTCGATCCACCGATCGATTTACCCGCTTGCAATTTCACCCCGGAGGACAACGAGCAATTCGAACTCTCTTCCAGGCGACAAAAACGAGCCCTCGATTATTTGACGTTTTCTGACATACCTCAAAATCCTCAAGAATTATCTTCGAGGGAAGATCCTCGAAAAAGATACACTCGAGCTTTAACGATCGTTTACAAGATTGAAGGCTGCATTCCGTCCAGGTAATTTTTAACCTTTTTCTAAACTATTTTTTTTCTCACCAGCTTATTTTCCTGGACTCTTTACATTTCGATCGAGTACTCATGGAATTCATTTCGCTTTTTAGATTACCCTTTGATTTACCGATCTGTCAGAGCAAAGACATTAACGACAAAATTCTCGAAGTACGCAGACTATTTCCGTTGAAAGTTACCAGCGATTCGAAAGAAGATACTGGCGTACCGTTCGTTTTTCCTGAATTTGATTACAACAAGTGGAGAAACTTTATGAAAGGACCTTGGACTCGTCCATTAAAAGTGAGTACTCCTATCGATATCTAAATTAAATAAATATAACAAAATAAACTCACAAGAAAACGTTGTAAGGTGCAGTCAAAGTTTGCAGAATTGTTCCCCTCAAAAATGATATTCCACTCAAACAAAAAAATATATAAAAAATAATATAATCAACGCTAAAATTTTACCAAGTTCTGGCAAAATTGTAGGAAGGCGCCACGGTTTTTTGTGACAAAAAATTGCAAGTTTTGCAACCGTAGCAGAGGATCAAACGTTTTTTTTTCTTATTTAAAAATAAAATTGAAGATCCCCAAAAGGCTACCGAGAAAAAAAGTACCAAAAATTGTAGTAAAAATAAGAAATGTTACTTATTTTTTCAAAATATTGGAAAAAGCTGACGAAATTTATCTAAATATGGTTTAAAACGTTATGATTAATTGACCCATTAATATGAATCGATTTATTTTTACTTTTAATTCGCTTTTTAGTACAAAAAATCTTTTTTTTTTCATTCGCCCCTTTTGGGAACGATTAAAAAAATGTATTGGTTGAAAAATAATGTTGTTTCAGAATTTGCAAAACTGTCAAAATCGTATATTTACATAATTTTGTTTTGTTTTTTTTTTTTTAATTTTTTTTCCAACAAGAAACATCGATCTTACAATTTTTTAAATATTTTCACTGGTCGATACCAACGATTGCCGATGTTTTTTCTTCAGAACGGTGACGACGTCGAAAAGCCGAAATTCGAAGTGTCCAACGATTCGGAGAGTGAATTAAACATGCGAAAAATCCCAAAACGAAAGAAATTCGGGGATTCGAAAGATTATAAAAATAAACATGGAAAATTAACGCTCGTACGGTTATCGAAAAGAATGGCTGAAAATGATTTATCGTCAATGTCGTTTATAGCGAAAGATCGAGTAACGCGAGATCGTAGTAATAGCGAGATGAATGCTTATAAAATAAGAACAAAGAAAACGAATCGTTTGGTCGACAGTGAGAAAAGAATTGACGGATATAACGAAGAAAATGGGGATGAAAATAATCCTGACGAATTTCCATACGAGCAAGCGATTCCTTACGATTCCGAAAAGCTTTTGGCCTCGAGGATAAAAAACGAATTCGTTTATCCTCGAGAAAGGTCATATGATTCGGGAAAACTTTTAGTCGCGAGGTTAGGCAGCGAATTTCCATATGCACGTGCAATTCCTTTCGACCCAGCGAAGCTTCAAGCAGCGAAAGACGGAAGTGAATTTCCCTACGCCCGAGCCATACCGTTCGATCCGAAAAAATTGGAGGAGTTAAAAAATACAGGGATCAAGAGAACGTTGCCATTTTATACGAGGAGATTAAAAGTCGTGGAAGAAATGAGAGAAGATCATTTTCGCGAGGTTCCATTCGACACGAGCATGCTCGCGGCAGCGAAACAAGGCGGCACTTTTCCTTATGGAAAAGACGTGCCGGAAGACACTTCGAAAACCCTGGAAACTATGAAACTACCAAATTCTCCGAGTTCCAAAGAATCCGAAAAAGTTCGAGTTCCCGTTCGACACGTTCTACAACTTTCAAAAACAAACGATTCTCCTAATTTTGGAAGAAAATTGCAGATGACGAAGGAACAATCGAATATTCCCAACGTCCAAGTTCCCAGTGACTTCGATCCTGTCGTCGACGACGAAAAACCCAACGATCAAACTTCAACGTCAAACGATCGATCCGAAGCTTCCTTACTAATTCCTCGCGTCGTCAGAGGAACCATCGAATCCTCGACCAGTGATTTATTCTCGATAAACGATAATCATGAAATTCCCAGTCGATGGAGCGAATTTCCATACGCCAAAGCCATTCCGTTCGATCCAACCAAACTCAGACGCCCGAGATCCGACAATTCAATCATTACGATTCCACACGTTTTTCCATACGCCAGAGCGATCCCTTACGATCCCTGGAAACTCACTGCCTTTGTCAGAAACAGTCAATCCGTCGATCAAAGATCCAATCCCAACGACAGAAACTCGTTCTCGAGGGATTGAAATTTCTTCCTCACATTTTCTCAGCGATCAAAATCATTGAAAATCCCGAAGCAACGGTATAAACGCTTAAATCGCGAGATACCAGTTTTGACGCTTCGAAGTGCCTTTGTTTGCAAAAAAAAAAAGATCACTCCAATTTTCGTTTGTTTTTCTGAACTTCTGCGTTTAAGATTGCGATCTTCGACGGCGATTTTGGTGTCGACAGCCTTAAGAAAAGCCTTTGTGAAAAAATGATTCAGTTCAAAAATAGGAATAAGAAAAAAAAACTAATAAAGGAAAAAAAACGTTATTGTTAATAAAGATATTGAAAGTATCTTTATTCATAACTCTCAAATGCGAATAACGATTTTTCAAAATTAATCATAATGCATTCTAGCTTAACTGTTTTTTCGTAATGGCTTAACGAAAATTTAAGATATCGATCATAAGTCCTGGCACAGAAAGAGATTTTTCTCACGACTCAAGTCTCCTCGAAACATCATGACTCGAGTAACTATTTCATCACTTTCGAACTCTTTTTAACTCCTCATTTGGTCTAGTAATTATTTGAAATATTTACTCGTAAAATTTCCGAACGAGGTCAAAAAAATCAATTCAAATTTGCTCTCCAAAGAGTATCGATCTAAATCGATGGAAAATAATAACAATTTTCCATTATTTTCTCATTAATTTTATTCTGTTCGAAATTGGAATAAAATTATTCAAAGTTTCGAATAATTTAACAAAATCGTGAAAGATTTGTGTTAAATATATTTTTAGAAGTTCGAAATAATTATTTTTTTAATTCTGAAACATTTCGAAAATTATCGAAGCAGTAACGAAAAAATATTGAAAAAATCAATTTCCATTATTTTATTTTTATTTTTTTAATGTTATTTTGTTGGAAATTAGAAAAAATTACTAAAAGTTTTCGAATAATTTGACAAAATCGTGAAAGATTAATGTTAAATGTATTTTTGTAAGGTCAAAATGATTGTTTTTGAAATTTAAAAACATTTCTCGAATTTTCGAACCAATAACGATGAAATATTGAAAAAAATCGATCGTTTGAAATCAATCGAAATGAAGGGAGTTGGAAAATGATGGGAAAGATTGAGCGTCATAGTTTTTCAATTAGTGAATTAAGTTTATTTTTTTATTTTTCACGATCGAGTTCATCAATGGCCGTGTCCGTTGTTCATAACGGCCGAAATATGTGATACGTATATACTAAGAACACTACATTTTATTATATAGTCAATTGTTTGTGATCACCCGAGAAGTTGGAACGAGATTTAGGAATTAGAAAAATTGCGACAAGAAAGAAAAAAACGATTATTATTGTGCGAAAATAATTTGTTTTTGTTCCCCAGCACGTCCACTCGCACGTGTACTATTGCGATGTGCTTTAGTAAGATTTTTTTTTGTTTGTTTTTTTTATTATTCTTAGTTTTAGGATAGGATTAGACAGCCACGAGAAAGAAAAAAAACATTTTTTTGTTAACCATCTTGTATAATCAACGTCGTTTATTATTGCCATTCATTTGTTTCTTTCCATTTCGACAGAAACTCATTCGTTACGGATAGTTAAAAAAATAAAAGATCCAGACTCTTCATTCGCATTTGTTTCATCACCGAAATATATAGGTATAATAATTATATAAATTCACTACATCTTATCTCGCCCATATTCGTTATTAACATTATTTGACTCAATTATTGCTCTTTATTTTTTAGGCGGAGTATACATATGTATTTTTATTTCGTCGTACTTAGTTATTCGTAAGAATGTGAACGTTGTGCGTGTGACAATGCAATAATAAATAAGTGATACACGATGTTTGAATACTTTATTATTTTTCTTTTCTCTCCGAAATTAGTACGTTTTAGAGCAAATGCGATTTTTTTAAGGATTTTTTCACAACGGTATGTTCTACAGATTTTTCAGCATCGTTTCGATGGTTGTGGGCGTTTTCGATTTTTTTTCAGCGTCTCGAATGATGACAGTTCTTTCCTCGGTTACTTTGGGAAATTCTGGAACTGTGGACGTTTACAGTGTTTTATTTTTACAGGGCTCCATTGTTCCAGTGTTTGACCACCTTTTCAAAGAATGCCGTAGTCGATTCCGGTTCTTCTTGGATGGCAACTTCTGAAGCTGTTGGGACTTCAGTTGTTTTGAGGAGATTAAGTTCAACGAGCATCAAAGTAGTTTTTCGCTTTTTTTGAACTTCTGGAACGAATTCAGTTTTTTCTTTAGTTATTTCGGCAACTTTTGAATCCGTAAGGACTTCCGCTGCTTTATTGACAACTTTCTCAACGACTGTCGAAGTCGTTTCTGGTGTTTTCGATACTTCAATTTCTGCTGGTGTTTTTTTCTCAACTACCGTCGAAGTCGTTTCTGGTGCTTTCCAAAATGTACTTTTTGGAACGAATTCAGTTTTTTCTCTAGTTACTTCGTCTATTTTTGTAAGCTCAGAGACGTTCGATGTTTTGTTCACAACTTTTTTGATGACAGTCTTCATTGAAGATTTGTTCAACGCGGATAAATCATCGGAATCCGGTGTTTTATTGACTATTTTCTCAACGACGATCGAAGTGGTTTCTGGTGTTTTTGGGACTTCAACTTTTGAAACAAATTCAGTTTTTTCCTTAACTACTTCGACCGCCTCTGAAACTGTAGGGCCTTCCGGTGTTATGTTGATAGTTTTTTTAACGACAGTCCTATTCGTTTCACGCTTTTTTCGGTGTTTAACATCTGAAATATTTTCAGATTTTTCCTTGGTAACTTCGACAACTTCTGGAACCGTAGTGACTCCCGCTGTTTTATTGACAAGTTTCTCAACGACTGTCGAAGTCGTTTCAGGTGTTGCTGAAACTTCGACTTCCGGAACAAATTCAGTTTTTTCTTTAATTACTTCGACAACTTCTGGAACCGTAGCGAATGCCGGTGTTTTGGTGTCTTTTTTCTCAGCAACTGGCGAAGTAGTTTCTGATGTTTTTGGAGCTTCGGCTTCTGAAAGAAATTCACTTTTTGTTTTGGTGTCTTTTTTCTCAGCAACTGTGAAAGTTGTTTCCGGTTTTTTTGAAACTACGACTTCTGGAATGACTTCAGTTTTTTCCTTCGTTACTTCGACAACTTCTGGAACCGTACTGACTTCCAGTGATCTGATGTCTGTCTCAGCGATTGTAGCAGTTGTTTCTGGTGTTTTTAAAACTTCGACTTCTGGAACAAATTCCGTCTTTTCTTCAGTTACGTCGACAACTTTTGAAACCGTAGGGACTTCCGGTGTTTTCCTGTCGATTTTCTGAGCGACTGTGGACATTGTTTCCGGTTTGTTTGAAACTTCGACTTCTGGAATGACTTCAGATTTTTCCTGAGTTACTTCAACAACTTCTGAAACCGCAGTGGCGTCCGGTGTTTTATGGACAATATTTTCAAAGGCTGTCGAAGTTGTTTCGGGTGTTTCTGAAGCTACAGCTTGTGGAACAAATTCAGTTGCTTCCTTCGTTACTTCGACAACTTCTGGAACCGTACTGACTTCCAATGATCTGATGTCTATCTCAGCGATTGTAGAAGTTGTTTCTGGTGTTTTTAAAACTTCGACTTCTGGAACAAATTCCGTTTTTTCTTCAGTTACTTCGACAACTTTTGAAACCGTAGGGACTTCCGGTGTTTTCCTGTCAATTTTCTCAGCGACTGTGAAAGTTGTTTCTGGTTTTTTTGAAACTTCGACTTTTGGAACCGTAGGAACTTCCAGTGTTTTGGTATCCATTTTTTCAACGACTGTCGAAGTCGTTTCTGGTGTTTTTAAAACTTCGACTTCTGAAACCGTACGGACTTTCGGTGTTTTCGTGTCGATTTTCTCGGCGACTGTGGAAGTGGTTTCCGGTTTTTTTGAAACTTCGACTTCTGGATCCGTAAGGACTTCCGGTGTTATGTTGATAGTTTTCTTAACGACAGTCCTATTCGTTTCACGCTTTTTTCGGTGTTTAACATCTGAAATATTTTCAAATATTTCCTTGGTAACTTTGACAACTTCTGGAACCGTAGTGACTCCCGCTGTTTTATTGAGAAGTTTCTCAACGACTGTCGGAGTCGTTTCAGGTGTTGCTAAAGCTTCGACTTCCGGAACAAATTCAGTTTTTTCTTTAATTACTTCGACAACTTCTGGAACCGTAGTGAGTTCCGGTGTTTTGGTGTCTTTTTTCTCAGCAACTAGCGAAGTAGTTTCTGATGTTTTTGGAGCTTCGGCTTCTGAAAGAAATTCACTTTTTGTTTTGGTGTCTTTTTTCTCAGCAACTGTGAAAGTTGTTTCCGGTTTTTTTGAAACTTCGACTTCTGGAATGACTTCAGTTTTTTCCTGAGTTACTTCGACAACTTCTGGAACCGCAGGGGCATCCGGTGTTTTACGGACAATATTCTCAACGACTGTTGAAGTTGTTTCGGGTGTTTCTGAAACTACTGCTTCTGGAATAAATTCAGTTGTTTCCTTCGTTACTTCGACAACTTCTGGAACCGTACTGACTTCTAGTGATCTGATGTCTGTCTCAGCGATTGTAGAAGTTGTTTCTGGTGTTTTTAAAACTTCGACTTCTGGAACAAATTCCGTTTTTTCTTCAGTTACTTCGACAACTTTTGAAACCGTAGGGACTTCCGGTGTTTTCGTATCGATTTTCTCAGCGACTGTGGAAGTTGTTTCCGGTTTTTTTGAAACTTCGACTTCTGGAATGACTTCAGATTTTTCCTGAGTTACTTCGACAACTTCTGGAACCGCAGTGGCGTCCGGTGTTTTATGGACAATATTCTCAATGACTGTCGAAGTTGTTTCGGATGTTTCTGAAGCTACAGCTTCTGGAACAAATTCAGTTGTTTCCTTCGTTACTTCGACAACTTCTGGAACCGTACTGACTTCCGGTGGTCTGATGTCTGTCTCAGCGATTGTAGAAGTTCTTTCTGGTGTTTTTAAAACCTCGACTTCTGGAACAAATTCCGTTTTTTCTTCAGTTACTTCGACAACTTTTGAAACCGTAGGGACTTCCGGTGTTTTCCTGTCGATTTTCTCAGCGACTGTGGAAGTTGTTTCCGGTTTTTTTGAAACTTCGACTTCTGGAACCGCAGGAACTTCCAGTGTTTTGGTGTCCATTTTTTCAACGACTGTCGAAGTCGTTTCTGGTGTTTTTAAAACTTCGACTTCTGGAACCGTAAAGACTTTCGGTGTTTTCGTGTTGATTTTCTCAGCGACTGTTGAAGTTGTTTCCGGTTTTTGTGAAACTTCAACTTCTGAAACCGTAAGAACTTCCGGTGTTTTGGTGTTCAATTTTTCGACGACTGTCGAAGTGGTTTCTGGTGTTTTTAAAACTTCTAATTCTGAAACTGTTTTAGTTTTTACTTCGGTCACGTCAACAACATCATCTTTAACTTCCGGTACTGCTGTTAACTCTTCAGTCGTTTTTTCAAGCACTTCGATTTTCGCTGGTTCCAAAATTGCAATTTTCTTCAACTCTACGGCAGTCGTAGAAGTTTCAGTTCCGTGAGTAACTGTAGTAGAAGCTTCAGTTCCGTCAGTGACTGTCTTATTCTGTTTATTTCCTGTCACCTTGTCCTTAATAGTGCCAAACCATCTCTGCAAGGGACCAGGCTTCGAAGAGCTACCAAAAACCTTGCTCAATATTCCTGATGATTGAGGCTTTTGGAATACGTAAACGGGTTCTTTGATCACCTGAAAAATTAGAACCCAATTGTAATAAAAACGCATTGCTTATGAAAATAAATGACATTCAAAGTTTACATTTATTGAGATTGAAAAAAAATTTAATCGAACTTTAATCGAGATAACAAAATGGAAAAAATTATTATTAGAAATTTTATATGTTTGTTAAGAAAAAAAAATCTTTAAAAAAATTGTTTTTTGTACATTATAAATGTTTAGGAAAAATGTAATTCATGAACAAATTGTTTATAAAAATAAATCAAATTCAATTTACATGTTTATCGAGGTGAATAAAAATTAAATCGTTTAATGAACATACGAAAATAAAAATAAATTATTTTTACAAATTATATTCGATCATTAATGCAAAATAAATTATGGGTCATTCCATGTCAAATCGACCAATGGTTGGAATCGACCCTTTTCGATTTGGATAAATCCTTGTCAGGAGTTTTCTTTTATCATAAAACGAAGTTCTGCCAGAAGAAAAAAAATTTTTTTAATTTTTTCGAAAGTTATGCAAAATTTACATTTTCACCATTTTTCGAATTTTTCAAGTTTATTTCTTAAATATCTCAAAAACTACCATAGTTACAAAAATGGACTTGGGTTTATTTTAAAGAGGATATTTGGGGATATGAAAAAAAAAATATTTTGAAAAAAATTTACGAAAAATGATGAGTTGGCAGAATTTTGAAATTTGAAAAATCATAAAAATCGAAGTTCAATATTAAATTTTTGGCTCAATTTTTTTAATATAATGCCTTTAATTGATCCAAAAATATCCTGAAATTTTCGAGAGGGTGTTTTTTTTTTAAATATGAATTTTTGATTGTTAATAAAAAAAAATTTTTTTTTGCAACTTCTATCTTAAGTAAAGTTAAGCAAATATTTAGTTTTGTAATTTTGAGCAATAAAAAATTAAATCTACGACATAAGCATATAAAAATAATAACATAATTGAAATTACTTCTTTTATTTATGTGGTTTCAGTTTGAAAAACAAATCAGTTAAGAAGTGGCACATTCTGCCCTCTTTGTATCTACTACTAAAGTTTATTCTACTAGATAATTACCATGGAAGATAGACACCCCTAGAGAGGTCTCTATTCTCCATGATAATTACACTTGTAGAGGTCAGTGAATTTATTATTATTAACTCTCCAATGCTAACGATGGGTCATTCGTGTCTGGGCAAAAATTTTCTGTTACATTTTCTCGTAGACCCTTGCAGGTAAAAATTTGGATACCGGGGGGAAATGTTTAGAGAGGAGGTAACCCGCGGGCTAAGTCCCGGAATTTTCTCTCATTCTATTTGTGACCAGCGAGCTGGTGAAGTCGACGGAAGACACGAACGACCTATCGTTAGCTTCAACGTAAGTGAAAATGACTTTTTTTGTGTTTTCGTGAAAAATACGTTCATTTAATCAAAAAAAGTGTATCTAAATTGGTCTCGGATTTTTTTTTTTATAGCAAAATGGCGACACGAAACCCCAGCGAGGTTATGTATGCGCTCCAGCGTCGAAAAAGTGTCGACTATTTCGATGGAGAAGCCTCAGAAGAGGAAGATAGTATCGAGGATGAAGAAGTCGCGAGTACAGATCAAGAATGCGACAATTTTGAAAGTAATAGCGAAGATTCGCATTCTGAATCGGAAACGGACCAGCGAGCTGAAGAACCGGGCGAAATACAGGCAACAAGGGTTTATATTCGTGGAAAAAGTGGCTATAAGTGGTCGAAAATTTCACTAGAAAATCGAGGAAGAAGGTCTACACCACCGGTAGTTCATTTTCCCACTCCAACTGCGAACGCCATGACCATTCGGAGCACGATCGACGCCTGGAGTTTATTATTCACGGACGAAATAGTCAACATCATCGTTACTCACACCAACGAAGAAATACGAAATTACCTAAGTACGAGGGACGAAGACAAGGATATTGCGACCTATCGGGAAATGGATATAATAGAAGTGAAAGCATTTATTGGACTATTGTATTTTGCGGGCTTACAACACCAAGGCAGAATGTCTCTCGTTGAAATGTGGTCGTCGGAATTCGGTACCTCATTTTTCGCAACCGTCATGAGTCGCGAGCGTTTCAAATTCATTGCCTGCGTTCTACGCTTTGACGATAAACAAACTAGAGCCGAGAGAATGGAGACTGATTTATTTGCTCCAATTAGGGAGATCTAGGACTTATTCATCGAAAAGTGCCGAATCAATTATTCTCCTTCGAATAATTTAACAATTGACAAACAGCTACTCAGTTTTCGCGGTAATTACGGTGCTCGCGTGTATATAAAGTCAAAACCCGCACGTTACGATATAAAAATAATTTCGATGAACGATGCCAAAACATCATATATGTATAACGCTATTCCGTGCGCAGGAAAAGTCACACCGAAAAAGAATGAAAAAGTACCTGAATATTACGTTCGCGTTTTGACCGAACCAATTCACCACACAAATCGAATTATTACATTCGATAATTGGTTCACAACAGTGAATATTTGTGAAAAATTACATAACGAATATGGTCTCGACGCAGTTGGAACGATCTGGAAAAATAAACGGGAAATTCCGGTAACGTTCGTTAGACCAGCAGCGCCCGGATACACTCGTTACGCGTATCAAAGCAAAGGTCTCACTCTCGTTTCTTTTTGTCCAAAAAACAATAAAGTAGTACTTCTACTATCGACTGTTCACCGAAAAGGTATTGCTGGACAATCGGGTAAGCCCGAAATTATTGAATTTTATAATGCAACGAAAGGAGGAGTCGATATCTTTGATAAAATGATGTCTGCATACACCACTGCCCGAACAACAAAAAGATGGCCGATGCGAGTATTTTTTGGTATAATCGATCAAGCGGGAATAAACGCAATCGTTTTACATAACCTAATATCGGACAATAATAATATGATGAGAATTAAATTCATAAAAAACTTAGTATTGAAATTAGTGCACCCGCAATTGGAACGGCGAACGGCTAATCCAAAGCTATCGCGACATTTACGCGTATCCTTGTCCGTAATATTAGGTCACTCGGAAAGTGAGCCTCAGGGGAGCGACAGACTACCAAAACGAAAAAGGTGTGTTTTTGTCCGGCTTCAAAAGATAAAAAAACACAATTTTGTTGTATAGGGTGCGGAAAACCCGTATGCGAGGAGTATCGAATGATTGTATGTTCAGACTGCAAATAAAAAAATTAAAATAAAAGTATATATTTCTATAATTTTATATGCAAAATTCATTTGCTAATAAAAATGTAATAAATATTATAAGAATATACCATTTCATACACGAAAAAGTTTTTCCGAATATCCTTTCCTTCATTTAAACACATATACGGAGGTCAGGAAATAGGCATTTTTCAGGATGAAAAGTAAGGGTCCGATTTCAATCCTCGAAATTTCTTATATTTTTTTCCTAGAAGGTTGTCATTTCAATGAAAAAATGGCGTTGAATTTTTCAATTTATTTGAAAAATCATAGGAGATATGATTTTTTAAACATTGTCGTGAAAAATGCCTGCACGTCTCCATATTTTGCATGAAATTGTTATTAAAAATTTTTTGTTTCGGGTGGGACAAATTATGATCTTTTAGTTAAAGGTCCGAAGAAGGCCCATGATTTTTTTCAGATTTTTTCAAAAGTTAAAAAATTGTGAAATAAGTGAAAGACACGAACGACCCATCATTAGTTTTAACGGTTGCCGAAAGGATCGTTAGCTGACGAAAGTTAATGTACTAGCAGCCCCCTGGCACTGGCGAATAAAAATAGTTCGTGATATGTCCTTACCGCACCATAGCGCTAATAGTCATCTGCTCGGTAGTTACCATTCGGTGTATATCTAGAGTGGCGTGCAAAAGTTTCGGGCCACCCTATTTTTTATGCACATTGAACAGAAATATGGTGGTGGGAGAAAAACAAACGAGTAATGATAACACGTAATCACTTATATTTAGAAGCAATAGGTTGTATACATTGATATCGATCTTAAATCATTAATTGTTCAATTAATTAATTTTTTATGACTGGCTGTGCAAAAGTATTGGGCCGCGTACTTTTGGGTAGGAAAAAAATAACAAAAAACTTGAAAAATAAGGAAGCTGTCTTGGTCTTCTCCACTCGACTCAATACTTTGTTGCCATGCCCTTAGCAGCGATGACTGCAGCGCACCGACGAGGCATAGACCCAATTAGTTGTTTGATTCGTTCTTGTGGCAATCTTTCCCATTCACTTCGCAAATGGTTCCACAATTCCGTTTTGTTGGAAAATCCGGTGACTGCGATGGCCAGGCAAGAAGGCGGACTTTACCACGCGGCAAATTTTTCGTTGCAAATGGGAGCATATGATCTTGTAGTATGTCCCTGTACATTGCAGCGTCCATATTGCCATGAATTTTCACCAGCGGACCAACGCCATCATCAGAAAATGCTCCCCAAACTTTAATGTTTCCGCCACCGTGTTTTACGGTAGGAATTTGGTACCTTACATTATATCTGGTACCTGCTGGACGTCTTACGTACTTCCGACCATCATTTCCGAATAATTGAAATTCGATTCATCGGAAAAAAGTACTTTCCGCCAATCTGATACCGCCCAGCGCTGATATTTTTTCGCAAAGTCTAATCTAGCCTTCTTATTCTTTTTGCTAATCAATGGTTTTTTTACACCAACACGTCCAATTAGCCCCGTAGCTTTGAAACGTCGAGATACCGTACTCCGACTAACATCAGCTAGATTTTCACTTCGCAATTCCGGGGAAACATCTGCAGCACTTTTTCGTGGATCTACAATGCACTTCCTTTTTATAATTTTGTCGACGCGATTCAAAGTTTTTCGCGGTTTACCGCTCCAATTTTTGTTACACAGTGAGTTTGTTAATTTATATTTAGTAATAATACGATTAACGGTACTTTTGCCAAAATAGATAAAGTCTCCGCAACATCACGAGAACTTTTTCCTTCTGACGAAAGTTTTAACACGATTTCACGAAGCTGAATATTCGTGTGTTTCGGCATTGTGGCAGAAAGGAGACTGATTTTCCATTGTAGGACATGTTTTGAAACTAATGAGGAAAAAAATGTAAACAAACCGTACGTACGAAGCCGCGGCGATATAGTGGCCCGATACTTTTGCACACCGACCAAAGTCATTCCACGTAGTATACGAAAAATACGCCATAATTAAATATAATATACGACGTTGTTACCTTCATTCTAACTCTCTTGAATATTTTGAACAATGAACGAGTGGAGAAATAAAATATTTTATCAATTAACTGGAAAAAATAGGGTGGCCCGAAACTTTTGCACGCCACTGTATATACAGCAAGCAGATGACAGCTAGCATGGTGCGGTAAGGACATATCGCGATTTTAGTTAGATCAATCGCCACCAAATTGCGCTAGCTGTCATCTGCTCGCTGTATATAGATATACATTGAATAGTAACTACCGAACAGATGACTACTAGCGCCATGGTGCGGTAAGAACATATCACGAACTATTTTTATTCGCCTGTGGCATGGGGGTGCTAGTACATTAATAATAATAAATTCACTGACCTCTACAAGTGTAACTATCATGAAGAATAGAGACCTCTCTAGAGGTCTCTATCTTCCATGGTAATTAACTAGTAGAATAAATTTTAGTAGTAGATACAAAGAGGGCAGAATGTGCCACTTCTTAACTGATTTGTTTTTCAAACTGAAACAACATAAATAAAAAAAGTAATTTCAATTATATTATTATTCTATATGCTTACGTCGTAGATTTAATTTTTTATTGCTCAAAATTGCAAAACTAAATATTTGCTTAACTTTACTTAATTTAGAAGTTGCAAAAAAAAAAATTTTTATTAACATTCAAAAATTCATATTTAAAAAAAAACACCCTCTTGAAAATTTCAGGATATTTTTGGATCAATTAAAGGCATTATATTAAAAAAATTGAGCCAAAAATTTAATACTGAACTTCGATTTTTATGATTTTTCAAATTTCACCATTCTGCCAACTCATCATTTTTCGTAAATTTTTTTCAAAATATTTTTTTATTCACAGCCTCAAATATCCTTTTTAAAATAAACCCAAGCCCATTTTTGTAACTACGGTAATTTTTGAGATATTCAAAAAATAAACTTGAAAAATTCGAAAAATGGTGAAAATTTGAATTGCGCATAACTTTCGAAAAAAAAAATTTCAATTTTTTTTCTTTTGGCAGGACTTCGTTTTATGATAAAAGAAAACTCCTGACAAGAATTCATCCAAATCGAAAGGGGTCGATTCCAACTATTGGTCGATTTGACATGGAATGACTCTTATATAAACAAAATTTCGATTTTGTACTTTAATAAATATTAGAAAATGAATTAATGAATGTTATAAATGATTAAAAATGTCGTGCTCGATTAAATTACCTCGTGATCGACGTTCAATATAGGCTCGTTGTCGGATGGCCGATAAAAGTTGAAGAATGCACCGAGGGTTGGTTTCTCAGCGACGTAAATCGGTTTCTCAATGAGCAACGTAGTTTGTCCAGGTCTTTCAATAACGAGGAGTTTATTTTGAAAAGTGGGAAACAATGAACCTCCTAATCCCAAAATCCTCTTTTTGTTCTCATCGGTTTTGTCACTGGTGTCCGATTTCATGGGATCATAGACGTCAAAAGTGTCAGTCGATTGAGCAGGTTGAGCAATATTTTCATTGCTGTCATAAGTTTTCGTGGTAAATTTATCATTCTGCGACGTGGTAAATTTATCGTTCTGCGACGTTGTCGCAGAATGATCGTTCTCTGGATTATCCAAAATTTCACTGAATTTTGTTTCCTCGGGTTTTTCAATATTCGTCAAAGGAGACAATTGAGATTGCACGTTTTCCATGATTTTTTTATCGTACTCGTTGGTCACGGGCTCGCTGGTCGTCGAGTTGTAAATAGTTATTTTATTAAATATATTAAAACTTCCAGGGCCCCAAAGGTTGGCGAAGAATCCCGGTTTCGGGGTCTCTTCCAAAACGATAACGGATTGCAGTTCAGGGTCTTTGTCGACGACGACGACAAATTGGCTCTGATTAACTACTCCTTGCACGGCTTGGACAGCCATTTCTTCAGCATTGTCATAAATGAGTGATCCTGCAGCTTGAATGGATTGAGCCACGACTTGCTGGATTCCGGGCTTGCTCGTGTCGTTGTTTTTATCGAAGATATTCATCGAGAAATTAGATTCGAAAATATTGGGCCTGTTCTCATTGACGAAAGTGCTGATGAAATTAGGCCTTCGCGTCGTAAATGTCACTTCGATTTTGTGCGACTCGGGAACTGTTATTACTTGAGGCTTCAATACCGTTTGGGTGATTACTGTTGAATCATTTACGACTTGTGGAGAGGTAGATGAAGAAATTTCTTTGATTTTTTTGAGCAGGGTTTTGCTGTTATTTATGAACGAGTCTTGCTCTTTAACAACGTTCGAGTAGCCCTCACGATGATGGGAATGGTGGTGAGAACGATGATTGTGATATTGGTTGTGTGTTTCCAATGGATGATTTTCACTGTCAAGTTTAAGTTTTCTATAAATGGTTAAAGTTTCCTGATAATCGTCGCAAAGTGGAACGCCAATGTCAGGGAAACAATTTTTCGCGACCAAGGTCGCGGTAACGGGTGAATTTAACACTTTTGTCACGGATATAATAGAGGGTGGCGTGATTGTGGATGGAGTTGAGCTTGCAGTGGCAATCATGAGATATTTTCCTTCTCTTCGTGCATGCGCGACTTCGAGTCCCGGTGTGGCCGAACGGATATTCAAATGGCGATGTTCTTCGTTCTCGGAACTTTGCACTTCGCCACTCGGTAAATTATCGATTTCCATTAAGCTCGTAACTTTCGACGTTAAAATTTCTGAAACACCGAGTTCATCTCGCTCGAGCGATGATGCTCTCTTCGTTTTTTTATGAAGCTCTTCCGCGGTTTTCAACTCGGTGGCATTTTCGACCATCCTTCTCGCACTATTTTTCTTATATTTGTTCTTATATTTTCGCAACGATGTGAAACACGGTGGCACATTTAATCCAGGCACGATACACACTGATTGACGCCATTTTACCGTTTCCACGACTTCAGGAGTCGTTGGATTTTGCGGAGGCTCTTCATGCGGTTCCCTTTTAAGACCCAGAAAATGTCTCAAATCGAGAGAAACCGCGCTCGAAACGAATGTCAGCAAAATTAGATACTTCATTGATTCACCCATCGTCGATTTTCTAATGGGAAGACAAACTCTTCTCGGGAACTAGCACGATACTGTGACCGGTACAGGACTGCTTTGGGATTTCTATTACCATTAGGGATGAACAAGAAAAAAGAGGGGATGAAGACACCCCCAAAGAGACCTCGAAGGGACAGTTTGTAAAATTTTCGTTCCGTGACCGTAAGCCCATCGAAACGAGCTAACCCTAACGGTTCGTTCGTCGTACAAGGAAGAGCGAGAGCGAGATATAATAGAAACTTCTTACCTGCCCAGGGGTAGGATAATGAAAGCAACGAACCTTCAGCGGGCAGTACATTTCCTCGAATAACTCTTGAAAGAAAATGAGAAATTTCTAGCGAATACTATTTCACATTACTTTCAATATTTTAACCTTTTATTCGAGTTTCAATGTAATTTAAAGCGTTACAATTTTTTTTTTGTAACTAGAATTTTATTTTGCCTTATTTTTCGACATTTTTTTCCCCGACAAATCATGAGAAGAAAAAATCTCGAATATTCGGAGTAAATAAGAAATTAATTAACACTATAAACAAACAGAAAAAAGCGTTGATCGACAGGATAAGTCGACATGAAATAATTCGAAGCAAATTCCATTAAATCGAGTTCTGTTCGATTCAATTTCAAATCAATATTATTCGATCTTTTTCTCAATTAATAAATTAAATATATTCATAATCCATTAAAAAAATAAAAAATCTCTTTTTTTTATAATTAAAAGTACATTTTTCGGCATGTTTTTCAAGACTTTTTCCTACAACGAGATCGAAATATCTGTATAAATTCACGGCAGATAATTAATGCTCATAACGAATAGAAAAAACAAACGCTAATTGGGTGGCTAAGTTGAAGTGATATAATTCGAAGTTTAAAGCCTTGTTTTCGTGCAATAACGTCGGTGAAATTAAGTGTGTGCGTCATCACCAAAAATATCGAAGTGTTATTTGCTTTCGAAGTATTGCATAGGTGGAAGATCTCGTGTACATGTTTGGACGTTTTCAGAATCGAGTTTTACAAAAGTGGCTTGTCGGTCGAAGTATCGTGGGTGGATGATCTTTAATTCAGTTTAAGGCATCTTCTCACTTTAAGCGCCTCAAAAATAGGCTGTTTTTGCGATTTTTTTTCGAGGATTTTTGCTTAAAATTATGGGATAAAACGGATCCTATGTAATAAACACATCTTTCAAGTACATGAAAAAATTTTTATTTTATTTTTTTAAACAATTATTATAATACATCAGTAGCATTGAAAAACCCGTGTAAAAATGTTATGGTCGTGGCTTGTTGATGGTATCTCCGAGACGGGTCGTCTGAAACAAAAAAATAAAACTGTTTTAGATTCAGTATGTCAGTGGCTATAGCGCATATCATCAGATTTTTGATATTCGCGAAAATAACAAAATGGCGCACGTTTTTCGAAAAAGTAAAAAAAAACCACGATTTTTTTGCAGTTTTTTGTAAAAAAAAAATTCTTAAAATCAAAATTTAAAAAATCTGATGATATGCGCTATAGCCATAACTATGAAGCATATGTCATTCAAATTTCATGACAATCGGCCGGATAGTTTCCGAAATTTCATCAACAAAGCACCGAAAAACCTTGTTTTGAGATAACTGCGTTTAAAGTTTTGGAGGGATCGCCGGGTACTCTCAGGTAGTCACCTAACGGTCGCCAAAAAATGTAGTTAGACTCGTCCGATCTTTATGAAATTTCGAGATGACATTTTTGAAGATATGTACTTTCAAAATTAAAAAAAAAAAAAAAATCGATTTTTTTAAATTTCCAAAGTGAGAAGACGCCTTAAGTCGTCACGAAGAAAAAAAAAGAGGAAGGAAAACAAATCTTCTGATTCTTCTGATTAGGATTTCTCTGTGTACTTTATGAATCCATCGTTTCGAGGGGATTAAGGAAAAATAAAAAAATGGTTCCTCACATTCATCACCTTTGTAACTGGATCATGTTTTTCGATGGGAAACACGTATGCTTCGAGTTTGCTGACGCACCTGAGCAAGAGACGAGCTCGGTGGAGGAAAAAAAAGAGATAGACTTGTGTTTTCTTCTCTCTTTGAGGACGATGAAGCAGTCGACGAGACTACCACATAAGAGATGATTTCGAGGCTCTCTCCCAAGAGAATGAATCTTAGGTGGGGCGAAGAGGGAGGGAGGGAGGGAGGAAGGGAGGAATCGTCGAGAAACCTGACTGTGGTTCGCTCTTGCACGCGTATACTAAAACATACACATGTGAGTTTCGACCATGTTCCCGAACAGAGCAACATTCGCTAGCGTAAGAATCGAGTGACGAACAAACTCGAAAAAAACCAGCAACCAAAAGACCTTAAGCCTTAACATTGAGTTCGAAATCAGGGAAATTGGGCCGATTTGATATTCATTTGCTTTTAAGGGGTTTGTATGCATGTAGAGACGTTTCCTAATGTCATAAAGATGCTTGGGGCTTCGTGAACTTACTTTTGATGCATTTTTTTTATTCCAGGAGTTAGATTTTTTGAAAATGTCGTTTTGGTCATAATTCGGCGATTTTTTTATCATTAAAAAACTAAGTAAGGTTCATTGATATATTCATAAATTGGATTTTTATTTGTAAAGCAAAACAATCGTTGAAAGAAGAATCTCGAGATTCTCATAGAGTGCATACGTACTTAAAACGTATAAATGTGTGATCTTGAACTATTTGCAGTGAAACGTAAAGTCAAGCGATTGAAACAAGTTCAAAAAAGTTGGTCGAAATTCTCGACGTGTTTTTTATCTCGAAGGGAATAAATTCTTAGAGGAAAATTGTCGAAAAAAGCTAATATTACTTGTTTGATTTGTTTCTTGCTTGATCTTGCTTGGCGGATCTCAGAGTTTCTCTGTCTCCGAAGGCGAGGTACAAACCGCAAGATAGTCCGCGGTTTTACGGACTGGACTCTCTCGAGAGTTCTGCGTTCTTTTCCAGTCGTGTGTGCGAGTATATGCATCAACTATAGTTTGAGAGTGTGTGTACGTTGGTTTATGCCTGCAGACTGGTGGATACACACCTCGTCGTCGTACGGCTGGTTCACCAGTCGTTTCCTCTCTCGGATTCCCTCCCTCTCTTTCTCTCTCTCTCTCTCTCTCTCTCTCTCTCTCTCTCTCTCTCTCTCGCTCTCTCTCTTTCTCTCTCTTTTGGCCTTCCTATCTTTGAGTTCCGAGATGAATCGCTGCACAGTGTTCGCTGGACTGTGGATACTCTAATACCGATATCTCTCGAGTTCTCTTCCCGTTGAATCATTTTTTTATTTTATTCCAAACGTTGTTTCGAATCGAAAATAGGTGTGAATCGGAAGTGATGGCCGATCGTTTGAATGCTAACTAAGTCAAGACTGACATCGATGTTGAAGCCTTTTTGAGCCACTCTCTGAATACAAGTGAGCAAGATTGGAATAATCGTTAAAGTGCTGATTGATTAGATTGTCTTGGCCTTATGGCTTTGTGCATTGTTGCATAAACAGCCCGAGTCTACTCTCCTCTATACCGATTTGCAATATATTTCAAGTGTTTGAAAGAGACCTCGCGCCAATACTCCCTCGCTCTTGTGTCTCAAAAGTGTCTGAGTGCATGTGCAGTGTTTATAGTCGCGTGTATGAAATTGCTCGGTTATAGTTATTCGAAGAGTCGGGAGAATGAGTGAGAGAGCGACTGATCGGTACCAGCAGTACCGTACCAGTTGCCAGTTATTCTGACCGCGCTTATCATCTTTCGGATTTCTTCCACTTCATCGAGAATCTCCTTAATCTCTTCTCCTCCTCTCATGTTAATTACTCAAGGAATTTATCGAAGGTACGTTGAAACAAAAATAAACAGCGCTTACCTCAACTATGTAAACTTACCGGCACACTCAAACTATAAGAATCGCTTCAAGTGAAACCGGTGCGCGAGCCTCTCCCTCGATATGGAATTTCTACGGTGTTTAAGATTCATGAAAGATCGTTTTTTCTCTCTCTCTCTCTCTCTCTCTCTCTCTCTCTCTCTCTCTCTCTCTCTCTCTTTTCCTTGCGTTTACTGCGTGTCTGTGGAATGCAGACTCTCCTACACTGACTTTCCAGAACATTTCTGAGGCTGGACCGGGGTCAATGCGCGTGAAACTTTTTACTGCCCATCATTCTTTCTATTCTTAACTTTTTAACTCCTGTTCAACGATTTTTGGGTCCCACTTCTCTCAAATTATTTTTCACAAGTTATTGTGATACGGAATAGTGGAAATTAGTCGTTGATTTTTGATCGGTAACTTATTTCTGGCTGCCATTTTTAATTTGCTACCAATCGGTCTCCGTAGTATTTTATCTATTGATTTTTGGATACTATTGTTTATCTTTCATTTTTTTAACGATTCCTTGATTTTTGTCATAAACTTTTTTTATTTTTGGTCAATTATTGCGACAAAAGTGCGTATGGCCATGAATTCTCGATCGGATTTTTGCCTTTCGGTACCAAATAATCTTCGTGGTATTTAAAAAATTATTTTTTCATTCTTTCAGATCGGAATCACGTAAGTTCGAAGGAAAACGAGCTTCTATTTTTAGCTCCAGGGATTTCTTTCTCACTTTTTGTGTATGGGCATTTTTCGTGCTTCGTAATAACTCGTGGATGTTTACGAAGATTTCTCCTCGTATCTGAGCCTCGTCTTCGGGGAAAGTCGCATGCCGATCGTATTTTAATAAGCGACTAAGTGTTAAGTGTGTTTGTTCGTCATCGGATCTCTTCGTGGTTTTCCTCCTCGTTGGGGCAGGTCATGAGAAATTGGTGGCATCGGTACGCGATGACCTACATCCGTTCGATAGCTGGGGCATGCGAGAAGACTTCACCGGCACTGGCACCGAGAAAATCTTACGGCTGAGGTTCGATTTTAAGACGACGCATCATTCCATTTTAAAACGTCACAAATAACTTTGAAACAACAAATATCGCGAGAGAAATTTTTTTACGAAACTGCATCAGGAAGAGGAAAATGGGACAAGCTTGGTGCAAAGAAAAATCTACCAAAGCGCAGGATTCGAAATCTCCTCTCGACAGAGTCTTTCTGCGCTGCGCACATCGAGTGAGTAAAATTTAAAAAAAATCAACATTGAATAATGAATTTTGTCCTATTACACAATTATTCTTATGAAAAAGAACTTTTTTTTTATTTTATACATTTTGTAACATTTTGTATACATTTTAACTCTACGACACTTAAAAAAGAATGTCTTGCATCGTTAAATTTGATAGATGCAAAAAAAAAATGTTTCTCGATAAAAAAATATCCCTCTCGATGTAAAATCATTTAGTTGAAGAATAAATGTGAAGTAAAAGAGAATAAACCGTTACGTATGTATATTCCAAAATCATACGTGCCAATTACAAAATAAATGATACCATTGGAAATTCGTCTCGTGGTTGGCGCGCACTCGTTTGCTTCGTTGATTAGGAGATCTCTGATAAGTTGTCGAGCGAGCCAATAATTATCACAAGTTTATTTGAAAATTATCAAGGTTGGAGGACGAAGATGCAACGTGTATAATGCAACAGGGATTTAGGCCGAGGGTGCTTTGCTTTACCGTTATCTTTATCGGTTTTCAAGACTCGTGGAATCGCAATTTCTCGTGAGGTGTGACTTAATGGCCAATATTTTCACAGTCTCGGCTTTTCTAGCTCTTTGCTATTTCCGGTCTCGGCAAACGGCCTCTTATCTTTCCCATTTGTTGAACACAGATATTGGAATTATAATTTACACGGAAAAAATATTTAAAAGCACAAAAAAAATACCAATTAAAGAAAAAAAATCGAAAAATTCGAATTTTACCCTGGTACCGAGAGCGATTAAAGACTCGAGCGTGTATAATCTTTCGTAGTACGTTATTTTCATTATAAAATGGACTATTATTATTAAACGGTATGTGAGAAACGAGGAAAAACGTTTTGTGCTAAATCGACCTCGAAATTCTCTCTCTCTCTCTCTCTCTCTCTCTCGCTCATACCTCGTTTCACCTCACTTCCCTTTATCTCACGTAACCTGCGATCTCGTCGAGCTCTATTAGACTAACTATGATAATAGCTAAGCGTGACATTTTCAGACTCGATGTACATTTAAACGTGATTCCGTGTCGGCTCGTAATTTTTTCGATTCTTTTAAATGGTTCTTTTTTTCGAATTCGAGTAAGTTGTAAAGTTCATTGAGATTAATTAATTAAATCACTTTATTCGTCGTTCATATTTTTTTTAGTCTACCAAAATGCGATAATTTTAAACTAAAATTGTGCTCTTAAAAAATTTATCGATTAGAGATATGAAAAATAATAAGTTAAACAAAAATTTTGTAAAAATAATTTTATTCCCTGTCAAAAAAAAGGGATTCAAGAATATTTTGACCGAAAATGATGATTATTGGAGTTGCAATTTCGCTTTTGCACGAGATTTTATGCAATAAGCTTACTCGTGATATAAGTCTCGTAATATAAGCTGGAAAACCGGAAATTAATAAATTTCTCATTTGCATGTGTTGATAATATTCCGTGAGAAATTCCGGAGTTAAAATAAAAGAGTGGAATTAAGACTCGTGTCAGGGCTGACCTAACGCGATCACATCATTTTCGAAGCGTAATTCTTTTTTTTTTAGATTAAAAAAAATCTTGTCATTATGAATTATTAAATTCGCGACGTTGAAACTATAATACGGCAGGAGAATTGACATGGTGGTTGGTGACCGGAGATGAAATTTAATCGTCGTTGGACTATAAGGGTGTTAGGCCCTGAAAAGAGAGCAAGAGAGAGAGAGAGAGAGAGAGAGAGAGAGAGAGAGAGAGCGAGAGAGAGAGACTAAAGGATCAAGCCAACCTGTCGCAAAACTGAACGTGTACAGAGAGTTTGTCCGAGCAAAATTTGCAATTTAAACCACTTTTGCATCTCCTCTGTTACCGCGTAAACCAGCAGCCACATACATATGTACAGGAGCGAATAGAAACATTAGCACTCAAAAGTATTCGTTCATCACAAAGTCTCGATAAAATTCATTAATCGAAATTTCAATAAAACGAACACTTTATTGAGTAAACATTGAAACATTTTTTTTTCGTAAAATTCTAGTTCAAATTCCAGAATTAAAGAGACTGAATGAAATTCTTATCGAATTATTGAATGAAATAGGAAAATTTATGAAAGCAAAATCAAATTTCTTGTTTATTCGAAGATATTTTTTTGCCTGAATCCTAAATTCTGCTGTCCAATAAAATATTTCAAATTTTTGTTTTTAATTCCATGGCAAAGTAAATTTTAACTGCGCTGTTAATCATTTTGTTATTTTTACCATGAATTTTGGCGCTAATTTGTTATCAAATTTGGATTAAACAAATTATTAAAAATTTAACTTGGAAATTACATTTGTACGATTATTTCAATGCTCGTAACCCACAATCGAGCAAATACTTTTGAACGTTAGTGTAGATAGAGAGACAAGGGTTAAAGAACATTATACAGTTTGAGCTTTTCTCTATCGACACTGCAGTAACGTTATAAACTATAAAAGCCTGCCAAAAGCTCTTCTCTCTCTCTCTCTCTCTCTCTCTCTCTCTCTCTCTCTCTCGCGGTTTGCATACTTTCCACAGGGTTTAGGCAAGTTGACCCGGTAAATTAAGTATGCCAGTGGAAAGGTTTGGATCGACGAGACCTGCAAGTTGGTTTCCTCCATGTGCTATCGAACGAATTGCAATTCGAATTTACTTCCCAGCAAATACAATTCAACTGGGCTGCTGTGTCGTCGATTTATATTGCAGAGATAAGATACGGTGAAAGTTTCTAACTGATCGAGCAGAGATGCAAAAAAACAGTAATTGAGAAATGTGCCATAAATTATCACTTCACTGTCTCCTTTTTTCTGGAAATTCTGGTCAATTAATATTTTTATTACGTTGGTTAATGATGAAAAATGAAAATTTAGACCATTATTCAAATTCGTATCGATTAATTTGTCTACAAATCACCAATTAAATCACCGTTCGAGTTACAAAAGAATTTATACAACCGATCCATATATTTGAAGATAATTGTTCGACCGTTCAAAATATTTAACAATACACATTTAGAGGCACCTTTCGAAAAGGGAAAACATCGCTTTTGAGTGAAGAAACAAAAGAATAAACCGTCAGTATTGTCCCAATATTTCTTTGACTTTTGGATTTTATTGTTATTCGCTCTTAGTTCAGGTAGAGCAATCGAGTCAAGCAGACAAATTAAATAATCCAGGGATCAGGTAGTCATCAGCAAGGCCACTTGTTAGAAACGTTGAAAAATCATTTCCCTCACAATAAAGACAAAACGACTAAGCACTGGAGCTGTACAAATGAACTTACTTGTAAATTCTTATTATTATTATTATTATTATTACTATTTATATAATCCTGTGTTTTGATGTTATGGACATGAGAGAAATAGATAAAGATCGCGAGGATGGATCGAAGCACAGAATCGCGGGATAAATGCACGAGAACACAAAAAGCGATGATTATGCAACGAGCTTCTCGTAAATCGGCGTATACATCGAGACAAATATATACAGAGAGAGATAGAGACACAACACATGTTCGACAACGTTCGTACACTGCCGGTGACGTAACTCAATACGACGTAAACTCTTGAAAATGAGAATCACTGAATTCAAAACAATGATTTACGGTCACTTGGTCGCAAAGGACAATTTTCAATGTAAACACAACGTAATTAATTAAAAATTCATTATTGCCTATGGAAAAAATCAACACTGTCATTTTAGTGCATTTGTTTTCTTTTCTTTTTTTTTTTTCAATTGATAATCCGGTAATTAAAAAAAGGGACCATCGAAATAAATCTTTTGTTGTTAATATTTTTTGATTAAAAAAAAATGGTTGTCAAAATGAAAGATTTTAACATTTTTCGATATTTTGGCCATTTTACAAGAATTGCTTCGATTTTTTGCTTTGCAAATGCAGACTCGAGACATTGCTCTCCGTTTCTAAATTTTCTTTGAAACGGTGCATTGCTAATCGATTTATCTTAATTTTCCAATTCTTCCCGAGTTTTTAAGGTTGTCAATCGACTCTACCATCTTGCTTCGCATTGTCCATTTTTTGTATTTCTCTTTGAGCCCCTTTTTCGGGTACAAACGTTCGAGGTATAGGGATAAACCCAACGCCATTATCTGAGTCTTCAAAAATCCTTTTCAAACCCTCCCGGTTAAATCCCTGTACCTGATTTTGCAACCGAAATCGTTTGAAATGTTGAGTCTTTGGAAATCTTATCCAGAAAGATCTTGTTGGGACGAGGATTTTTCTGGGACCTACAAAGTGCTGCGGTTTCTTGAAAAAAATTGAGAAATTTTGATAAATATTGCGTCACTATTTCAATATTTAAATAAACTCTGAAAAACTAACAAAATTTTTCAAAAAAAGGACTAAAATAAACTGATAAAAAACGTTTCCAATCAAGCGATATTTCTTTCGTCGAAATATACCATTTTTAAAATAAATATTGAAACAAAAACTCGTCGAAATAATATTAAAATGACGCTGATTAGTTAACGATCTCGACATTTACGAAACGTGCCATAAAATATGGCTATGAACGAAAAACAAACAAAATAAAATTATCCGACTAATCGTTTTCGCTAATTTCAAGTGTAATTCGCGCAAATCGTTTATTTCGAGTTTCTTTTACTCGGCAAATTACACGTTATTCCTTACGGTAAATATATATCCTCATATATTCCGCCGATTACTGTGCGAGATATTTTTTTTTTTTTTTTTTTTTCAGTAACAAGAAGTGAAATGCCGCTGGGTAAGACGCTATAGAGAGGCTAGACTTTCTCCGGAAGATTTAAGACTAACGTATCCAACATATAGACGCAACATACAATAGACATAACGGATACTTTAATAATACTCTAATGAGACTCGAGTTTGGAGACTCGTTAGTGATTATCCCAGTCCTCGATTACTTTTCGCATACAATACATATCGTTAAAATCCAATTACTTTACAACTCACGAAAACTAGGTGCTACTTGAATTAAGAGATTAATGAGTTGCTGATTTAGAAAACAGTTTTCGCAATAAAATTTCAGGTGTAATCGTAAAGTTGCACTCACGTTAACGACATCTAAATAAACATCAAAATGTCTCAAATACATTAATATATTTAAAAAAATACAATGACCAATTTTGAAGGTATTTTGGATCGAAAAAATGTCAAGTTATCAGTAAAAAGTCACAACAATCATTTCTGTTGTATGTTTCATCAGCTGCGAAATATAATTTCTGTATTATTTCGAAAATATAAAAGCAAAATGCTGTTTTTTGGACAATAATAATATCTTTATACCAAACTTTGACACTGAGGACTTGAAATGAATTGAAAAAATGATAATGAATATGAATTTATTTTTTCTTCCTAATAAACTACAGTTGTTTGCCTCGATTTAGAACGTTTTAGTTTTAAGGGCTAAAACCACTGTAACAGCCTCAAAAAATGCCTTTTTTTGACAATTTTTTTCGGATGGAAGAAAAGGTAATAGAATAATAATATTCGGGGGAGTTATTAAGCATATATTTAACTGTACAACAAAAAATTATGAATGGAAAATATTTAAAAATGACGACACCAGAGCCATTCCCACGAGGCTTGTTGAATTCAAGGCGCTCTACGGCACGCAGTGTAACTGGTGCAATTGTTGATCTGGAATAAAAGAAAAAAAAACCTTAATCTAGACACTCATAGCTAGTGAAGTACGTAGGGGATTTTGAAAATATTCATTTTTGTATTATTGGCGAGTGTTTGAATGAAGAAGTTCAATTTTCGACAGAAAAAAGGGATAATTATTTGTTAATAAAAAATGTTTAAAATTTTAAAAATTCTAAATAAATTTAAATTTTTAATTTAAAAAATTATTAATTAAAAAATTATATAATAATAATAATATTATATTTATTATAATTATAATTATTATTATATTTATTATAATTATAATAATAATAAAAATAGGTTAAAAAAATAACATTTCGAAGTGAAATACGTACGGAATTTTCGATAAGTTCATTTACTTATCGAAAATTCCGTACGTATTTCACTTCGAAATGTTATTTTTAAGATATTGTCAAAAATTCAAATGAAAAGAATGAAAATTGTTGGAGTTATGCTGCGTGCCGTTTTGAAAAATCATGTTTCGAGAAAAACGCGTTTAAAGTTTTGAAACGTGGTACTGAAATGACCAACGCGCTCGGGGAAGAGCCCGAAATTTCAATGAAAATTTTTTTTTCAGGTATAAACCTTTTTGTCTCATATTCAAGAGGGTTCAAAGTATATTTTAAGCGAATAAAAAAAAATCGATTTTTCGAAAATTCTACAGTGGTTTTACCCGTTAAGGGCATTCGAAATTCGATGAATGTGCACAAGCAGATACGGTAAAGTGTATCGCAGGAAATAGGCAAATTTAACAGGTTGTACATACTGTCGTTTCATTACGTTCGGCTGTTTAACATAATTGTAGGTCAAAACGTCCAGATGTTAATGATGACGTTCAGGACCCCGTACGTAAATTGTATGTATCCCATTTGTGTACATGCAAACTATACAAATATATATATATATATTTAGTGCGCACCAAATTGCTCTCTGTCTTCAACGTCACATATTACGTGTTCTCCCAACTCACCAATGGTGCACTATTCGTCACGTTTCCATTTGTATCTCCTCGTCGTCGTCGTTTCTATCTCTCTTTCTCTTACTCCCGTACTAACTCGTCGCAAACTCAGCAAGCCACACTACGACGAGAAAAGCCAACGTTATTAGTTATCGCGACAGAGTCCAACATTCGTTATATGAGACATACCTATGCTCCCGTACAGTTATAAGAGAAGTCGAGGATTTAGCCACATTCATACACTCAAATATATTTATATATGGGCATTTTTACATCAAATATAAGCAATTCATTTTTTTGTGCTTTTTTCCATATCACTTTCGAGTATCCAAATATTCCGGAACGTTTTTATACTTAATTTATAGGATTTTCCACGTGAAATACACGTAAACAATTTTTAGATAAAAAAAAAAATTATTTACCATTAGCAAAGTTATTCAGGATTTAATTCGAATTTTTTGAAATAAAAATAGGATTTAGAAAAAGTATTTTTGTGCCTGATTCCTCGTAATGTTGAAGGGTGGATATTAGTGTAAATTTTTCGCGATATATTATGAAAGCATAAAGAAAATTAAAAAATTTGTATTCATTTGTAAATTTATTTACATGTTGAGCAACAGCAAAAAAATAATATTCATGGTGGAAGATTTTTTATTCGTTGATGTGGAAGAGCTTATATGTAAATATATACTTATTCCTCGTCGACAGTTTTGCCACGAAGCTCTCATGATTTCGCTGTTGTTTGTGCCTGGAAACAAGGATATCTGAGTCAAGAAGTTACCTTACGATAATTGTATGCATTATGTATAACCAAGAGAGAAAGAGAACAACAGATAGAGAGAGCGAAGGAAAGATGAGATGAGAACAGCATCAGAAATCACAATGTTCTGCAAATGAGTGTAAAATTCTGCCTCTTATATATTATACCGGTTGTAAAATATAAATCGTATCGTTGGATGTCTGAGAAAAACAATTTCAATCAAGTTAATTAAGCTGGTTAAAAATTCTAACCCTGTAACGTCGTGTTATGAAATGCACACTCGATCGAATCGATTTTCGTACGATCAATTCACAAGGATTTCATCAGTTCCCTTTCATATTTGCATTTTTTACGATTCTAAAAAAAAAATGCATCTTGCTTCTTTAACTAATTACAAAATTCTGCGTAGAAGGATGCTATCTGTCTGTTGCATTATATAATGGAACGTCCAAGCAATTAGTTCGTCCTATCAACGAGAAACGAACGTAAAAAATCAGTTATACGTTCTTCGTAGTTCTTACTCTTCAACAAATTTGTAATTAAAAACGAAAATTCCAATGGTATTCAGAAAAGTTTGATTCACCAACTTTTCCCTTCAATTTGAAGTAATTCGGATAATTTATTTTACGATTAAATACAATTTGAATAAAAGTGTTTATTTAGCACTTTTTTTTTAATGAAGAATTCGATAATTGAAGAAAAAATCAATCAACAATGAATAATTGATAAAAATACGTTCAGTTATTCAAAAAAATAAAAATGTTGATTTTTTAAATATACTTTTTAAAATTACATTGTAAAATTGTTGCAGATATATCCAAGCTTGAAAGAAGAGGGCTCGGTACTGGGTGGGGCAACTCAGAGAGTGACAAGGTAAAGAAAAAAAAAGGAAAGGAGTAAAAACATTTTATTACAACACCTCAATGGACACTTCGCATTTATTCTGGATAAGTTGTAGCGCGGAATAAATGCAAGGTATTTTGCTTTTGGCACGAAACGCGTATTCGAGAGAAGATGCACGCGACTGGAGGGGCAAGGTGCAGGGGGAAGGAACGTGTATGCGCCTGGTACACGCAGACCTTACTTACAGCATGGTAAAACGTATTTTGCTGGGGGAAATGGCGAATCACAACTCAGCTTTCTGAGATAAAAGAGAAAAGCCACAAATCGCATAAAGAAAAGGTTTTTGTTGGCATATGTAGCACGAGCTTGAATGTTTATGCACTTTCCCATAGTGCTACTCATTCTACTCGGAGGATTATACATTCATGAAAATTATGCAACATCACAATGCAGTGTGGAAGATTTATAGATATAAATATGTACACGTAAATTTGTGTGTTTATACACAGTGTCGCAAAACCTGAATCCAAAATTTATAAGTTTGATAGATCATGAAATTCTGAAGAGAAAAGTTCTTATACATTTTTCTCTCCGATGCACCGATGAAAAGTTATTACAGAAATATAGCGACAGCCAATCCGCTGCGTCGAGAAGACGGAGCGGAGAGTAGGGGAAAGACGCTTGCCACGCTCTTTGTCCTTATAAATGCACCGGATTCGCTGTCGTTAATTAGTCTATAACTCATCAACGATGCATCGAAACAAAAAATGGAACAGGGCTTTTCTTCTCGGAATTTCCTAATCTGTTTGTTACTGCAGGTTAAATGTAACTATGAATACACCGTGTGTACTTGAGAATGTAGCAAAACTAATTGTCATTTGTTCTTGCGAAAGATTGTAATTTTTTTATTACTGGCAATACGAGAGAATCGTTTTCGCGGACCTTGGCCAGGAACAATGCTAGGTCGAGTGTAAAAAATCACGACAGGAGCAATTTGAAAATACAATGCGTGACTTCGTAATTTTTTTTCTAGTACCTCGTTGATTTCGTCACATCGTAAAGTTCAAGTGTCGAGTTGTTTGAACAAAAATGAAACGATTTGAAAGTGAAAGGTTGCCAAGCAACAAAACGTTGCATTTTTATATTTAAATGTTTATTAATTATATTGTTCCTGCTTTTTCGAGATTTTTCATTGAAAATTTGTTTTCAATGGTGAAAATAAATGTTCATATAATCTTCAATTTAGAATATCCGATACGTGTCTAACAGGAATCGAAGGTGTATGGGGACTAATAGTACAGAGACAGGGTCAGAGAGAAATACAAGGTGAAGGAACAGACGAGGAGTGGACACGAGGAGAGCCAGGGGAATTTCAGAGTTCTCTGAGACAGCACGAGGCTGGGCTCTGGACCGTAAATGGTCACGTTCTCGAGCAAGAGCAAGAGCGAGAGGGAGGGATAAAAAGAGAGGGATAGAGGCCTCACCGACGCGTGACCGTGCTTCACACAATTCCCCAACGCATATTGTATGATATTTCTGTACACGTGTGTTATGTACTGCACACATTACTGTACACTTAAACAGCACATAGTATCCAGATGTTCTCAAATACAGCCCCTTGCCCATGGGATTTAAATCCCCTCTCCTCGAATTAAAATCCTTTTAATTTTGTGAGATTTTACCTACTTTCTCAAAGAAGCCAGTTACGAAGGCTCGCGTGGGTGAAGTTTCAAAATCCACTAAACTATACTCGAACGTCACTTGGGCCATTGGGAAAAAAATTTTAATTCCAACATACAGATTAGGAAAATAAATTATTGAGAAGAGAAATCCGAATTTCTTTTTATTTTCTCATAAAAATAATCAATTTGAAATAAATAATTAACAGATATTTGGACAGTCTTTCGTGAGAAAATAGTAGGCAAAGATTTGAACATCGCATTTCCCGGGACCAAAGCTTTAAGCTCTCCAGGACTTTTTTCTGTCACCTTCTCGTAGTATCTTTTTTTTTTTGCAAATCTTTTTTCTCTCTCTCTATCTTTGATAATATTTCGCTCCTCGCACTCGACTCCCCTGGTCTCAAGCCCTCCAACGCGTTACGAATGTACATTAGACGTGTCTCGTGCGTCCTCTCCATGGTACATACCTCCGGGAATACGTACGTGTGTTACGTATATTTGCCGAAGAGAAAGAGAGTGGATGAGAGAGAAAGAGAAAACGGAAACTACGAGTGAACCACTATTGGGCTCTCTCGAGCTTGTTTATTCTGCTGTACTATAAATAACGTTATGTACCTGCTGCTCGACTTTACCACCACAATTCTATATAGTTACTCAACTCAGAACCGACCACCTTGAATATCACTTTGAACATGTGAACCGCAGCTTTGAAACCTTTGTTGAAACTCGATTCCAACAGGATATTATGTAGCTGTGATATCATCGATAATTATATTCATTGGACACGATCGATTTAATGACATTTCAACGACGTGTGATAACCGTTACTCTTGCTAAATCCGTGACAACTATTTAAACATATACTTGATGTTTGCACCATCGAAATTTAATTAGATAATAGTAATTAATTCGTTAATATGCGTTGAATAAAAAATAAATGCTCAAAACGACATCAAAAACTCAATCGTTCTCAATTTTTCGAAATATTTTCAAATTTTCGTCTGAAATTTAGTTCATTGGGATATTTTTGAAAAATTTATCATTTTTTTAGGTTCTAATGTTTTTTCTCCATCGATTTACTGATGATAATTCATTGGTGCATATGAAATAATTTTCTTCTTTTTAATTTTTGGTTTAATTTCCAATAGTTCGGAGATCGGATACGCGAGTTCACCGCCACGTGAAGTTTTGACAAGAGGTCAAAGTATCGATTCGGTCGACAGACCTTTTCATCCGAGCGACTGGGTCGACGTTAATCTCGAAGTTCCGGTAACACCGAGAACAAGCACCACGATGACGAACTTGACTCTCTCTACGAGCATCTATCCACCTACAACTCTCACTTCCACCAACTTCAGTGGTATGCGAAAAGAGTGTGTTTTAGTCACGTGAGGTTGCAAATGCTCGTGGATCGTGCGATCAGTTTTTTTTTCCCTCGCTCTTTCATCGAGAGATAATAAATTTAGGATTTTTATCAGGTTCGAACTTAAGGGACTTTACTCCAGTTCCACCACCCAGACGAAAAAAGAAAAATCGTGGACGACCTCTGCCACCCAAACCCGACGAAGTTACGAAAAGTCACGTTGATCGTGTAATGATTAAAAGCTCCAAAGATTCGAGAAACTCCAGTCATGAGCCTCTCTACTCTTCCGTCAAATTACCCAGAAATTGGTCCAACGACAAAGAAGTATTTGAGCACAAGGTATATTTTTTCCCAAAATTACTTAGAATCATTGATTTTTTTTTATTTGCATTTTTATAAATAATAATGTGCAGTAATTTTGCTTTTATAATAAAAGTTTGATAATACATTTTATTCAATTAATACAGTTACAATTTTCTGGAATTGTTTGAACTGTTTTGTGCTCAAAATAATGTTAGTTTTTCGCGAATTAACATTTTCGAATGAAATTTTCATTAACATTCCTCAAAATGAATTTAAATATAATTTGAAAAATGTTTAAATTATTTTTGACCAGATGAACGGAACCGGAAAAGTAATACCGAGCATCGTGGTCGCCGCAAGCAAATCAAATCGCGAGAAATCTAGTCGTGAATGTCTGAAATCTGAAGAGAAGAAAAATTCCAGACCAAAAAATAGTAGCACTGTAAGTCTGCCGAATTATTTGGAACTCGAAGCGTCCAATGAGATTTCATTAGGTGATGAAGATGCAGAATTAAAAATTCACAAGATCACAGCGGCTGGGTCGCTTCCGTCATTGATAACGAGTGGTGCATTGGAGAATTTGAAAAAAAGTGACAACGAAAACAAGGAAAAGGAGGCCGTGAAATTGGACCACGGCGACAAAGACAAAAAAGCTTCGTTCGACGAAGTGGATTTTTCATTCGACGTGCCAAAAAATCAAAATACCTTGAATTCGATTCTAGAGTTAAATGGACCGAAACTCACTTCGACACCGGTTAAAAATGGCTTCGCTAATGACTCGAGGTCGCCGACAACTACAGGTGGATGGTTTTTGCATCCAGACAGGTAAATCAAAGACTTTATGACTTTTTTATTATCAACTAATAATAAATTTATCGAGTTATTGTAAAAATCCATAAGTTTATTTTTATTCAGAGCTCCAGAATCTCATAATTCTTCAGCAATCAATAACTCGGAGAAACATGAGTCAGCAAAAACTCTGTTTTACGATTGTCAGAGGGATTCTCGAAGCGATGTATTTTTCGAAGCTGAGGAAAATCAATTGGACCAAAGTGAAGGTAAAAGAGTGAATTCCTATTTTTCAGAAAGTCAGTTTTGACTGTTATTGGCAATTTATTATATGAGTTGCCACGATAATTCTATTTTGCTGTTAAAATAATTAAGTATTTTGGTGAAAACAACGAACAAGCAAAATATAAATTTATAGATTTTTTTCTCGATCCTCAAAAAAAGTACTATGCACTACAAATACAAATGCATTGAAGTTGGAAAATTAAAGAGAGGGTTTGAAACTCTGACTTTTCGGTTGGCAATTTGTTCGAGACAAGAGATCGACCAGAGTCGTCAACTGACCCGAAAATTGGTTTCACCTTTTCGCAGATAATCATGGGAAGAAGAAGGAGAATGAGAGAGTGGATGGAGAGAGAACGAGAACGAGCTTGAAGAGAACTTTGTCGAATGAGAGCGAGCCATTCGACATTTGCGAAGAGAAGGAGCTCCGTGAGGGTGATTCGACGATGGCGATGCGGTCGAATTCCGAAGTCAAACTTCTCGGTAGAACGATATCCGAGGAATCGTTGCCTCAGGAAATGTTGGAGAACGAAGTGGATTTTTTCGAGGACAAAAGGCCAATTGAATTGCCAGAGGAAAATCAAAAGAACGAAAATAAGAAAGTGTCAGTGGAATTGACGAAAAACGACGATACAAAGACACCTCCACCTAGTCCGGAGCCGATAATCAAACCAGAAATTTTCGACAACGATCATTCAACTTTGTTGAAGGTTTTGCGTGACGAAGCTGAAGAAAGTAATTTGAGCTCGATGACGCCTAGTTTGACGGAGCTCGAAGCCGCTTTGTCCGACATGTTGGACCGAGAAGAAGATCAACCGTTGAAAGAAAAATCATTGGAAAAGGTCCAATCGGTAACTGCAGTTGCAGAAAAAATGTTGGAGAAACCTATCGAGCCAAAAATCATTCCAGTCGACACCGAAAAGGAAAAGTCCACTTCCAGAATTTCCCACAGTTTAAAAACTATTTTGGATGCTTCAGAAAATTTATCCAAGATAGAAAAATCGATGGAGAACATTTTCGAGGATTCTTCGATGACAGAAATCGATTTGACGAATGGAGGCAAAATGGAGCAAGAAAAAATTACGAAAATTGATCCTTCAGAAGTTGCTGTTGAAAATTTGCCTCCTTACACGTGTCCTACCGGTGAACCACCAGAAAAACCAAGCAGACTTCATCACACCAGTCACGAAGAGTCCCAAGAAAATTTAGGAAACATACCAACGCCCCCGAGACGAAGAAATCGTTACAGCGGTTACACTCCGAGCATTCTCGACCGGAGGTCGTTAGAAAGAACTGCCACACCTGAGAATCCTTATCCAAACGACAGACTCATATAAAATTATATCGAAATATCGATAAATTATTAATCATCATATCGAAAAAAGAACGAAAACGAAAATCGAAATTGTACATGCTGGACCCGAATGAAAATAACGTTAAATTTATTTCGACATTTTCCAACAATACGTGGGGGAAAGTCTTTGTAATTGAAATTAATTTGACTCGTGTAGAATTTATAGAAAATTTAAGTAAAATACAAATAATATATAACACAACATACATTTTCGCATACCATTTTTTCCCCATGGGAAATCGTATGCAACCGATGAATAAAATAAACAAAAATAATAACAACAATAATACACAAAATATTTACGTAATAAATCATGCCATAGATATTTCAACGTGAAACATTTCAATTTCTCGATCCACTGCAATAACTCCACAATTTCTACAAATTTATAAATTTTAATCAAAGCCTGTTTTGAATACGTGGAAATATCCAAACAACTACGATATTCATTTTAATAAAAAATTTAATTCCAATTAAATGGCACCTCTTGCAAGGTATCCTTAGCAACGACGATAAAGAGGCAAAAAATCGTTTGGTGAAACAACAATTTCCTTCTACTTCTGTACCAAGCTGGCAGAGTTGGTTCCGCGTTCACGCTCCACTTTAATACAGCGAAAGAATTATATTGGAAAAATGATGGTTCAACTCGTAAGAACGAAACGACTATAAGAATTTCTCGAGATTATTATTGAACTGAAAACTCAGATTTTACTGGAGAAACAATAAAATTTCTTGTTGTGCGAAAATAGTTCGAACTAATTAATAAAATTTCGTGTCCACTTGAATATTTCGACCCAAATTTCCAAAATGTAGCTGGAATCCAATCGTGGAGTTCATTATTACAAATTTACAACAAGTTCAGGGGAAAAAATATCTTTAGTTTAACGGGAGAAACCAGTTTAGGAGGCCGAAATTTTGGTGTTTTTCGTGAAATTTTTTAACAGGGAAGGAATAATCAGAATTTGTTTAAACTTGGAAGATATTTTATTCATGTTTTGAAGTACACTTTGTAATTTTTTCAAGTCATTTCCGCCGGAAATAGTGGAGTTAGAAGCTGCTGTCCATGGACGATCGCCATCCGAGTTTTTTGCTGGTGGGCATTCCTGAAGTCACAATTTTTATCTGTAATTATTACAATTTTCTTTTTTCGTTAACAACATATTTCCTAAGAATATGAACCTAATTGTAATAAAAAAAGTTGAAAATTGCATGTTTTTGAGGTGTTTGAACACAGTGTCATGTTTTTTCACCTTTTTTGCATTAAAAAAAAATATTTTTAATAATAACATCATCCCACAGTTAGGTTCATATAGATTGTAATTGAATAAAGAATATTCACACAAATTTTCAGAACGATTGGTCAATAACTTTTTGAGCTAGAATGCCGACCAGTTGAAAAAAAGTCGTCCATGGACAGCAGCTTCTAACTCCACTATTTCCGGCGGAAATGACTTGAAAAAATTACAAAGTGTACTTCAAAACTTGAATAAAATATCCTCCAAGTTTAAACAAATTCTGATTATTCCTTCCCTGTTAAAAAAAATTCACGAAAAACACCAAAATTTCGGCCTCCTAAACTGGTTTCTCCCGTTAAAGAGAATTCCATTGTGAACATTTTTTTCCATACGTCACTCAAATTCGATTGTTGCACACAATAAAAATTTCTGCGAAGCTGTTCCTGGGCAGACTGCAAAAATTCGATAGGGCGTTTAAATTTTTACATTTCTCAAAAAAAGTTTAATAAATATAATTTTAACGCTGGTCCTGTAATTTTGAACGTCAATTTCAGCGTAAAATTTACTTTATAATTCTTTTCATGTGTTGAGACTATTCGAAGTTCAACGAGATGCCTAAAGGAAGGCTCGTACTTTATTTTTCGCGGTTGGTCTCGATGGCTTTCTCACTCTGTCGTTTCTCTCTGCCCTAACCATTACTTTTTTAATTATCTTCTCCACAAAGTTTCTGTATATTAGAGAGGACGTATACATTTATATATACGATTACACAAAGGTGTATGTATGTATGTGTACGAATGTTGTAGAAGGCAGTGAAGCTCTTATATCGTTATGCGCCAAACGGAGCGAGCATCCTTAATCGCTTTAAGAACCAACGCGTCCCGTGAGCATGGTCGAGCCCCTGAAAAGCTCTGCACACCATTCTCTCATCCGAGCCCCCAATCCTCGACCATTCCCCGATTCTCCAACCCCTCGAGATTTCAGAGGGGTGGCAAGTGCGAAAAATCATCTCTTCAGCCTCGAAGAGAACAGATAATATAGAGAATAAAAAAAAAAGAAATAAATAAAGACAGAAAAAGAGAAGAAAAAACAATGATACCCGACAAATAATAGGAAATTGGATAAAAACGACGTTGGAGAATGTTCGTTGGCCTTAAGTGAGAGGGGTTTTTGTTGCATGTGTCCCAAAAGTTAAAGCAACAAATGCGAAACAACATTTATGAAAATAATCAAGCTTTCTTCCCGGTCTCTTTTCACTCTTATCTCATCTAGTCTCTTGCCTGTAATCTTCCACGTTGGATATCTCGGTTATATATACGTGAGAGGTGTATGTATATAATTTTTTCTTCATCCTCTCAATGCTCACTAGCAGCTTATATTCCCTGGCAAAAGGAATATCCCTCGGCGTTTCACTTAACGAAGAGAAAGGAGGATAAAGTCTGTGTTTTGTCTCTTACACTCTTTCTACGAGTATTGGGAGAGCAGGATGGAAAAAGAAGACTCTCCAACCGCATTGGACGAGTCTCGTTCTCGACACCTCGTTCCTTCTTCGTTTTCTCAATCCCTTTCGTATCGTATAAAACTACGAAACTCAGAACGAGTACAACGACGCTGGAAAATCTTCCTGTACATAAGCAGCCTAACAGCATTTACCCCGACACGCACACGTGCAGGCCACACCCAAAGATTTCATATCTATACTCGTTTAACAGAGGAACTTGGCTCGTAGAAACTTTGTGAGGGTTTTGTGAAAATCGACGCTCGCCTCAAAACGCTTTCGGGAAACAGCGTGAATGCCAGCATGTGACCAGGAAGAATGATCAGACCTCTGGGTCATTTCCGTTCGACCAGAAAGAGAGAAGACTAGGGAAAGAGGGAGGAATAAAGTGAAAAGCCGCGGAATGGACGCGCGTGAAAATCCTCCCTACGTTCGCTTCGGACTACGGGGAATGGCCATGGGGGTTGATTTTCTCTACGGGAATATTTCCCTCCCGAAATTAGCACGAACGGATTATGGGACCCGGCTGTTCGTGACATACCCATTAGTGGAGCTGTGCTCACTCGAATTTTCCTATCACCGCACTAAAAATAAAAAGCTCGACACCATTTTTCCATCCTCGACGAGCCAGGGCCTATTTTCATCGCAATTTTTCTCTTCGTATAAGCTTTTTCTTTATTCATTCGTTTCAACATTTTGAATTCTATTTATCATTAAACGTTAAAAACAAAAGGGAAGCTTGATCGAGGAGAAATAATCCATTCTCTCATCTTTCTGATTTGACAATGACGATTGTTTTTTTATATTTTTTTATTACGTTTCAATTTTTCATTACCAATCGTTGCTCTGTAAAACAAGCTTTTAAACCGTACCAGCTATCAAGGGCTTTCATTTATTCTCCCGCTTTGCTTTCCAGCGGCTTTTTTTTAATACCCCCTTCACCGAGAGTTGATTATAAAGAGAAAGGAAGAGTGAGAGGACTGTTGTCGTCGGAGCTCGACGAGTGGCTCGTTGACGAAAAATGAATAAATAAATAGGTAATGAAACGGTTGGTTTGCCGTGTGACGACCGATAAACAAATTTGTCTCCTGCATATTCATGACTCTGTGGGCGCGATATAATCTCTCTCTCTCTCTCTCTCTCTCTCTCTCTCTCTCTCTCTCTCTCTCTCTCTCTCTCTCTCTCTCTCTCTCTCTTCTCTCTCTCTCTCTCTCGCTCTCTCTCTCTCGCTGACTCTTTTCCACAGAGTGATGGTGATTTAGCTAGCAAGTACGAGATTCCATTACATATATTCGCTCTTTCTGGTCACACACACTGGAATGAAAGATGGAGGCGGATACCACGTGAAATTTACCAAAGCTGGATTATCCTCCGATCGTTACGCTAGAGCTCAACCGGCTAAACAAAAAGTGGCCGATTCGACGCGGAAGGGGATGATTTCTGGCATAGTTCAAATGTATATAGTCAAGAAGGGTCGAGTGTTTCATTCCCTCTTTCTCTCATTCTCTCTCTAGTTTTCTCTTTACTCTCTTGAGAAGGAAACACGCCGAAATCGTCCAACGAGTCTCCGGGTACCAACCCACATTCGTGAAAGTCAATTGCTGAGATAAGGCCCTAGACACAATGCGGTACTTCGTCCCGAGGACTTAGGCCAAACGTAATCCTCCAGGCATGGGTAAAGTCTCAGGCATTAAGTCGCGCCTTTCCAACTCCCTCTCTCTCCATCTTTTTGTACCAACAAACATCAACTCGCACGAATTCCTCCACAACCCCTCCTTTCTCTCTGTTATCCTTCTCATTTTCGTTAAACCTTCAATGTGAGCAAACAAGGTAATATACAGAGAATGAAATGTGTAAATTTCCTCCTCATCATGGTTTTCTTCCTTTCTATGTATTTTTTTAAATATTTATCACCAACGAAAACCTTGTTTTCATTATTCTTGCATGTTTTCTACAACGATACTTATTAGAATCGAGATTCGAGATGCTTAAAAAAAATATTTCAAGTGGATTCGATGCTAGAGGACTGGTTAACCTTCGGATAATCAGGAAATCACATCCGACAAATATATTTTAGTTCCCTTGTATAAGCATCGCAAACAAATATATTGACCCATCATTAGAGTTCAGTTTCTGTATTTATTACCTATCGCCAAGAGGCTCCAATATTACTAACGATACAATATTTATTAAGAAAATTATGTAATCAAATTTCATTAAAAATTTGCAATGAAAATTCCCTTCCATCAGTCATCAAAAAGTTCAATCAAATAATTGACAAATTTGATTAACACCCAGACAGATAATTTGCTCTCAATAGATTTATCGGACTTTTCCAAGCAAGTACTTAAAATAGTTTAACACGTGGATTCAATCATAATATATAAAAAAAAAATATATAAGAGTATTTGGATCGAATAAAAATTATAGTAAAAATAATACCATCGGGAATTTTGAGAAGGGTATAGGAGCAGGTTTGTTGGTGGATGTGTTTGAGCTCGTTGGTAGTCACCAGTCGAATTTATGGAGTCGGCAAACTATTTAGATAGGCGGATAGAGAGAGGAGGCCGATTCGCCAGGCAGAGTATAACGTGTGAAACTCCCACCAGAGTGTGATCACCCTAAGGGTGATTCGGTGGTGGTTTTTTTTTTTTGCTCCCCATCCACCAAATGTATATCGCTCTTTACATACCAACGATATACCACGAGACGACAAATAAAACACCTCTATACAATGACTCGCAATTTTCACCCCCTTCTCGCACACGAACACAGTAGCCTGGCAAAGGTGGTGGTTTCGTTATAGTTCTCTCGGTACAGCAATGTGTCTCAGCAACGAACGAACTCGAAACGAATATTCCAAGTATCGCAAGCACTTTATATACGAAATTCGAAGCTTGGATTCGTTGCCAAAATGCTTGCCCTAACTCACCAAGCCTAATTAGTTTTTCCTTGCACTGTGTACGGATTATCCACTATATTTACATATAGATATGCGGATCTAAGAGATTCGCACGTTTTTGGGTTACTCCTTGAGCCTTCTTGGTCGGCTATCAGTCTCTAACTCTTTACCAACAACTAAACTTTCCTTGCTGTATTTCTCTTTATCTTTCTTATACACCTTAAGACTAGGACGATTTTAGCTTGAAGATTAAGACGCGATATTCGAGCGAGATTGGGAGAGCAAGGGAGAGAGATGAAACTGTTGAAATAGGACGGAGAGAGGACTCTGCAAATATCTTTGTTTCTTCGATACTTTTCCTGCAAGCTCTCGCCCATAAATATCCAACGACTTTACTAATACGAGGAAACATATAACGACCATTTTACTTCGAGAATTTGCATGCATAATACGATAGTGTATGAATAAATACACGTGAATTCGCATTAATTGCTCTGTAATGGGACAATTTTTATTTTCATTGCCTCCTATGCGTTAAGTCTTCATAGAAACGAGGGTGTAATTAAAAATGAAATATCGTGCTGTACCCCACCGCACTGGGATTACGAAATTTTCATCGTCACTGTAATTTATCGATGGGCAAGAGCTTGAAGTAGGATTTAAGGCAAAAACAACTATTTTTGTAACTCAATGCAGCTTGCAAAATAGGCTGAAGAAGTTGAAATTAGGGATGAGATGGGCTTATTTAAGGACCTTGAACGGATCGGGAGTAAGTGAGAATAACAACGGGAAAAAATTATAAAAAAGGAACACGAAGTGAAATGAGAAGTACGTCTCGAAGGCGAGGAAGACGAGAAAAGAGGATAAGAGGGAGAGAGAAAGAAAGAGCCTTATTCTACGTTGGAAAACGAGTTCCAGTGGGAGGACTGAGTCAAGGGAACAAAAAAAGTGTATATATCCCCCGGGCAATTTAAAGTAAATGGTAAGAATCTTAAGGCGCGTCGAGTGCACGTTTCTATGAAAAAAAGGTGTGCATTTTTCTAATATATATATTTTTCTTGTTACCCCTCTCACATTTTTTTCTCTTGCCACCCTCTTTCTTCCGCACAACCCCTTTCTAGCAATATTTTCCTTCTTCCCTCTCGCCCTCACGTCCCGTATAAATTATCATAAATAATTACATCTTATAAGCTCGACGCTAAACTAGAGGCTGCAGATAAACGGTGAAGCTACTTTTTTTTCATCACCGGCTCACGATTATTACGAAAAATAGAACGGTATCTTTTTCCTCTTCGGAGTACGATACTTCCGATGTCTTTTTTTGGCAAAGTTTATTGAGGAAACTATTACGATTCAGTGCAGTCTAATCTGTTTACGATTTTTACAGTTATTACTCAATTTAATATCGTTAATTGATTGAAGAGGTTGTAAGAAATGCAAAGTGAATTAAAAGACTAAACAAAAATTCACTAAAGTTAGTCCACAATTTCTGTTGGAATAAAAAACGAAATTTTATTATATTTTCGTAGAAATGACCATTTAATTCGATAATAATCGGAGGAATACCGTGTCGTTCTTTCCTTCCTATGCTTTATATGGTCATTTTTCAAAAATATAAAATGTTTTTTTGAGGTTGGCTACTTTGCCTGGTTGAATTTGACAAAATTGTCGTCTCGATGCACCAACGAGAACAATATGCAGTTTCGTTGAGTCAGGCTTTCAAGATGTTCCACTTCTCGTCCCTTTTATATTCTCGTGTCTCTAAGCTCGCAGGCGAGACTTTGGAATTTCCTGAAGCACGAGAGGACGAACTCGCAACAGGGCTGCACAGAGTCTCTCTCTCTCTCTCGCTCTCTCTCTCTCTCTCTCTCTCTCTCTCTCTGCCTATCTCTTCGTCTGTCTATCCTCTTTTTCTTACTCTCGTTTTCTCTCACTACCACTCGCGTAAAAGCGAAATATCCTACCAAGAAGTCGCATACTTGGACCTAAGTTATGTCCTCATAAACTCACCAAGACATTTTGCTACTCCCATGGTCTCTGTCGCCACTCTTCTCTTCGAGCTCTTCTCCACTGTACCCAGAACATCGGTGACAGCCACCCACATATCTGTTGGCCACGTCTTCTCTCTACGGCAACCGAGAGCAACACGCAATATGGGTTACATGCAAGACACCCTTACTATATACACTTACGGCCCAAGAACTTGCCCTTTCTCTTTTTCGCCTCTCTAACTAATTCTCCATCTTTCTCCTCTCGTATGTTCAACATTCGTTCCTTTCTATACCGCTCTTTCTCACGCTCTCCCACTCCCCTATTCTCTCCTGTATTAAATCTACACCGTAGCTTTATAGCTGGATGCATTTAGGGCGGTCTGTGGTACAGTCAGTTTCATCGAATTTTCAAAACTTCCACAAGATTCGTCGTTACTTTAAAAATCCTTTTTTTTATTTTCGTAAGAATTATAATCAAACCCAAACAATGTATCAACATTTTTTCAAAATTATATGCCATTTTGTTTGAATTAAAAAAGCTCATTTTTTTTCTACACCCCAAAGATTTGTTTTTGTTTAGTTCTTCAAGTACAATTTTCGAATTAATTATCTCTTAACGATAAATAATTAAATTTATCGTAAATTGGAAATAATTAGCCCGCTTTTTTTTATCGTACTCGTTCGGATAAATGACTCCACATAAACGAAGCCAAATCTTTTAAAATTAAAGCTTTTGCTCAATAGTGTCTTAACCGAAAGCTTCGTGAAAAACTTCTTCATAAAAAAATGATATTTTTTTTTTTTTACTATGTTATTAAACTACTATTTTACTACTTCACTATTAAACGACAAAAATAGTCTCTATTTTTTTAATTTAACTTTCCAGATATTATGAATGGATACGTAAACATTTAAGAGTTCAAACTTTATTGCGATTGTCGGAAGTATCGGGGAAAAAATACGTAAAGAAAATTCGTTAATAAAAGCTAGGAGTCGTCGATTGACGTGACTGTACTGCTTTCTTGGAGGAAACCTTTCGCGCCCGGTAGCACGAGCAATAATTTTTGCACTGTGAAGCGAAAAGATTGCCTCGTTACTTCGCAGCGTCAACTTACAAATATATATAAAACCGTTTTTTTCTCTCTCAGCATATCGTGGGTTATTCACAGTTGCGGGGCACATATTTGTATACACAATAAAACGAGGACGCATCCTGTTGCTTTGAGTTTTGTTATATCTCGTTTTCTTCGTATATAGTGTAAAAGAAGAAAAATAAAGAAGGAATGTTTCGCTGATTAAGGGTGAGAAAAGCGTTGTCATTTTCTTTGGTAGCTTGCCATGTTTTTTTTTCTTTTTTTTATCAAATCGGAAGGTTTTTTTTAGAACTGATGAAAGCTCGACAACTCATTTTGCTTGTCTTTAAAAATGCAAAATTATCGGTACTGCCTGAGCTTGACTGGATGTTAATTACTTCATCAGTACAGAGTCTCGCTTCTTTCATCACTTGCTCGTTTCTCTTTTATCATTTTGTAGCTATATTTTTACTACTTCTTTTTATCACTCTTGCCTTTTCTTTCTTTCTCTATTTCTCCTTTTAATTCTCTTCTTTCCCTCTCTCTCACTCTCTCTCGCTCTTCTTTTTTCATCGTTTTCTCGTCCTCCCCCCGCACGTTCTTCATTTCGTTTTATACTTTTTTGTAACGAGGGTAACCGCCTTTTTTTCTTTCTCTTACTCATAACTATCCTTCGTTTTCTCGCTCTTTCGCTCTCTCTTTATCTCGTCGTACACGCGATGGTCTTCTTCCACTCCTGATTATCGGGCCAACGAGGGTAGTCGTGGAAGAAGGGAGGAAAGGAGAGGGAGAAGTGGCGGTAATTATGACAGACCCGGATCCTCGTAATAAGGTAATTTAAACGCATGAGTTAGGAGGCAAACCGCGGTTGTTTGCATTATTGGACTTTCACGCAATTTTTTTGTTCACGTTTTATTATTATTATTATTATTATTATTATCATTTTTTTTGGCTGCCCTCAACTATATCGCACATTTTCTCTGGTCTATAAATATCTATACTCTCTCTCTCTCTCTCTCTCTCTCTCTCTCTCTCTCTCTCTCTCTCTCTCTCTCTCTCTCTCCCTCTCTCCCTCTCTCCCTCTCTCCCTCTCTCCCTCTCTCCCTCTCTCCCTCTCTCCCTCTCTCCCTCTCTCCCTCTCTCCCTCTCTCCCTCTCTCCCTCTCTCCCTCTCTCCCTCTCTCCCCCTCTCCCCCTCTCCCCCTCTCCCCCTCTCCCCCTCTCCCACTCTCCCACTCTCCCTCCCCCCCCCCTCTCTCTCTCTCTCTCTCTCTCTCTCTCTCTCTCTCGCTTTTCCGAACGGCTTATACGCGCTTTTATACTCTTTACGAGCCATCACGATAGCCCAGTATTACCGCTAAGTCTTCGAGGGAAACTGCAAACGTGCAAGCTCGCTCGCACCCACTATGCAGACGAGCTTTCCTTCGGTTTTTGTCTCTTTTCTTTTCTTTTTTTTTTTCTTTTGAAGACGTTCAACCGATTTTCATACACTCGGTGAAACATCGGTCAGACAACGTTTAATTTGAAAAGCTCTAATTTTGCAACGTTTGACCCTGTACTTGATGCGATATTGAAAAATGAGAACTTAATGAGATTAATCTCTGAAATTTGGAATAACTGGGAATACGAATTTTTTTTTCCAAAAAAAATCGTGGACGACAATTATTTTCGTTCATTTCTCAATTGGCTTTCCAAATTTCGCAAGGATAAAAAATTTTTGGTCAAAATTCAAAACGCTTTTTGCTGTTTCCTAATAATATACGTCACTCGTATCGTTGGTCAAACTAATAAATCGTTTCCGATGTAGGAAATACACGAAGTCTCCATCTGCTGCTGATCTCATCTTCCCTCGTTTTTATAACTCAGGGGGAAGGGGGTGGGGGAATGAAAAAAGCTCGATTTTGTTGTTACGAAGGCTCCGAGTGAGCTACAAAGTTGAGACGTCTCTTCGATCAGCACGAAATATCGTCATCCCCAAGTGCTGAGAATACTTGTATACAGAGCTCTTTCCCTTTCCACGAGATGTTGCAAAAATCTGGACCAAAAAAGCTCGTGAAACTATTTCGAAAAATAAAACAAACGAAAAAATTCGGATCGAAAACTTCCTGGACGCTTTGATCGTTGTTCTGAAACAGCTTGGATGGAAAATAACTTTGGCAGTCGAGAATTCAACGTGGTACGGTGAAAAAGAAAGGCTGATGAATTTTTTATGGATTTTTCAGCTTTATTGTTTAAGCGAAATAATAAATACGAAGAGAGGAAATAGATATTCAAAGTCGATTTTTTTTCTGTGCACGTTCGATCGTATCAAACGGGCGTATAAGATAAAAGCTGCAGAGATCTAATAAAAGCCGATCAACGCGTACGCATCGCGTTCTTGCATGGGCTGTCGTGGCTAACGAGAGTGGGGAATTTACACGAGAATAAGAGGAAAATAAAGAAAACGAGAGACTGATGCTACCCTCGTTCTCGGGCTTATTAAAAGCGAAATGGCTTTAATAAATAGTAGTAGGATGGCACTCTATTGCGGTACAGAGTCATGGTTGCTGATGTATATGGGTCATTCTACCCCAACATTCAACGAGTCTGCCACAACCCTGTCCAATAAAAAAATTCTAAAAATTAATGTGAACGGAAAAAAAGTCTGCGAACGAAAAAAAATCATGCAAAAAAGAGCTGATCGAATTTTCTGCCCAATAATGATTCTTAACTCGATAACATTTTTGCTTTTCAAAAAAAATATATTCAACCATCACGCAAAGTAATATTGAAAAACCAAAAATATTCAAAACGTTTAAAAAAACGTTTCGTATGATGAAAAGTGCGAAAAAACTCAAGGAAAGCTTATCTTGTCGCAATAGTTAACAGGAGGGAGAGAATTTTCGAAAAACTCTTTGAAATACTTGAGAAGAAAAATCCAAAAGATAAAGTGGAATAATTATGACATTTTGATCCTGATTTGAATGTCCCATAGAGACATCATCGTACGAGTTGTATGGCATAACGTGAGAGAATATAATAGGAGAGAATAGAAGAAGGGAAAGAGAAAGAAAGAGAGAGGAATATAAAAGTAACATTGGGAAAAAAAAAGATGAAATGTGCGAGGAACGAGTCTACATGTCGAAGAGATAGTAAAGCAGTGTAGATGGTACACAGTAGGGTTGGTGAGTGTTCTCGTTGTATATACAGAGTGTACAACCGGAAGTAAATTATCGTCGTCGGGTTTATCGAGTATATCGGAATGATTGGTGGCCTTACTTTGCGGAGGGTCACATTTTTGTACTCTGTTGCTGGAGGGGAATTGCTTTATATATATCAAGTCCTCTTCCAATCTCAACCCCTCGACTGGACACTGGGTGGAATCTCTTCGTGCTCTATAGCAGCGAACTCCATTTATATATAAATATAACAATTCCGTGCTTCGCTTCTCTCGAACGTACAAGAGGTTCGTTCTTTTCGTTCGGTCGATGTAATTTTTTTTTGTTTATCCCTCCGGCATATAATACGAGATTGAGATAGAGAGTAAAAGCTGCTTGATTATATGGCACAGCGGCTCTACTTGGGTGGCTTCATGAAGAATAAAAACATAGGGACAATTCGGTGTAACCGCGATAAAAAGCTTTTATTACCGGCAATTAGGATAAGCTCCGGAACACTATTCTCTCGTACTTCTTCAACCTTACTGATTTTCTAGCGCCAATTTTTTTCGTACAAAGTTCCTTCAAATGTGAGGATAGTTTGGCTTGCTCATTCGCTTCATTACTTATTTTATATATATATTTTTTCTAATTCTAAGAATTTCGTAAAAATAATCAAAGACTTTTTACTTATTTTTTTATAAAAAGGTTTATTTTTTAATAAAATTATAATGGGGAGAAATTTTAAAGGGATTTTTACTGAAAGACCCGTAGTAGATGCTTTCATACTTCAAAAACTGGAAAATCATTGAAAATTAGCACTATTTATTTCTCCTTTTCCACGATTTCGAATATCCAGTTTTTTTCAAATCATAAATATTTAGAAAATATTTTCGGAAACATGAGTAAAAGAAAACTTTGAATGATACAGTCACATGTGTGTCAGAATCAGGTTGCTACGAGGATTTCAAGGGTTAAATGACTAACGTATTTCCCTGTAAGAAACCAAAGAACATTTGAAGTTCTTATGTTCGTGGAAGTAGCTAAAGCCCTGGTGGACCGGTCAGAGACGAACTGACACTATCTAATCCGTCCGCTCTGACTAATTAGCCGGTTGGCAGCAATGCGACACTTTAAACTATAACTGGTAAGGCGCTTGCCCCTCTTTTCCACTAGTACACATAAACGTATAGAGAGGAAGTGGGAGAAAGAGAGAAAGAGAGAGAGAGAGAGAGAGAGAGAGAGAGAGAGTCAGTCTAATTCGCAAAGTCTCGTTTTCATTCCACGCCTCGCTTAGCTCGTACGATTATCGTTGTTGTCCTCTGGCAATGAGAGACTGAAAACACGTGCCCGAAGAGATGGGAAACGCGGTTGAGTCTCTTCTGCTTGTCCCTCTCGTACGGTTGTTACACACTCGTATCCAAGTACATTATCGCTGTTGTTTGGCCCCGGGGACAAAATAGGAGTAAAAAGGGTGCAAGCTTTCTCGTCTTTTCTCTCTCACTCGTTACCCTCATCCCTCTTAACTGAACGTACGGCACGCGCGCTCATCTCGTCCTGGAATAATATTTTTGGCTTGCTTCCATACATGCTCGCGTTAGAGATGGAAAAGCACCGGGTGATACCGTTTAAAGAGGAAAGAGAGGGCAGAGGTGAAGAAGAAAGAAGGAGAGAGGAGGGCCAGACCAAAGAGGAAGAGACGAGAATCCTTCGTGCGGTTGCTCGTCATGGCAGACCTCGCGGATGTTCCAAAACAGCCAGAGTTTCTGATAGAACACCAAATCTATGTATATATCTATGTACACGAGTGAGGGATGATTTTTTAGAGCAAGAAATGCTGGCCTCTGTGGACGAGATGCCTGCTGCTGTTACCAGAAAGATCCCTCGTGTTCGTCGTTGGCACAACCAAAATTTCCAACCCTATTACCTCCACCTAGGTGTCTCGCGTCTAAGTAGGCCTTACGAGCAACCATTTATAACCGGATTTATAAGAGAAAGACGGAAATAGCAAATAACAAGGTGCATATAAAAAGGTGCGAATTTGGACCACTTATTTATTCTCATCCATAATCGATCGAAGAAATATTTATCGCAGAATATTAATCATTTGTATTATTCAAGAGGTAACATTTGAAAAAGAAAAAGAGACCTAAAAAAATTCAAAATACAGAGCCAACCTACAATCTGTTCAAGATAAAATCGGAATTTTGTCTTGAGTCCCTAAATGAGATGCAAGGTAAAGTTTGATGATGCTTCGTGGACTCAATGTGCATGAAACGGTTAGGTCAATATTAGAACAAAAAAAAACATTCGCTGCACCTAAACGATGCAAATTTCATGAGAAATTTACCACGTGGTTCAAATTTGCGCCAGTTTCTGTCTATTTGTCTGTACGTAGCGGGATCGCGGTAGGAATGGGGCAGGAGATATAACACGTTAACGTTATGAAACTCCAGTGTTAATGCGTTGCACAAGGAGAATGAGAGTTTGGCTGTAGGCCTAACCAAGAGGAGAAGCATCCAAGAACACGAATTTCTCTCATCATGATATTCTCCCTTTTCTCTGCCTCCTGTACTCTTTAACAGTTAGAGATTGCCAGGAAAAGGAAAATTCTAATATCCATTGTTGGGAAGCAAAAGGGTATAGCTGCAGATTAATTTGAGTGGTGAATCGTGTGGGTTAAGGCCTTTTGTTTGTCAGGAATCGATATATCAAGGCGTATTAAAGGACACAAGGTGGAGAAGACACAGAGCCACATCACTATGCGCGTTTTAGGGGTTTAGAGAAAAGGGGTAAAGGCTGAACAGGAGGAGAGGCCAGTTATCGTTTGGCAGCTCTGCCAACCGCATCTTGTGTGCCACTTTGATACGATCCCTCGGCTCGTACAACCAGCACTTATATAATACAAGCCACGAACCTACACACAAAGCTCCTTCGTTCTTTGGCCACCCTCTTCCCTCCCTCTATCTTTCTCTTATCGTCCAAGGTGTTCTATAGAGTATCCTACCGACAATAATCCTTGGGCGAGGTTAAATAGCTCGTAAAGCGTAAGAAAACCACGAAGGGCTGGTAAAACCGTTTGGCTCGTTGGAGGGAAAGGTATTCGTTCTACTTGGGCAAGGGGTAACTTTATAATTTGGTTTCAAATCGGCAGAGAGTCTCTTTACTCAAAATAAACTAGGTTGTAATTCACAAGGACTCTCATAATGAAGAAAAAATGGTGAGCAATCATGCTTCGGAATGGAATTGCGATTGGGTGAGAAAATCCAGGATGCAAACGTGCCTAAGAGTAGGGGAATGTTTGCGAGGAGGGAAGAAGGACTTGAACGTTGGAAATTGTAAAGCACTACATGAAAACGATGTTAGAGGATTCTACGATGCAAATGTAAATGCGTGGCCTTATTACTAGTTATTATTGTAAGAGGCTCAACGAACCAAGCAGGGCTTTAGAGAGGGTCAGAAACTGGATACTACTACCGAAGGCAATGGAAAGAGAAGGACCGCTTGAAGAGGCAAATCTAATAGACAGCGAGAAAGGGATACGATTTAGTTGGGTATACTGAAGTAGTTTTTTTTTCTTCAATGAATACTCAGTTAAGAAGAATAGCAGAGGTATCTCGTACCGTTCGTTTATACGAGACCAAGGAATTTATTGTTATAACCCATCGGTGGCGTCTCGCCATCGAGCTTTCCTCGTAACTTCATTTGCTCCTAATATTCCAGGGTATACTCTTTCTCCCTCTTCACTCTTTCTCTTCCTCATTCTCTATCTCTATTCTCAACCACTCTTAGTTTATACAAACACATGTAGAACGTATGTCAGGGAAACTGGAATCTCTCGAACAATTCATATATAGAGTGTCCGAAAAGCTAACAGAGAATGTAGATTTTGAAATTCTAAACAACAAAGTCCTTATCCATTTTTCCCTTTGATGAATCGTTAATGAAATTTTGATTAATTGATGACGACCAATTATTCACGCTGTTAAAGAGCGTCATCGCTAGCCACGCCCTGTTTCTTCTTATTCGCGTACCTGATTCGCCAATTGGATTGAGTATTTGATTGGACTGAGTATTGGTTGGCTTCAGTCAATATCTCAATGATGGCGTTTTAATTTTAAAAAAATGATTAACGATTTTTCGTTCCAGAAACTGATAATCTAATAATATTCTTCAGCTTGGACACAACTTTCGAGCCATCATGTATAAATGTGTATATTTATAGCACCAGGATTTTCTGCAGCTTCGTTATACATCGTGGATTCACCTCTGGTATATACGCGGGGATTTGGGGAATCCAAAGCAGTAACGCATAAATAATAATTTCGTCGATCGTCGAGAAGAGGTCTTACGAGGGATATCCTCGAAGAATCCGTAAAGTTTACGAAATGATAAAGTGCAAAAAGGGAGGAGAAAGATAGAGGACGGAAAGAAGGGAGAAAGTAGGCAGGTTGTTCCTGGATGTTTTGGCCCTAAGGGTCAAGATTGACGGGATGATCGTGGGCTATATAGTTAAGATCAGAGGGTATCAGCTCAAGGAGAGGATGAACTCGTTTCTCGTTACTCAAGGGATGAGAACAACGCGGACTTTAACGTTGAAACGCCGTGGTTTTCTCGTAACTTCGTTTGCATCTAATAACGCTCGGGGGATATCTGTTTCATAAAGTGGCAGGAGACGAGAGTTTTCGAGAGATTGAAACTATCGATGGAAAGTATGGTATACGTAAATTTTGGATTTCTATGGAGTCTTTTCCGAATGGGAACATTGATCGAGCATGTTGTAAAAGGGCTCAAACAATTCTATTCAAAGTAATTAATTTTTGCCTCATCGAACTCGTTGTTTATTCTATAATTAAAAATACAATAGATTGGCATAGAAAGCACCATATATTTGGAAAAATTCTGATGGTTACTGACGGTTCCACCCTACGCTACCCAAGTCGAGGGTATGGGAAATCGAAAGAAGAAGAATAGATGTTCGAGGCAGAAGGAAGAGTCTGAAATGAGAATAAAGTAAAGAGAAGGAAAGGGCGGGAGAGAGAGAGAGAGAGAGAGAGAGAGAGAGAGAGAGAGAATGAGAGGGAGATGAAGATGGAGAATATGAAGACTATCGTTGTTGAGGAATCTTGGGGAATTGATTTATCATCCTCAAAGCTACCGCGAAGCGAGTAGCTCCAACTCCTTCTTTTTCTCATCTCTCTCGTTCTCTTCAAGTCGACCAAAATCTTACTTGTGCTTGGTGCTTTTTCCCTTTATTACATTATATCTCTATGTACGTATCCGAGGTAACTCCGTTCGGAATCTTTCCCGATAGAATCCGACATTTTGTGCTTACTCTCTTTCGTCTGCTCTTACACATAGATGCGGATATTATACGTCGTCGAAATTATAATTGCGTAGCATTGCAGAAACTTTTAGAATATAGAGAACGAGAGAGAGAGAGAGAGAGAGAGAGAGAGAGAGAGAGAGAGAGAGAGAGAGAGAGAGAGATATGAGCAATGGAAATAAAGAGATGGGGTAATTTTTCATTCAACTGCTGAGGATCGTCTAAAAAGTGTTTTTCATTGGGGAATGGCAATCACGCTATTCTTGATCTATATAAATATCCTGCTCTTTCTTATCAAACGAATCTTGCACATTCACGTACAAACTAATATTTTTTACGATCTTTCATACGTATACGAGATGAATTTATTCCAGTATTTCTCTCTCTCTCTCTCTCTCTCTCTCTCTCTCTCTCTCTCCCCCATGAATCTCATTTATCGTTTTCCCTGCCTCCCCCGTCCCTTTCATTTTATCACAACGATGTTTTACTATATTTTCTATATTTATGTCTCGCTGCTTTTATGCTCGAACGATAGCTACGTATATTATATATATTATACATACCTATATATAAATATATCACAAACTCAGTGATATAGTATAAACTTAACATGTATGTACGTACGTACGTATAGATATATGTATATTTTACTCTATGGCAGGTGCGCGCCGCCGCCGGGCGCTAAAGTCCGATAAAAGAGCGGGACGATAAAGACGAGCTTTTATCCAGCAATTTTATTTGTTTTATCGCTCTTCCTGAAACGGGTGGAAAAGAGAAAGAGAGAGAGAATACTCACGTGAACAATTAAAGTTCTTCGTTGGGCTACGACGATGCGAAGGACACACATTATTGTACGTCACTAAGCTCTAATCTAGAACAAAGTCATACGAAGCATATATATATATATATATATATATACACATCATGCAGGTAGTCGCCATTCGTTCTGTATTTTCATGCAGTGCTCGTTCTCCATTTTCCTTTCATTCTACTATAACAATATATGGCCTATTACATGCAGGCCGAAATGAGCTTTTTGGGAGTGAAAGCAGTTTTCAATTCGGCCCAGTATATTTTGTATTTTATATACGAGGACAAAAAATGACCGATTTGACAGTCCACAGAACTCGCAATCGAATCATTTTAGCTACCGGAGCATAACGACAAAATAAACAATATACAAACAGATTTGGCGATTTTTAAAATATGTTCGAGTCAAAAGAAATTTTTTAAGGAAATTTCTTAATTGAGAAATAAGGAGTTTGATCATTGAAGAGATTCAAGAAATCTGACAAAAAGCTCCCTTAGTTTCAGTGTATTATATAAATGAATGTAGAAATCAGAACTCCTTTTTGTTACTTAAAGAAAATCGGTCGGAAGAGCCGAATTTGGTTGAAAAAAACACCATTTTGGAAATCAATCAGAAATACGAGCAAAAATAATGATTCTTTACGATTAAATAATCAAAATAGATTATATTTTATTGAATTTTGTAGAAATGAAAGGTGATTTCGTAAATCCGGTCAATTTATGAGCAAATGATTCTCGGTGTATGAATTGATTGTCCAACACATTTCATTATTTTTGTAGAAAAGCCTCGAAAGCTGAAAAGGTGAATTCGGGAGGGATGAAAATGAGAGGAGGGTGTACCGGAGTGTCGTTTATAACCGGGTAATTAACGGTTTGAAACCAACCCCTGGCTATGGGTAGAACGTTGCTGCTGGTGGTCGAATTAATGGGGCGACACGTTCGTATAACGGTTATGATGCGGTGATGCTGGCGCGAGGCTACCAATCTCGTGTTGGCCCTGGCTTGTGTTGTTCTTGATCGTTGTCCTCGTCCTCGCGTTCTCAGTGTCCTCGACGTCGTCTACGTCGTCGACGTCGTTTGAAAATCGTGGCAACATTCTCGCCAGACTTGCGAGCAATCGAAAAACGATTATACCCATACACGAATCTCTACAATATGTGCTCACGTGTATATCTACGTGGATACAATATTATAGTGGAGACATTGCGGATACTTTATTAAGGAAATTTCCGGGTATTCACTTCCCCGGATACTAAACCTTCCAGAATTGTTCTTAGATATTGTCAAAGAGACATTTGTGCTCGTGAACAATGAGGTTAAATTCGAGAGAACATTAGAAGAGGCGAAGGTCAAAAAGGTAACATAACCTTTGTACAGATTTATATTTGAATTATATGAGAAAGAGAAGCAGAATTTCCAGCTCCTCATCCTTAATAAAAACAAAAAAAAAAGAAAACAAGCAAGAAATTCTTGAATTAACAGTTATCGTTACTCCATTGCTTTATTTGGACTATGAAAATGGTGAATATGCAAAAAGCTACAAACCCTTTTGTTTGAATAAACCGTTTCATATATAATCTAATCCACCAAACGTCAATAGGATTCAAAGTTACCGTTTTTGTTATCTACGTTCAAGATCCATGGGAGTATGAAAAAGTTCGTTGCGCATGATACTTGGGATACGTGTTTGGCTGCTTGAGTCGAGAAACAGGAAACTTGACACAAGCTGGAAGACAAAGTGGAAGAGAAACTGTATTGGTAGTGGCTTCTCTTTCGTTTTATACTCACACATATGTCTTTGAATATGTATGGTTATATATATAAACGTAGAGAAGAGATGGAGACTTCTGTACAAGCATGCAAAAGTTGTCGAGCTTTTGGGATTGTGCAGACCAGACATCAACAAAATTCTCTACGTCTATATATATAGATACGTCTCTGCTCTTCGAGCATCCAAAATTTCTCCATACTGTCATATACACGAAGAGTGGGAGAGAGAGAGAGGGGGGGGGGGGGAGGGAGAAAGCAAAAGGATGAAGCGAGGGTTGGAAAAGCTGCGATGGTAGATGGACGAAAGTCTCTCTCTGTACGCCTGTCTTTGTCGTGGTCTGGCTGCTTCATCCCTTGGAGGTGCGATACGAAGAAGGGGAAGAAATTGCTTGGGTTTTGGGGTTGGTCGCGCAGGCGTCAAATCTCCATCTCTCTTTCTCACTCTCTTTCTCCCTCTTTCTCTCGGTTTTAACGTCTACTAGGGGGTGGAATTCGGTTCGTGGATACGAACGAGGGTGACACCCTGCAGTCTGACGCGGGACTTCGAACTCCGCGGTTCGGAGCTCTCCAAAAAGCTCTCTTTCTCTCTTTCGCTCTACAACTTGTCTCTATCTCTCTCCGGAGAGCGACTCCGGGAAATTCTGCAACATTCACAACTTCAAAACTTTCGCGAAATCGAGATTTCAAAGTTTTACACGACATTACGTCCGTTCTTTCCTCAACTGGCAGAATTTTTGTTGGATTTTCTTTCTTTCTTTGTATTTTTTTTTTTTTTTTTTTTTTTACTTTCTCGGCAAGTTGTTCAGTACATTTTTCGCAAATATCGATTGTCTGACTAGTAGAAGAGTTTTCTACTTTTTCTCCTCGAACTATCTCGTACGAATTTCCAGACGATCTGGACCTCTGCAGTTACGGTTCCGGTACTTCGTGCAGAGTGGACAATTTTCATGGAAAAATTCGCGAAAATTTATTGAGAAATTGTACTAAAAAGATTGCCTCAATAAAAAAGTGGCCAACCCCCTTGTTTTTTCTCAGCTTATTGAGCTCGCGAATTTGAGAGCTTTCAAAGTTTTTCTCCCATTAAAATTGTTCGGGCTCATACAGAATTGCGCTCAATTTTGTTTTTTCTTGCATTGTTTTTGATATATAATTCCTGCGGTTGTTATTGAAAATTTATGAAGAGAGGTGAGTGGACTCGATCAACATTAATGAACTTTTTCGCGAGTGATTCTTTCGTTACGATCACCCAAGAAAAAATATAATTGCGAGAAGCGAAAATCTCTTCGATGGAAGAGAACGAGGATGAGAAAGGGTGAAGAGGAAGGGATGAGGGAAATAGGAGAAGACGCGGGGAGGAGAGAAGCTCAGCGTCCAAGAGAACACGGTAAGTCGATTATTCAAAGATTCGTATTCAGCTGTGACGACAGTTTGCCCAATTAATTCAACCTCGTGAACAAAAAGGGCTAGCCTCGGGTTAAACCAGACTCTCGGTTTCCCGAGACAGTTATGCCTATATGTATGAACGTGAGGAGAGACTTCGATGGCGCATCGGCAATTACTAAAGGCGAGGTGGAATAAAAAGAAAGTGTTAAGGATGAAATAAGAGAAATGGCGAATGAATAAATTCATTGGGTCGAAAAAAATTAACTGAGAGGAAAAAGAAGGAAAAACGAGACCACGGATTACTTCGGGGAATATTAAACTACCATTAATCAGTCATTTTAAATATATTTTCGAATAATTCTATTTGCGAAAAGAAAAGTCATGAAAAGTTTCGACATTTCGTGACTTTTTTTTATTCACATATTATTATAAAAATGTTCCGAAACGTTATAAGTCGACGAAAAACGTAGTTTAATCTCGCAAAAGCAGATTAATCTTCACAAAACAGGGAAAGCTACATTTGCATTTTTACCGGTGATGAAAAGAAGCATGCAGACATACATATTTGTTTATTATTAAAATTTCAATGAAAAGGATTGACCGTTGAAACTTCGAAAATCAATATTTGCCATACAAATATTGTTATTGAATATGAAGGAAAATATCAAAGCTCATTATGCGCGTGGATTAAATTATGAAAAAGGTTTGGAAAAGCATAACGAGACCTTATCCATATTCGATAAAATTCTTTTTCGATCTTTAATGTCGTTTCCACATATTTTTATACCACTTTTTAAAAATTTTATGAACGAATATGGTGCAAGCTGTAATAAAAGCTTCGATTCATTCCGAATCGGATTTATCATCGATTCGAAACGTTTTGAATACAAAGTAAACAAAGTCCCAATATTTTCCAACGAAAACAAAGCTTTTTGTTTCAAAGTGATGCTCAGAAGAGATAGCACAATTTGATAATTCGTTTGTCGCTTGGTGACATTCCTCGGTGAAACGTTCAACGAGAGTTTCTGTGATCTTTCTGGAGGAAATAAATGGAGGGGTTTCAAATGGGTGTGGGACGGGGGAGGGGTTTGGTGCTTTGAGATGTCAGTTTTTTTTTCGTGATCGTTTTCTCTTTGTTGTCGTTGTCGTCGTAGTTCTGTCGTCAGTATAGAAGAGGAAAGAAAGAAAGAAAGAAAGAAAAGAGACTGAAAAGGAAGAAGCTGCCAGTGGGAGGAGGAGGGACGAAGGGAAGATAGATAGAGACAGGAGAAAGAGAGAAATAGCCTGGGTGCAAAATCCAGTTTGTAACTCCGAGAAAGAAGAAAAGCGAACGAGGAAAAAAAAGACACGGGACTCGAGGCAGGAGTAACTTCCTTTTTTTCCTCGAAAGGGAGCAAAGAGCGGTGGCGATGTATAGATATTGACGTTGATGCAAGAGAAGCGCAAAAGAACGAGTAACTTTGAGAGAAGGCGAAAGAAAGTGAGGGCATTGCGAAAGAGAGATGACTCTTTGAGCCTCATAAACGACCAAAAAGCTTTCTTATACGTGTACCTACAGCAAACAATAAAACCAAATAAGAAATAAAAAAAACTTTCGTAAAAAACAAACAAATAAAACACGCTTGAGGTTGAAAGTATATAGGTGAGAACGAAGCATGTCGTGGCTTCTGAAAAATAACGCTTATACTTCTGATCTTCTGTTAAACAACATTTCTCTACCATTGCTCCTTGTCCTCTTGCTTCAACCAAAGGGTGAAAAAGCAAGGCCATTACTCCTGGCAATTACAACGCCCTTTGAACTCCACTTCGTTGCTTACACACACATATATATGTATGTAGCTTTATAATATATGCCAATGTCTCGTGGGACCTAGTGGAAGCTTCATACAGGTTTGCACAACCTACCCCAAGTTCAAAAGCACACATACACGATCTCTCAATCCCGATTCTCCCACGTTCTCCTCCAAGATATGAGTAAATTCTCCCCCTCAACTCCTCCCGTTGTCATTAACGCTTCTGGTCTGCGACATTCATCAAACGTAGTATGCACGAACTCTCCTGTTTCAACGATCATAAACGACGATTGTGAGAAAGGAATTCATACGGGAATATATGGGAATGAATTTCTTTATGGGCGAACGTTGACACCAGACATAACGGATGAAGAAATATTCTTAGAAGTAGTGAGAAATTTTACGACGAGTGTAAATGACGTTGATTTTTATTTGAATAAATAAATTGCACGGTTCCAAAGACTTTTTGCAGAATTCAAATTCATTGATTGTATGAGCAGGAAAATCGATTTTGCTTTATTAATAAAGTTTCTAAAATTACGTTAAATTTCATTCATAATTCGTTTCAATTTGTTCAACGTTTTTTTACCTTCGAGAAACAAAAGCACAAAACGTAACGAAAAACTAATTGCTAAACTCGAGATGAAATATTAATCGAACGCTTTATCACAATTCAATTTTCAAGCCGATTCATAAACTTCTCTCATGATAAATTTCAATAGAATGAAATGCTCCAAAGGTGTTTGAAAAATTATGACTGCTTTTACTCGCGAACATTTAGCATCGTCGATAAATTAACGCTGTCAGGAACGTTCAACGGAATAAAAAGCTCGATCTACTATTCAAATATAGTCGAGCTTATAAATGAGTTTTATTATTAATCGCGAAGCATAAAGACGTTTACAAAAATTATATTAGAATTTCAACTCCATAATAGTTGAGAATTCATAACAACGAATAAACAAAAACAAAAATCAATTTACAAAAAATAAATATCCTGATTCCACGAATGAAAAATTCATACTCCAATCATCGAAATTTTTAATTTCGTTCGAGTCCCCAAAAATTAGCATTCAGAAATAATATATACGTTCATAAAAATATTCCATTCCAATACTTCGATAAAAGCCAAGTGTTCTCTCGAAACCTTCGAAAATTACGGTTAAACGGTGGTCAACATCGAGGAAATTTTGGAAGTGGAAAACAGGGGTTGGTTACGATTCTATTTTGGGAAAATACGTTGGGTCAACTGGTAAGGGGCGTAAAAGAGAGATAACCAACTCTATAGTGGCGTAGAATCCAAACGAGTCGAACTCTGACTCTGCTCTTTGGATAATGCACCGCTATTTATTAGTGTGGGCGCGCGCGTGTGTGTGTATGTTTAAGTTTGATACATATTGGTGTTGAAGCAACCCCTTCAGGTCACAATTTCTCTCGCTCTAGATTTTCCTATCTCGTACCATTTGTGTGCCTTTTCTTTGTGTGGATATGAATCGTTGTTGAAAACCTCAAAACTACTCGTATATATATGTAAATATGCATACACAAATATAGACTGCAATATATTTATATATATGAACACATAATATATATTCTAGGAGTACTCGGAGTTTCGAGGCATACAGAGCCACGAGAGAGCTCGAGTATCATAGTATATATATGTGATATAGTGTACCGCGTGTACCATTATGGCTTAAATTCCAGCGGGGGTGAGGCAGGGATGGGAAGAGTTCCCAGGGTATTTTCATCTCTCTCTCTCTCTCTCTCTCTCTCTCTCTCTCTCTCTCTCTCTCTCTCTCTCTCTCTCTCTCTCTCTCTCTCTCTCTCTCCCTCCCTCCCTCCCTCCCTCCCTCCCTCCCTCTCTCTCCCTCTCTCTCTCCCTCTCTCTCTCCCTCTTTCTCTCCCTTTCTCTCTCCCTCTCTCTCTCCCTCTCTCACTCCCTCTCTCTCTCCCTCCCTCTCCCCCCCTCTCTCTCTCACTCTCTTTCTCTTTCTCTCTCTCTCTCTATCTGTTTCTCTCGAGGTTCGAATGCGAGGGTGACCAGCAGACGGACGTTGCCGGATACCGTGCATACTGGAACACAAATTTGGGGACGGACAGTAACAGGGATAGGCGTGGGTGTGAGAGCACTGCCGGTAGTACTGTCCGCGAGAGACACTCAACTAGACACTACGCGACTTCTCCCTCTCAGCCATCTCCCACATGGAACTAAATTGTTGAATAATTTTGAAACATTTGTTCGTTCCCTTCTCTCTCTTTCTTTCTGCCCTTGTTAAAATGCTTGATAGAAAAATAAGAATGAACAAAATTTCGATAGATGATATTCCTATGTGTGTGTGTGTATGGGTGTATGTGTGCGTGTCGAAGAATCATGGATCCGTAAGAGTGAATTGAAAATCGACTCGATAACGAATTCTCCTTTGCTATAGAAATTCGTTTAGCATGAATTTACGGTCGAAGAACCGTCACGAATTTTTAGATATATGGGGATATTGTATATGTATGTAGGACCTTTCGTTACGTATAACGAATCAAGAGGGCACGTCGAATCTTGGTGAAATTTCATTGGAAAATACAAGAAAACGTAGCTGTTTTATTCATGCACAGAAAGAGGTATATTTATGTGCAAATATGTATAGATGAGAAATGTCAAATATCCTGCAAGACTTGTTCTCCTTTTTTATTTCATACATTGATTGCCTATCGTACAATTCCCTATAACGAATTCAGTAAAACAAAATGATATTTCCACCATGTGTCAGACATACATTGAACCGTCACTTTTTCCATTCTTTTTTTTATCGAATTGTGTGTGTTCGATGAAATACTTCCATTCGGGTGAAAAGAACAATTATTTTCGATTGTTTCGTACGAAATTTTTAAATTTTACAGTTTCGAACGGTTCCAACTATCGTTTTGAGTGAACGACTGCATCCTTGAACCTTTCAACCCAAAATGTAACCCTTTAGTTAAAAGAAATGAAATTCAAAAAGTTTCTTTGAATTAAATGTTCGTTTTCAAAGCTTCATTAAGGCGTTAATGTAATTTTTCTCGTATTCTTAATTATAGTGGGTCATTTGCTTGCATGAAGTCATGTAACTAAGTTGGAACATGAAAAAATAAGGATATTTTTAAGCCTTGAAAAAAGGAAGTAGTTGAAAAGTCCGTTGCAAGTTTTTTAAGCACTCGATTTATGACTTTTGGTTGAAGGAAAGGAAAAAGCGAAGACCGTGGTACGTCCGATATATAAATTTGTAACGTGATGTAAATGTTAAGTGGGTTGGTAAGGTCGCAAGGGATTGGAAAAAGGGAGCAACGAGAAATGAGGACGATGGCAGGGTCCGTATGACTCCGTATAGTTGTAGGTGAACATGTTCGAAAGTGCGAAAACTTGCCTCAGGCCAACCCCGACCGGGTTGTACCTACTAATTGCGTAGAGTTACGAAAGTGCTTGAGTTGGTGGGAGCAACATAACGTTATATATGCACTTGTGTCAAGGGGGTGCGGAACGCCTGGGAGCAATCCCACAGTTTGCCTGACCGATACAGTCTAAATCCACTGAGTCTCGTATGAAGAATCGTGACACAGTCTCTTATCCCAAGGAATATTTGTATTCCTCATCCAAACAATGTACAGGCTACTACTCAACGTAAACACAATGTAATTGCCACAATGTAAATTAATAAGAATTTGCTAAGAAGACAAAACGACGTAAAACTTCATTAATAAATTGAGAGAATGAAAAAAATCAATCTAAATTTATTTTTCACTGTAATGATGTTTAAAATCGTGACACAGTCTCTTATCCCAAGGAATATTTGTATTCCTCATCCAAACAATGTACAGGCTACTACTCAACGTAAACACAATGTAATTTCCACAATGTAAATTAATAAGAATAAGCTAAGAAGACAAAACGACGTAAAACTTCATTAATAAATTAAGAGATTGAAAAAAATCAAGCTGAATTTATTTTTCACTGTAATGATGTTTAAAAACGTTTATTCAATGGGATGAGTATCGAATCGAAATAACAGAAATCGATAAATATTTCGTAGATCTGAATGAAACGTATGTGCTAGCAAAAAATAAAAAAATAATGCGATAATAATAAGATATTTTATAAAATTCTATTGTGAGGTGAAAGTGGTAGGATGGGCTCGTAAAAACCCGGAAGATGATGCGCAGGAGGAATAAAAAAAATTCTATTGAAGTAAAAAGCGAAGTAATATTAGAGTACCAGACTGTTTTATCGAAATACAAATGGTATGTAGAATCTGTAAAAGGGGCAGTTAAAAAAATCATCAACAAGCTAGTTCAGAATGAATAATAAAATAATACGTTAAAAATGAGACAAAAATGTTAAGGATTAGGTAGAGTTAAAACATTTTCTTCTGGCGCGCGATACGGGTCACGAAAGCGCATGCAGAGAATATTGTAATACATACACACCCACACACATGCGCATGTACATAGATGTGTATATAACGCCCCATGAAATATTACAATTACATATAGTCGAGACACACGAGTGGGTAGGCAGTGAGATGCCGAGGAATGAAATTAAAATGTAATTTCACCGCTCTCACTTACGCTCTCTTCGAGTTGCACCCTCGTAATCTCTGTCCTCGAGTTTTTCTCTGCATCTTTCTATCCTCTTTCTCGTTGGCTGGCGTCGGAAAATCCGTATATAGGAGATAGTAAGAAGAAAATGGGAGAGTTCTCTCCCTCTTTTTCTCTCTTGTTTTCTGTCATGTTCTTGCACTTTTTTGTACATTCTCTTTTTACATTTTTTTTCTACATTTCTTTTTCTATTCCTCACTCTTTCTCTCTCTCTCTTCTGTTCTTTCCTCCTTTGTTTTCTTCTCATACGACATTTTTTTATTTTTCCTCCTCACGTCCCTTCCTTTTTCAATCTCTCTTTGCCTGCATTTGTGTATTTCTTTCATTCTTCTCATCCTTTCGGTTTTCCTATTTGTTTGTCTCTTTCTTTCTAGTTCTTACTCTCTTTTATGCTTTCTCGAGCTGCATCGCGCGAGCAGAAACGATTCTGTAGATACGAGTTTAGAGAAGCTCGCGAGCTGCATGTCAGGCTCGGTGTTATTTGCATATTTCAATCTACCAGCAAAAAGTCAGGCGACGCTAGTTTTCCCATTAGTCTTACTCTTTCCATTTCTTCTCTCTCTCTCTCTCTCTCTCTCTCTCTCTCTCTCTCTCTCTCTCTCTCTCTCTCTCTCTCTCTCTCTCTCTTTCTCCATCTCTTTCACTTTCTCTGTTTCTTGTCTTTTTGCTCGTTCTCGTTCTCTCGTAATTTATTTCTCTCTCACTCTCTCTCTCTCGCTCTCTTTCTCACTCTTTCATCCTTCTCATATCTCTCATCTCCTTCTTTTTGCTCTCCCTGATGCTGCACTTCCGCTTCCCAGCATCTCACCCTCCCATAAGTTCGTGTGTCTCGCATAGGCGAATAAACCCACGGGGATGTGTGCATCCCAACCTCGGTTCTCGTTCTTCCTCACCCATCCTATAGTTACTCTCAACTCTCTCTCTCCCCCATATATTTACCTCCAGTACTCATCTCTATGTACATGTTTTTTACTATTACCACATTCAAGTTGCCTCGTGAATTTCATGAAGCTAAAATGTCACGAGATTCACCGAACGTCTCCTTTTTACTTAGGAAAAAAAATTCTCGTATATCATATCGATTTCAAAGTCTACTGAATTCCATGTGTGCTCTCTATTCGAAAAATAAAAAGGAATGAGTTTCGTGATTGCAATTGCAAAATCAAGCTCGAATTTCGCAGCAAAAAATCATTTGTGTGTGGAATTCCTCTCGTTTCAAGTTGTTTACATATTTTTTTGTCAAAAATACTTACGAGTTTTCTTTTATAGATGTTGTATCTTTTGTTCTTCAAAAGTCACGACTTACTTTACGGTAAATATCGGCAAAAGCACTGTCTGAATTGACGTAAATTTATTGATGTAGCTTACGAAAACAAGTTCGGAGGTTCAACGAGAATTTCTATTCCATTAGCCCCAGAATATCCTCATTTATCTCTCTCTCGTAATAAATTCAATTTGACCCACAAATATTCCGGGATCAAGTATTGTAAAAATAATCTACCTCGAAAAAAAACGATCAATTAATCAGAGCAGAGAAGAGAAAAATTAAAAAATTCGAATGGAGGATCAAGCGGGTTCGAGGAACGGGAAAACAGAGGGATGAAAATTGTGCTGCTGCATCCTGTACTCCTGCTGCGGTCCCTACCCTGATTTTTCAACCCCCACTGTACCCTTTTAACTTGCTGCATTCCCATGCTATATCGCTCTTCCGTTCTCGACTCCAATGCTCTCTTTTCGGCCTTTTCCCTCTCTCTCTCTCTCTCTCTCTCTCTCTCTCTCTCTCTCGCTCTCCCCCATTTTCCGGTTGGCTGCCGATCCTGGCGTTTCCACCCCTGTGCTCATTAAATCATTTGTTCTCCACTACCGACCACACTGCGCTTCGTCCACTCTGTACCAACCATCAAGCACTAGACTGGTGGTAGTTCTCTCACCCTTTAAAACCCTTTTTTAACCCCTCCTCTCTCTCTCTCTCTCTCTCTCTCTCTCTCTCTCTCTCTCTCTCTCTCTCTCTCTCTCTTTTGCTGTCTCGTTTCGCCCCGATCAACCCTCGGTGTTCCTCACCAATTTCCCCGAAATTTCTCTGTGCGAAGCAAACCACCATCACTTCCACTGGGAGCGCAAAATATCTCACAAATTCCTCGCTCGAATCTACCGTCAGCCACGACGATGATTCTCTCTTTCTCTCTTGTCAGATCGTTCTACTTTTTTTTTCTTGTTTTATTTTACTTTTTTTATTTCGAGAACATGCCGGAGAGATAGAAGAGAATTTTCTCGGCTTTCATACGGATTTTCAGCATAGTCAGATCCTTTCATTTCAATTCTCCTATTTTTTTTTCTTCCCAGACTCACCGATTTTTTCCTGCTTCCCTCTTTTTTTTCTGCTAAAAATTAGAGATCCACCGCTCGTCGTACATCAGCGCTTTGCATAGAATTCTCGTCGAACTTTGCTTGGTTATCCCACGAGACAAACGACTATTTCAACCAGCAATTTATCGTGCTTATATTCACTGTGACGACATTTTTTTCCTTTTTACTATCCTCACGAAAATTTATAGTTTTTAATTGTTTTCGTTATTCCCTTAAATTTGTTCTTCGTACTATTTTCATGACGAAACAACAATTTATTTCGAGGATTCGTTGCTTGAAATTCATCAAAATGTCGAAAAAAGACATTTCCGAAAAAATAAAAAATAAAAAAAATTGTCGACCTACGTGTCGAATAAAACGTCTCTTTTTTATTCGTGATCAAAACAATTTATTACTCATATTTCACTTTCACAACAACCTTTTTTTTTCTTACAATTTACCAACAAAAAAAAGCTACGTTTTTGGTTTTTTTCACAAATGTGAATCGAGGGTTTTTTTTTTTTAATAGAGTAACGAAGAAAAAGCTGTTGGAAGTGAGCTTGACGTGTATTGAATGTCACACGTGCTGATGCGAGGGCAGAAATCGAAGCGAAATGAGAAAACGAAAGGCGAGGGTAAGGGAAATAGAAGAGAGTCCATGTCGTGTGCTTGAATGTGCGTTAAAGCTCGGATTATCCTCGCGGCTTAAATTCCTCACCCCCCAACTCTTTCTCCCACTATCAACCCTTTTCTCTTTCTCTCTCTCTCTTTGCACCCTCGTGCGATTCCCGTAATGCGCTCCATTTTCCCCGTTCCTCGCCTCTCTCCCTTCCACCCTCCCTTTCCCTTTTTCCTCCCGCGATCTTTGAAGCGAATGACGGACGAACAGACACGAGTGAATGCGGGGAAACACCCGCTCATCGGGGACACAGAGATTACAATGCTAGAACGTTATTAAACAAAAAAAAAGAGAAGCGAAAAAATTGCTGGCGTGCAAATGAAAATCCTCGTGATCGTTCGTCCATGTCGCTTGCCTGTCGTGATCCACCAAAAAAAATCCTAATGCTTTAAACAACGTGGAGAAATTGAGGCTGTATCATATTTTTCGTCAGCTGAATATGCTAACATTTATATGTCGTTTTTTCAGAATTCTTTTTTTCAGAATTTTTTTCTTCTTTTCTGTTTATTTTTCTTTGATGTTTTTCTTTCATAATTCTTTTTGTTTCACTAGTTCCCTCGTGACCTATTTTTATTTATACCAGGCCCAATTATTGGTATTTTTTTTTTTATTCCAATCAATTTTTAAAAATTCCAAAAAAATAGCTGCGAAATATACTCAACCGTTGTAGTGCAAATAAAAAAAAAAACACCTATAAAGATTGTCACAATTATTGTATTCCTTTGAGAGTTGAAATGCTGCAAGTGTGAAAAAGGGGAAAAATTACGTGAAGTAAGAGCATAAAAAAGGGTGTTCTCAGTGACAGGAGAAAAACCGTCAGAAAACGAGGTACGGGTAAAAAATTAAGAATAAAAAATATCAGTACATGTACGAATGAGTTGGGTGGTGTCAGAAGAGAACTTTTCAAATGACTTATGGAGTTATCAACAGCCAGGAAGGTGCGCTAATTAAATGCCCGTCATAGGTAACACGTTTCGTACGCGGTCAGTACGAAAGAAAGAAGGAAAAGAGAAACGGATGAATAGTATATACAAGCTTGGTGGATATTTCCGTAGCTCATCACGCCCTTTCATCCCCCTATTTTATAAGGGTTGAATCTCGATTCTCAATCCCACGACATGTAGCGAGAGAAAGAGAGAGAAATGGAGAACAAGAGAGAGAGAGTGAGAGAGAGAGAGAGAGAGGGAGGGAGGGAGGGAGGGAGGGAGAGAGAGGGAGAGAGAGGGAGAGGGGAGAGAGAGAGAGGTGACTGAACGGGTTTGCTTTTTTAATCAACGTTGCCCACCGGTCATTATAAAGCTCGTTCAAAGCCCCATAACTCGTGAGTTGACTGTTGGTGTGGCGCTGTGTTCATTCAAACTCCCACACATGCTCAATCGATCAGAGAGCGCGAGTGAGAGCGAAAGAGATCAAAAAAGGACAGAGACAGTTGATAAAGTTCGAATGAAAAAAGAACGAGAAAGAGAGGGAGAGAGAAAGAGTGAGAGAGATAAAGCTCGAGTAAAAAGAGAAAGTGCATTATCGAGAAGGGGAATGTACAACGAGGAAAAGCTCGCGAACGACGTCGACGACGAAACGTCGACGTTATAAAAATTGCCAAAGAGAAGCCAGACTCCCTTCGTTATGGATAGCCACCGTATATTTTATGGCGTTAACGAGTCACGTCGTTTTGTCGAGACTATAAACTCTCTTCGCAGAGCGTGTTCTGGCACTTTTGTCCCTCTCCCTCGAACACCCATCTCCTATGTATGACCACACATCCGATCCTCCTGGACAACAGAGACGCGAATGAATGCTTTATATATGAGCTTTTTATTTTTTTTTTATTATACCACTCTTTATGCAACTCTTTTATTTTTGCGGAACTTCTCTGATGGCAAAAGAGAGAGAGAGAGAGAGAGAGAGAGAGAGAGAGAGAGAGTGTGGGAAAAGCTGTCGGCGTTTAAAATTACCTTGTTCTGAAAATTGCCAAAGTTTCACCACTTTTTCCATTCGTCACTTGCCCCGTGGCCTCGGTAAATCATAGACCATATTTTATATAAATACTTGAAACACACAATGTACTAAATTTCGATATTTCAAGTTTTATCGTTTCTTTTTTTTACATTCAGATTAGTAATCTCAAAGATGAGCTTTTTATGTTTGAGAGGAAATTAATGAATTCGAGATTAGAGTGAAAATGTTTTGAATAGATTTTTCCTATGGTTTATATTCTTGAAGATTTAATTTTTTCCTCTCTCCTTCTTCTTCTCTGTTTTTTTATCTTTTTATACTCCTCCTGAGGGAGCAACTGGAAAAGAACACTTTCTTGAATATCGTAATGCTAACGGGTCACGTGGGAGTGACGAGAAAATGGATCCTCACGAGGAAGGAGGGATAGAAGTGTGTGCCTTCGATATTGACTTTTCTAATTAGAAGTCAGGCAACCGTAACAAACAGCTCCACCGAGATAAAAAAATGGAAACCTCGTATTTTTTATTTTCGTTCTCTCTCGAGCTTCGTGAAAAATAAGAAAAGTGGATTTTAGTCTATGAGCCATCCTCGAGGGATGCTGTAAAAAAAATGAGATTAACTCTGTGCGCGTACTCGATAACCCAATATCGCTCCGAGAAAGTGCACTCGTAACGTAAAATTGATTATTCATTGAGAAATAATTCATTAAGGATGTTTCTTCTCCCAAAGAATAAATATTCGAATATTTACTGGTACAAAATGATTTTATTCCATCAAGTTTAATGCATTGTCTCGTTTCTAGTCGACTCTTAAGATGCCGCAATGACGCGTTTGAATGGAGCTTTAAAAGCTTTTTTATCAAAGTCACTCACATTTGTTCGGACTGTGAAATTTCTTGACTCAAATTAATAGATCCATACAATTATTTTTTATAACTATCGATTGTTGATTTATACTTGACCAGTAAAATGATAGAGTATCTTGCAAATAAGTTAATGGTGTTAAAAACCGAATTGTTTATGACAATTTTAAGTAGACAAATGGGAGTAAAATTGCTTAGATATGTCAACGTATGAGAATTTTTTAAAATGAAAATTTCTGTATTGTACTTTCTTTTCACGAACTGAACTGGTCTCGAGAAAAGTTTGCAAAAAAGGCTGCGCTGTCGTAACTCGTACGACTCGTTCCACTAAGAAAGGGATTTGACTCTAAAGAGGTGAGCCGAGGATTATCTTGCGAGTATAGAGCTACTGCAAAAAAGAGAGAGAGAGAGAGAGAGAGAGAGAGAGAGAGAGAGAGAGAGAGGGGGAAAGCTTACTGTCTGTGAAATTTTTTTTTATTTTTCTTCATCGTACTTTCAGCCAGAGTTCTCATCCCACGAGACGAGCGAGCTCTTCACTCCCATTACTTAACTCGTTTCAGTGACGGTAACCGATCTCCATAACCCAAAGCCCCGTCGTTAAAGAAAATTTTCTATCCCGGGCATCAGGTTGAAATAATTTTTTTATTGCCTTCAGCCGCGTAATTATCAAATAAAAAATACGTTTGGAGTGTTACTGAGATCTTTTCGAGTGACTCGAAATTTTTTTTCTTTTCGAGGAATAAAAAATGAGGCGTCTCAATGTCGAGTAATTAGGCGGAATAAGAAAAAAAATCAATTAATGCAACCCTGCCAAGCAATGAAATTACAAAAATCGTTAAAACTTAAGTGATTAAGCAATTTAATTACAAGACCAATTAGCTTATTACTTCGCATGGTTATCTTCCGTTTTTACGAGTTTATTGAATGACTGCTGAAGTTTTTCCACGTAATACAGATTGTCAGGAACATTCCCAAAGTTATGAGAGCCTTCAGAAAAATTATCGTTAAAAGAGATATCAAATAAATGATCAAATAATCATTTTTATCTAGGATCCCTCGTATTTCTAACGGCGTAAAACTGATTTTCCTTTTTTGTTTTTTATAATTAACAAGAAATTTTATTTTTATATCAATTCGAATTTAATTTGCCTCTCAGTTCACACAATGTTTATGATACTTTTTTTTTCTTTCAAATATGATCCATTCAGTACAGTATTTTCTTCATAAATCTGCCAGTCGTTGAAGCAAGACGACTATGATTAATTTTAGAAACTTGCCTCAGCCAGATATTCATGGCAAGGATTATGGTAAAATTTTGGTAAGATTGAAACGTCCCTATAGACCGTCAGGTAACCCAAAGGGTGGTCGTTAGTCTCGTGTTACAGGAGTAACACGAAGAGAGAGAAAGAGAGAGAGAGAGAGAGAGAGAGAGAGAGAGAGAGAGAGAGAGAGAGAAATGAGAGTGAGAGAGAGAGAGAGAGATGAAGAGGCAGGGAGAGTCATGTTCATGTCCGATTCTGCTCGTTGTCCTCAATCTCTCGAGGATATCAGAATGGCGCTTACCTATGCACGATGCACGTTAGGTTAAGCCTCTCGCGTAGAGGTTAATGGGACGCTTAACCTCCTACTACCATCGTCTCAACCACCCATGGCATAACACCCCTGCTCCCTGCATCCCTTACTTCATCCGTTGCACTCACGGTGGTGCCCTTCCTTCCAACAGCCGTCAGGACCAGCGTAATGGCAGAGACCGAGCGGTCCCTCGTAATAGGAGAAACGGATTTGCCACAGAGCACGATGATATATTCGTTTCATTAGCCCAAGCTTAGCGGGATGCTTACTGGTTTCCTGTATATATAACGTTCCATAACACCCTCCCTATATATACTCGCGGATAGCATGCCTGCCACCACGATCCCATATCCCTGTGTTCAATCCTCAAACTTCCAACTCCTTATGCCGAATGGCTGACTATGTAGTACTTCGGCCACGACACTATTCCGGATGTCTCTAGATATTCACCTAACTGGACGGTGTCAAAGACCTTCCTGAAATTTCCTTAAACATACACCCAAAGTGTTCCGTGCTGCAGAGCATGTCAGTCAACATTTTTCTAAAGGTTTATTTAGAGCATTGAAAGGGTTTTATTTCAAAGGTTGCTATGAAAATGATAAGATCGAAGGAATGACATTCAGAAATGAATTCTGTAAGTTATTGGTGAATTTACTTTCACTTTCGATAAAAAAATACAAATCATTTCAGATGTTGATCATTCTTTTTGGACCACCACGATCCCATATCCATATCCATATCATTTTAGATGTTGATCATTCTTTTGGGCCACCACGATCCCATATCCTTGTGTTCAATCCTCAAACTTCCAACTCCTTATGCCGAATGGCTGACTATGTAGTACTTCGCCCACGACACTATTCCGGATGTCTCTAGATATTCACCTGACTGGACGGTGTCAAAGACCTTCCTGAAATTTCCTTAAACATACACCCAAAGTGTTTCGTGCTGCAGAGCATGTCAGTTAACATTTTTCTAAAGGTTTATTTAGAGCATTCAAAGGATTTTATTTCAAAGGTTGCTATGAAAATGATAAGATCGAAGGAATGACACGAATTCTGTAAGTTATTGGTGAATTTACTTTCACTTTCGATAAAAAAATACAAATCATTTCAGATGTTGATCATTCTTTTTGGAGGTGTGACCTTTAAACCTTAAATTCAAGGATCATTGAGGGGAATCTCAAATTAATTTAAAGTAGGTTGTAAGGGATGTAAAATTAATGAAATTTTTGCGTTCTTGGAGTAATTTGTTTACAGACTAATTTTTGAGGAGTTAAAGGATATTTCGCGAAAATTATGAAGAAATAAAAATTCCCGATCAGTTGGAAAAGAATACGAAAAAAAATGTGGGTATCCAATGTTTGATGAAACTATTGAGTTTTAGTGACAAAGAACGCGAGGATCGACATTTATATCGCACAAAGAGAGGCGCTACTACTACTGTTACGAAGCAGCATTAGGGAAATTGAAACGGTTTTCTTTATCTCCTCGAAAAACGCGTTTCGCGAAAGAGACGAGATTGAGGTTGGATGGGAGGATAGAGGGGGAGGGGGAGGAGTTGAAGTCGTGTCGAGCATAGATGTCTGCGGAGGATTGGTGCGAAGGAATGGGGACTTGCTCTAGGAGAGGTCGAGCTCAGAACGGTCGCGAATCTCCGCTTCTATCTCTCGCTCTTTGCTTACTTCTCTCTCCCTCTTTCTTTCCTTCTCGGCGTATTTCTTTTTTGCCTCTCTTGGTAACTCCGCAATTTTCCATCGTCGCTCCTATACGCTTTCAACCCGGTCGCGAAACTTGAAATTCATTGCCGGATGTCGGTCCGTCGGAGAGTCCAGGATCTGCACCAAAATGAGAGAGAAAAAAGGAAAAGCTAGAGAACGAGGGAGAGAGGGAGAAAGAGAGAGAAAAAGATAGGAATAAAATCGAAAGAGCTCCTCGAGGAAGGCTCTGTGAAACTCGAGAGATAGATGGAAAAGCGAACGAGATGATGTATATATAATACACACGGAAGAAAAGCACACTCGGATTTTCGTGGAGTTACGTAAGTCGATGGTTAAAAAAAAAAACGAAAGAAAAAAAAATTAAGAGGAATGAAATCCGTCAAGATTTTTGCCACTAGCAAAAACCCTCAATGAAGAAAAAAAAATCCATCCTCTTAATATACTCTCGATTTTCGTTCAGCATACGAATAGACGAATTAAGAATATTTGAGAAATGTTTTCCTTTCACGAAGAGCCCAACAGACTTTTTCAATTTAATGAAATTAACGATGAATACGTGTCGATTGTTCACAAAAATCCATTCAATAAGGAAACTATTCTGAATGTGTATTTTTATCCACCTTGCAATACTCTTATTCTTTCGAAAAATTTTTTTCCCATCAATTTTATATTAATTTCGAGAAAGGAACGCAAATTCTATTTGTGAGATAATTTATTATCAATTCATTCATATTCACGAAGTGATAATCTGGAGAGAGATTTAATACTCTAGATTATCGCTATTATCATCTCCATATAATCGACATATGCTAATTAACGTAAGTTGATCAGGCAAAAATCAATAATTACTAATTTACATAGTTCATTATAATATTTTCCGAAGATACCAATTTCAATGTCAATTTGTTAACTATAAATTGGTAATAAACTCGGATTTCAATTTTTCTTATCTTATTATAAAAAAGTTCACTCGAGTGGAGGATATTAAAAAACATTACGATATTTAGATATATTCGATCTCGAGATCTCATTTGAATTGTGAATTAGAGGGAGTAATGAAAGTCTCTTTCATCGAAACTATGAATAGTTTTTCGATAAATAAGACAAGCTGTATAAAATTAAAATCTCACCATCATTACGGATCGTCGTTGCAAAAAATAAAATAAAAATAGTGAATATTTATGGTCTGGAATCGTAAAGAGAATTAATTACTTATTGATCTTCTTCTTTATGAACTATCCGCGTAGATGGATTACAAAATAAATAATGTAGATTTTGCTCTCAAAACAAATCTGTAAAAGTATTTCCCCCCCCCCCCCTTCTTTGTACAGCAAATCAATTTACAATATGAAAAAAGGTAAACAAAATCCTTTGCAGTAAATCACACAAATAAAATGAACAAAAAGCTGTAAAATTCTAGTAAATAAAAAGTGTAAAAGTGATGAGACAAAGTGAGAAGAGCAAGGTTTGCAAGATATAAATACAAATTTTTCCCCATTCGTCGTAATGTCATTCCCGGTTATAAAAACATACAAGACGACATAATGCAGAGGGGTTTTTTTCGTTGACGTCAAATTCTTTGAGAACTTCTAGCCCTCGGGGGTGCAATACAGATGTATGAGAGAGAGAGAGAGAGAGAGAGAGAGAGAGAGAGAGAGAGAGAGAGAGAGGAGCAAGGAAAAAGTGGAAGCCACGGGGCGAGGGTTGTGGAGGACGGAAATAGGGGATGAAACGGATGAAGGCCAACGTGCTGCGCGAAAACGTGCAACTCGAAGGAATACAGAGTGAAAGAGAGATAGGAATGCCAATGGGGAGCGACGAGAGCTTGAGCAGCAGATAAAGAAAAGCTTCAACGTTAGCTAGACTTCACAGAACGAAAGAAGAAAGAGAAAGAGAGAAAGAGGAAAATAGAGAAGGACAAAAAATGTACATAGATAGAGAAAAAGGGGGAGAAAAAAGTGCGAGCTTGCGGCCAGACGTTCTTATGGCCCATCTGTATAACTTATGTCTCGCGTGACTTATAACTGCAGACACATACAGCATACACGCAATATATATACAGTTATATCTACATATATTTCTCTCTATACGAATCCACCTTGGCGTTCATACATATTTACATAAATCTACAGAGCGTAAGAAGCGATAGTATATAGGAAGAAGCTTTGCAAGTTTTTTGCACCTAACATAACAGTAATAATAATAAAAATGATGGTAAATATAAGAAAATTGCAAAATGGCATAATTTTTAAGTACTTCTAAAAGGAAACTAGTAAATTATTGTTTCAAGCAAATAATAATAGTTGCTGTTACTCATTAAAGAAAAGTGTCATGATTTCAATAAGACAGATTTCATTTCGTTCATATACGACTTTTTCGCCTGGCATTTATTAAATTGAACAATATTTGTATCAATAATAAATCTGGAGTGGAAAATTTATATATTTTATGGATGGTGAAGTTTTTGAAATAGCAAGGAACTGGTGGAAGATTGGATGAGAAAATTGTGGCTGGACGAAATTGAAAGGGAGCTGGAGAAATGCGTTGGATCGAGGAGGTTCTCAGGGATGCAAGTACAAGCGGGTGGTTCACTCGGTATCTCGTGTAGCACACACCAAGGGGGCTGGCCCTATATATCCGATTTGGTATTCATGCTGACAGGTTGCCTTTATTGACTGTGGATAAACCGAACGCGAAGTGATGTATAGTACCGCGATGGTATAGCTTTGTATGACCTTGGATGCTTTGGATATGTTCAACCACCCTTATTCGCTTTCTACTGGGATATTCTACCGCAAAGACTTCGCATAAATAAACGTACAGTGCTTTTCTCTATCAAAGTATTGTACACGCGCATTATCGAGTGGTTGAACGAAGAAGAGAGAAATGTGTAAATTTTGCAACCCCAAGTTATCAAGTACTCGCTCATTCGCTGTTAACGGAAGAAACCAGTTTAGGAGGCCGAAATATTGGTGTTTTTCGTGAATTTTTTTAACAGGGAAGGAATAATCAGAATTTGTTTAAACTTGGAGGATATTTTACTCATGTTTTGAAGTGCACTTTATAATTTTTTCAAGTCATTTCCGCCGGAAATAGTGGAGTTAGAAGCTCCTGTCCATGGACGATCGCCATCCAAGTTTTTTGCTAGTGGGCATTTCTGAAGTCACAATTTTTATCTGTAATTATTACAATTTTCCTTTTTCGTTAAAAACATATTTCCTAAGAATATGAACCTAATTGTGATCAAAAAAGTTGAAAATTGCATGTTTTTGAGGTATTTGAACACAATGTCATATTTTATACCATGTTTTTTCACCTTTTTTGTATTAAAAAAAATATTTTTAATAATAATATCATCCCAGAGTTAGGTTCATATAGATTATAATTGAATAGAGAATATTCACACAAATTTGCAGAACGATTGGTTAATAACTTTTTGAGCGAGAATGCCCACCAGTTGAAAAAAGTCGTCCATGGACAGCAGCTTCTAACTCCACTATTTCCGGCGGAAATGACTTAAAAAAATTACAAAGTGTACTTCAAAACATGAATAAAATATTCTCCAAGTTTAAACAAATTCTGATATTCCTTCCCTGTCAAAAAAAATTCACGAAAAACACCAAAATTTAGGCCTCTAAACTGGTTTCTCCCGTTAAAGAGTCAAAACGTGATGGATACTGTGCGAAAAATACTTAAACCATTCGAATTAACTTATTTGCGTTGCTGAGTGACTAAAAGTTGGATGCAACAATGTTTTTCTTGATAAATAACGAAAGAATGCACAGTTATATCGTTGAGAATCAAATAGGTTTAAGGGGATTTCTTAAAACTATATACAATGTCAGATACGACCTTCATCCCCCTCAGAAAATCGATACGTACGTGTTTATGTGTTTCATATATAATATATATACTTCATCAGGGAAAATAAACATTCGGAAATCCTCCGCACAGTCTCTGGGCACGTACCATGAATATATCGCGTTATAACTCTGTCCCTCTTCATTGGAAGTACGAATATGTTACCACAGGGGCAATCTAACCAGCAACCACGCCAATGTTGACTCTCGAATGTGGCAAATGCGTTACGCACGAACGCGAGAAAATCGCAATCGGTATTCGTATCTCGTTGCACGTTATGCTTGTACGAGCAAATGAAAGAGAGAGAAGAGATAGTCATTTTTATCGTGGATGTGGATACAGGAACGTATGTTGACGATTTATACACGAGGGTGAAACGAAACATAGAAAAAATAATAATTCAATTAATCATTTACTTTTAGTAATGTTTACTGAGTTTCCGAAAAATGTTTGCGGGTCTGATCATCGCGAAAAAAAATTGATTTACCGAACACTGATAAATGAAGAGAAAAAAATGTTGAGTATGAATTTCAAACTAAAGATTTTCACTTCTTATGTACAAATTTTTTTTTTTTGCATGCACTTTTCTCTTATTTTTTATCCTACACCGAAAGAAAAGGAACTAGCTAAATTTTGCAAGTCAGACGTTCTTCTGGAGTTTAATATTCCGCTTGAGTAGAAGACTCGACACCTACTACTTCTTATGGTATTCCCATCGATCACAAAATTTCACACGAGAGGTGAGGTGTGTTTAAGCAACTTGTCGCTCGACTACTGATTCGATTGGAAACTTGAAAATACGGTGTTTCCCTGCCACTCTCTTTTTTTATTCGAAATTTCAAAAGCTGTCTGTATAAGGACACTAAAATATGAAGAGCTTGTTGAAAAAGTGCATTCAAAAACGAGGGAACATAAAAATCGATGATAAATTTAAATTTAAATTCTTATCGACATTTTTCAACCTGAATAGCGTGGAATAAAAATCTTTCTTTTTTTTTAACACAACTAATTACGCCGTAAAAAATGAGTCTTGATTTGTTCTCTCATCCCAGTCCTGATTTTCGTTGGTTACCCAGGACCGTGAGGGAGAGGCTTTTATTTTTGGTCATTATTGTTATTTTTCGCTTGGGCTGTTATCGAAAGCGTTGGTGTAACGTTGCGAACGGTATATAACGCGATAACAACCGTCCGATAAAGCGCAAGTTATGACACTTTGGGGAGAAAAAGAAAAAAAAAGTATGGAAGTAAAGCGACGCTGTGGGAAAACGACAGGAGCTTCTCTGGCTCGTTCGTTCTTTCTCTCTTGGGAAGCTCATTTTTTTCGTTCCGTTGTCTCTCTTTTTTTTCAACATTGGGAACTACGGTGGGTACAATATTTTTGGGTGTATATGTGTGTGTGTGTGTGGGTCTGGGGGATGGAGGGAATTTTCTCTCGGAGTGTGGCTCGACTCAATTTTTATTCTCGCGGTAATGGCGTTAGGTATATTGCGTTAAGTGGCGCAATGAAATGTAAAATATGCTTGTTAACGCGACATCAAAGTGGTGGCGAGGGGCTGAAAAACTCGTTCACTCTGTGCACAGGAAAAAAAACGAATGAGGAGGGATGAAAAGTAGTGGAAAGAAAAAAAGAGACGGATGAAGACGGAAAAAAGACATCGTGAAATAAGTGGAGAAGGGGTTGAATTTCTTAGGCAAAGGCTCGTATACAGGGTAGTTTGTAGTTTGTATGTATAATAGTATATAGAAGGGGTGCAACCGGTGCCAAGATGATATGTGACCGAGGACGAGCTACGAAAGACTCGTCTGGCTGCTTTTATCAGGAGCTTGCCATACATTCGCCTTTTCTCATAACTTTCTCCTTCCCTCTTCTTCTTTATTTTCCTCTTTTCTTCTCCTGCGCTCATCTCCATAGGAAAGTCACAAAATACACGCTACTAAGCTACTCGGCAAGCTTTATACTCCCCGTAAAGACCCACGTTATATGAAGAGCCTCTTTATTTAATTAGTACAGAAATATTATTTTCGTCTTTCAACTATATTTAAAGAGAAAACTTCTATTCCAGTAGTTACAATTAAATCTCGGAAATATTTTTACCAACAGTTAACGAGAAATTCCTTTTAGAAAAATCGGAAAAAATGAAGTCTGAGTATTCACTTTGTACATCACTTGATGCCATTGAAAATTGCCTTTGATGACGATTAAGTGTGTTATATTTAAATTCTGACGATTTTCCTCTCATTATATGAGGAAAGTACGATTGTATTTTTCAGTCGATTGTGTAGAGTAAATAAATAAATTGAAGCATATAAAGATATTCTTAAATAATATTTCCCCCGAAACAGTAAATTTGCAAACATCCAAAAATTGCCTTTCCATTTAAGCAATGTGGACTAATTAGGGCGTCTTGGAAAAGCCATGAATAAATTAAGAAAATAGCGTTTAATTTAGGAGAAAAGTTTAATTCTTTTACCTATAATAGAATCTTCGTCTGAACAAGGTAAAGTTGATGAAACAAGGATTGCTCAAATAAAATTCCACCCTAGAATGTACAAACGTAAACTAACAAATACTTAAACGAAGTAGAATTCAACGATTAAAACAAACAAAAAAAATCATTCGAACCAAAGTACGAATTAGGGCATGTTCGTTGCTGAATAAATCTATGAATTTCGTACAAATAATGAATTGTTATTATCAAAGAATAAATAGAAACAATTGGTAAAGGAAAAAGAAGGGGGAAGGACTTGATAGCAGAGGGCAAAAATTTTGCAGTGTATAAATTTTCGAGTAAGAGGACTCTTTATGCACGTCCGACTATGAACGGCCTTTACCACTTACTACCCCTAAACGTTGCTCTACAGAAGCATTATATCACAAAAACCATACATATATATATTTCTATACGTATGTAGGGTCCCATATTTATACATGTAACCATTTCATTCCCTCTTTTCTCTATCGTTGGTACGCGAGTATTCTCGTCTGGTTATATTACCTCGCCCTTTTGCACGATACCGTGTCTCTCACTTTACATACAATTACAATTTGTATCGGTACTGGCGGGCTATGCGAGTCGGCAACTGATGTGAGAAGAGAGAGAGAGAAAGAGAGAGAGAGAGGGGGGGGAGGGAGGGAGAGGGGGGAGGGAGGGAGAAAGGGAGGGAGGGAGAGAGAGGGTGGGAGAGAGAGGGTGGGAGGGGGAGAGAGAGAGAGAGAGAGAGAGAGAGAGAGAGAGAGAGAGAGAGAGAGAGAGAGAGAGAGAGAGGTTAAAAGGGATGTAAGATAGAAGTGGAGAACGGAAGAGGAACAAAGAGAGGTCACCACGTAATTTTCCGCAACTCCGAGTACGAGAGCTCGGCGTTTTCTCCCTTGTTTCTATGGTGGTATTACTACGTAGCCGTTATATCGCAAGGAACTCGCTGGCAGTGCAGAGAGGAGACGTTGCGCTGGCACGTTTTGCCCCGAAGCTCGTTTTCCAGGAGTTACGGCGCGAAATGAAAGTCCCCGCAGGCAAGCGGGTCCGAATCCTAGCGTCGCTTACTATACTTTATCTTCTTGCCCCCACCTATATATTTTCCTCCCTTCCTCTCTCTCGCCCTTTTACCCTGTCTCTTTTTCTTCACCTTTTCATTTTATTTCTTAACCCATCTATCGCGTTATTCGCGAAAAGGATGGAAGAAAAGATGCTGTAGAAGAATAAACGTGGAGATGCAGTAAGAATTTTCAACTGTCTACTTTCTTTTCCCTTAAGAATATACACGTAGCTTTTATACACATGTAGGATGTAACGGGTTCAATTGAAACGCGCACCACAAGGGCGAGAAAACAGAAATGTAGCCGACATATACAACGAACCTAAACGTGTGCAAAGAAACTGAAATTTTCTCTTTCTCTCCCTTTCTTTCTGGCTTCATGTAAACCTCCTACTCTTCTTTCCTCCAGCATCAGTTAGACTACAAAGTTAGCTCGTACGATAGCCACTTGCGAAGAGAAAGTCAGAACACTCGGAGAACATTCTCTCTGTGTGTCTGTGTGTTGGAAAGAGCAAGTTCAATCTACCGTGCTGGGAATATATAAACAATGCGTTTTAATTAGAGAAGCCAGCCAAGGCAACCATATAACCCACAGGTTCAACGTATTCTCTTTCTCACTCTCTTTCTCTTTTCTCATGGTACGTATACTCGAGTTTCCTGCCAGAGCCACCCTCGATGAATGCGCAATTGTTGTCCACCAGCAGGTTTACTCTCGCTTCTACCACATCCAGACTTTCCTCTCCCTCTCTCTCTCTCTCTCTCTCTTACTCTTTCCTCACATTTTCTCTCTTTCTCAAGCCATTTCTCTCTCGTGCTCTTTATACCATTTCCGGTGGCATTTGTGTACCCACAGAGTTAGATGTACGCTGACCAGAGTGCACCGAGGCCAAAGTGGGGTTGCCCAAGGAACATTGTTCAGCACACTCGAAACGTTTGTGTTCCGAGGACGAGACTCGGCAACGAACAGTCGAGGGAGTTTGTTCCGTTGAGAAGACCGTCGTCAATGACTCGCCAAGGTCGAGGAGAGATCGAGCTCTCCTTTCTCTATCTTTCTCTCTGTCTTGATCCATCTAAAGTTAACTGCAGATCGTGGTTGCTTCCTCTCCCTATCGGGAGACCTCTTATTATTCCATGGTACACGAACCTCTAGTGCAAATGACGATTCGACAGAAGCAATCCTCAACCAAAACTACGGTCTCGTTTCGACCTCGACAAACTAACATTTTTGCACGTAACGTTCAGTCAACTTTGATCGATAAACGGGAAAACTTTGTTACACCCTTTAACGCATACAAATCTAAACGTCAGTAACGTTTCAAAATCCGTTTGATCCTCTTATCAACGCCATACATCTCAACGATACTCTCCTCACTCAGCCAAATTAATCGAAGCAGATTGGAGAAATTTCAATGTAAATTAGGAATGACATGTTAGAATTTATAAAGTCAGAAAAGCGTGAATAATTCTTTCCTACTGTTTTTTTTTTCAGCATTTAAAGAATTTAAGGAAACCGAAAAAGCCAACAAATATATTGACGCATTTTTTTTCATGCACCCTCAAATTCAAAGGACGCTCGAAATCCTCTTAACCAAACGGTTATTTCCAGCTTAATGCTCCTGATATTCGTATAATCCAAATAATACCCAACTTGTGCCACTTAAGGGGTCACTGAGAGAAATTTATCTTAGTGTTGCAAGAACTTTTAGTCGGAAGGGATAAGAGAGAAAGAAGAGAGCCGCCAAATCCTTTTATGGGGAATTGTGATTTGGTGAGAAGATGTCGACAAAAAAGAGGAGAGAGAAAGAGAAAGAGAGGGGAAAAAGAGGAATAAACGTCATGACGGAGAGCCGGAAGGACCTGTTTAAGCTGTAAACGTGTACTGTACCTGCGCTCGTCGGCTCACCGCACGTGACCATAATGCCGAGAAAGTACCAGCCTACCAAAAAAAAAAACAACAGACTTTTTCTCTTTTTCTTCCTCTTGGGGAAAAAGCCCAAATGCAGAATGTTGGAGACCGCCAAATAACAAATACATCTACATATATGTGCGTGTCTACATATATACAAGAAGAAAGAGTAAAAGAAACGAAGAGTGGAAGAAGAAGAGGGATGAAGAGAAAGTACTCTTCTTCTTTCTGCTCATCGTTGGATGCTTCGACTGGGTTGCCTGAGAGCGAGAACCAGATGAACACGTGACCAGGCTACGTAACGTGACAACCGCAGAGCCACAGAAGGGATGGCGGTTATGTGGCGAGCACAGGGCTTCTGGCAAAAGCCCATTGTCACCACTTCCTGAAGCTTACTCTATATCTCTATATGAACCCAAACTCACTTACTACATACGCATTGGTCGCTCTTCTACATAAAATATGTAGGGGAGTATGTGTGTTTGTACGTAATCCCAAAACCTCCCTCTCCATCGACACCCTCTTTTCTCTCGCTCTCTCACTCTCTTTCCTACCGCAGTGCAGCTTGTATATTAACGTAAAATGGCTCGTGTCTTAATATGCACAGGTCAGTAAGAACAAATTTATGTCGATAATGAGAGCTGGAGAGAATCTGGTTCAGATATTTGGACGATGATGGGGTCTTTTGTTAAGGTATACTTGTCCTTTATGTATGTGATTCTCCCTCTCGTTGTCTAGTGTGGCTTCGATGGCTTTGGTGTATACAAGCACACAATGTTTATTGCCTTGTTATACGGCCATGATCCAGGTATCCCCATTGTCGTTATGGCACAAGAGTATTTCTCTCGGTCCCTCCAGCCTCCTTCTATCAACTGTATGCTCGTCTAACGTGGCTCCCTCAAACACAGACTATCAACGTCATACGCACGTACGATTCTCTGGGTAAATAGTATCGATACACAAAGCCACTAACCAGAAAGTAGGAGAGAGAGGAAAGAGGAATATCTCTCCTCTTACTCGTGCTTCCTCTTCACCTCCTTTCGACGTATTTGCAAGTAGCTACATGTTAACACGTACCCACTTATCTGGATTCTAACACCACGCGTGCTTCTCTGCGTACTAAAGCACAGGTGTATATGAAGCAACATACACGTGTGGAATGATGAGAGTAACTCTCCCTCTGGTATGTTTGCACACCTATGGAACACGTACTATGACACTATACTGATCGTCGCCAAAAGCCCTTAGACCTCGATGCATCGATAGACATGCTGGCTTTAGCCAAATACCCATAGTAGTACCTTTACAGGAGATTTCAAAAATAACTACTCTCAGATATTGTTAGATTGTGGAATTCTGAAGAGAAAAGTCCTTTGGCATTTCTTTCTGCGATGTAACGTTGAAGAAATATCGATGAATCAACGAGAACCAATCAGGTACGCTGATGAGATTGGGAGTGGCGCGCATAAGGCCCCCCCCCCCCTCTCCCATTCCGTTTCAATCAGTTTCTTTACAGTACTAATTCTCTCACTAATTCATAAATATCTCGTCAACGGTGCATCACTGAAAAAAATGGCGAAGCACTTTTCTCTTCAAAATTTCACAAACTTCTCACACTGTGAATTTCAAACGTGACTTTTGTCACTCTCTGTATAACCAAATGCAACTGGGGAAATGCATACAAACACACACCCCTTTATACCGTAAACATATTCATGCGTGTATAACATCGCATAGTAGGACGTTCAAATTCGTGTAATATCCTCTACGTTTGAGGAAATTTCAGTGGTACACGAATATGAATTGAGGAGAGACCGAAGTAGGGGTACTAATTCAAGGGAAATGGAACTATTTGGATGAGGAAAATAAGATTTGTGTTCCTTTAGTTTATTGATGAATTTAACGGAACAGGAAATTGGCTTGAATTTAAAATTATGATTGCAATTTATTATTAATTCAAGTGCGTGTTTTCGATTTACTGTACAAAATTATATAAAATGCGGTTCTTGATTCCAAAATGGCTATATTTTTTTTCTGGAGGTAAGTTACGTAGAAAAAAACGTGAGAACTTCAAAAGAACATTACAGGGCCGTCAAAATTGCCATTTATTTTGGAGATTTATGGAATTTCGTGAAACTACTTTTAGACCTTAGCATTGCTGTCGATGATAAATGTGTTCACTTAAGGGAATACTGCGGAACCTTTGGGAATGAAGTATGTTCATGCTTGGCCGATTTATTCCTCTTATTAATAATAGTCAACTTAGGTACAACTTTCAAATGTAATATTAAGCAATAAGGCAGCAAAATCTCATAATTTATTGATTGTAAAATTGACTAGGAATCATCACATCTGACAGAACACCATAATTTAGCTTTCTGCAGTGTACAAAAAAAAAATATTTTGCGATAAGAGAGAGGAAAGTGTATTCGTCGAGGTCGAAGGATATTTTTTTATAATTTCGAACGTTCAATTTGTATCGATAAATTGACTGGCACGTGCGTGAGCGAAGTAGGAAAAGTTGGAGGATTCCTTCGTTTTTTGTCTCGCACAAGAGTGGAACAAGAAGTCAGCAGTAGAGAAGAAAGAGAGTGTTAAATTTTGCTGTGACTCCTGTATCCTGGGTCGACTGTCAATATACAGAGTAAAAAAGAAGGAAGGAAAAGGTGAGAGGATAGGAGGAGAGAGAGAGAGAGAGAGAGAGAGAGAGAGAGAGAGAGAGAGAGAGAGAGAGAGAGAGAGAGAGAGAACAGAGGACTAAACGAGGACGGAGCATCGCGAGCGAGGGTTAATCTACTTGAAAGTGAGACGAACGACTTCGCATATAACACATTCAGGCCTGTACGTGCAAGGAAGAAACGAATTGGCGACAATTTGTCCTGGGAAGTAAGAATATAAAGAGAAAGAGGGCCTGCCATGGAGCAGCGTAGAAAAGAGACAAAATTCAGAGCGCGAATAAAAGAGCAAGAACGAAAGGGGGACAAGCTGCAATAAAAAAAAATTCTGGCTACCTACTGCAATATTAATTCGAAACGTTGCCAAACGCGAAAGAAATGATAGGGAAATAAAAAATTGCATTCCCAGGGGATAAAGAAAATTACTTAAATCAGCAGATGCGAGCTTATTTCTGTAAAACTCGAAGGAGGACAATGACGATTAAATTCTCTTGGTAAAATTAACACTTGCAAATAATTCCAATGAAGGCACTTTATATATTCACTGTTTGGAGAAAGTTAATGCAAGAATAATACTGGCAATTAGATGAGAGAAAAGGAGGACAAAGTTAGAGTGAGGAGAGAGCGAGAGAGAATGAAGAAGGATGTTGGGAGTGGATGAGCTTGACTGATTGCACGGAACTCGACTCTTGAAGTTGAGTTTAAGCAAGCAGCAGCTTGAGAAGCTATACCTAAAACATATATACATTATATTATACATACACACATCTATATATGTATATAAACATTGTTCCAACATACGCTAGTAAAAGGTTCCCCGCTGGTTTATAACGCGCTGGGGTCTCGGGCGATCTAATTGATCTAGTGGAGCATGTTTGGAGACAGGAAAGGAGAGAAGCCCAGCTACAAGAGACCCTAGTCTACCATGACAGTTGGTTAATCGTACTCGATTTCTCAATCGTTCGCCAGAAGCGCATCTTCCCAACGTTGACACACAAATACGTAAGTGTACTCACCGAAATACTTGTAATACATGCCGTTTCACAAATGATGGTCAAATTATGAAATAAAAGTTGCAAATTCCGCGAGAAGAAAAGATTATGTAGCCATTTTTTCCTAATCTTGTAAACTATCGAATTAAGAGGCCAGTCCACTTTGAAAATTTCAAAAAATCGATTTTTTTTACTGTTTTCGAAAGTACACACATTCAGAAATATTGTATCAAAATTTTATGAAAATCCGAGCTCTCTAAGTATTTTTTTTTTTTACCTGAACGTCAGGACCTCATTTCGTCTACCTGACCGTATAAACTTCAAACGCGTTTTTCTCGAAACAAAATTTTCAAAATCTAGCTCCATCATATCTCTAAAACTAATAAACCGATTCTCTTGAAATTTGAATCACATATTGTAAACATGTTTCGCAACAAGATGACCCTCGATGGTTTTAAAATTTTGATTTTTACTCTTTTTTTTGTGAAAAACTGCGAAAAAAACGCGTTTTTTTTTACTTTTTTCGTTTTTCATCTGCCATTTTTTTATTTTTTGATAAAACTTTATATCCGAGGATCATTTTGTAGCTGGTATCATACTGAATCTAATGGACTTTGATTTTTTTGTTTCAGACAAGCCGTTACCGAGTTGTGATGGAGCTACCTAGCCCACCTATTTTTGAGGCGTTACGTTAAACTATAATTTTTGTACTTAAAAATGAATAAAAATGAATGAAAATTTTTTTTTTTATGTATTTCAAGACTTTGTTTATCAAGCCCAACAACTTTTATATTCATATCTTTTATAAAATCCTCAAAAAAAAATCGCGAAAATAGCCTTTTTTCGTGGCTCGAAACTGGACTGGCCCCTTAAACTTGATACTTTAAACTATCGAATTAAACTTGATACTGACTTTTTGGAACAGCCCGTACACGAACTAAAGTATCGAAGACGATGCTTGTACACCTTCCACGCGCCCTCTCAACTTTCACATATATACATTTCTGTTTATGTGTATGTTTATATTTTGTTGATAGGTATGAGGATCGACTGCTGTAAACATAAAGGCTTAATTACGAAACTTGAGATGAGTACATTTGAAAGATAGACTATTTCGATTGAAAGATGGTAAATTAAACTGCAACAGCAAGAAAGAGAACGAGAGACTAAAGGGATACCAGACGGTGTTCCGAGTAATTCATGCTTGTACTTCGTGTCATCCCAGTTCGTATCCTCTTCCGCTTTCTCGACTCTCTCAGGCTTCTTCATCCGTAGTTATATAGAATACAAGGAGAGAGTTGCGTTATATACTTTATCCTGTTCCCTCTACAAGATCTTCCGGCATTTCACGCTCGAAAGGGAGAAGAAGAGGAAACTAGAGCAGGTTATAGAGAACGCCAGGGCAAGTCTTCGTCTGCTTAGCTCCGGAGTCCGCCTGGGAAGGCGGAAGACGCCAGTAAAGCTCAAGAGTTGTAGATGTGCAGAGGGCGCCCGTTGTTACGAGACGACAGGCCCTTGCGACGGCTGCACAGAAATTAATATAAATCTCATTCCCTCGGCCGGCTTTAGGGTACAATGTTATATAGACAGAGAAAGCTATAGAAAGAGAGAGGATTGCCATAGAGGAGAAAGCTCTACATTGTCTTGTACGCAACGAGCTTTCTGCCATCGTGTGAAAATATCCCTCCCTCCCCCCCCCCCCCTCTCTCTCTCTCTCTTTCCCTGTCCCTTCAGTATTCACTTTCTCTCATTACCCATTCCCAGCAATCCGGGCGTGACGCAAACATGCTACCGTATCCGACATTAATTTATACGAAACTCCAGGAGATAGCGTACATTGCAATTCTAACTCAGTATATAACTCGATTAAATATCAAATGCATACGCGCAAATCGTGTTATACAATACACTGCATATGTAATGGACGATTGAGGAGTCTCCCTGTACGAGGCAACAAACGGCGTACATTTATCTTCGAAAATGAATTTCATTGTAATTATAATTAAAACTAACTGGTTTGATTAAAACTTTTTTTTACTGCTCATTTTTAGTAAAACCTTTCATTTTCTGCCCCCATAGATTAACCACACAATATCAACTTTCCAATAATTTAATTATACAGCTTTTATAGTTTACTCGAACAATAACGATTCAGGATATAATTACAGTTGGAGTTTATCGATTCCAAATTTTCCGGAATTTTAATCAATCAAACTTGTTTATTTTACTGCCATATTATCAAAGTTTTTCATTAACATGAAATTTCACTGTGTCCATTTATCGAAGTTGCTCTCTTGTTCCGATATTTATAATAAAAAACATAATAAGAGATTTTTTCATCACTCCCCAGAAATCCCTAAGCCTCAAAATAATTAAATAGTTATTAAATGCTGAATTACTTCATTCACGAAGTTCAAAAAAGCCCTCCATTTTTGTAGTAAAATTGACTGCGGAAGTAAATAAGGAAATTCATTGTAATAATACAATTATTTACACCGGATAATTCGCTGCAGTATATTTTGTCCTCAACCACCATCGAGTGCTGGAAACTATCAAGGCTAGACAATTATCTATATATAAATATACAAATACTAACAAATATATCTATATTTGGGGTAGGTTAAAGGGGTTGTGGCCGACGAATACAGTCGGGAGGTCTAACCAAGAATACCGCAACTGTTCGCGCGAGAGATCCAGATTGCCGAGATAAATTTCCGTTCGACGAAACGAGACTTACTCGGAGAAAGAATGATAGAAAACGAAGAGCGAGAGTGAGAGAGAATGAAAAAAAAAGTATGAAAACTACGAGGGGAAAAAGGTTGCTGAGTTTCTGGTAGGCAGGGCTCACATCTCTCGTCGTTCGTCGGTACAATCTGAACCAACCATTTTCCACCTACTCTCACAGTAAATACGAAACGACACTCGATAGAGCACTCGCCTCTTTTTCATCTATTTTCATACATATATCTTTATCCTTTTTATACAGCTCTCCTCGTACGTACATGTATAGAAAGAGAGAAAACTTGACATACATATACTTTCACGTCCAATACTCTTTCCACTTCTCACCCTTCCAGGATGAAAAAAAACTCACCCTCCTAGCGTCGATCTTGCCAACGTGGTTTAACCAGGCGTGCCATTACGTTTCTCACTACCTATACGTTCAAAATGACAAACCACACACACACACTGTCAAGCACGTACATACAGACAAGGGATCACGAGTTACTACAGACGAGAAAGAGAGCTTTATAAAAAAAGGGGTGAGAAAAAAACGTTGCTGTCTGTCGCACGAAGGTCTTCCTCAATTCACGCTTCACTGAAAAATATACATTCACACCTGTCTCCCTCATGGAATACATATACTTGTTAAGTATACAGTTTAAGAGCTACTCCGAGCAAGAAATCTTTCTAGTCTTCCTCTACACTACAATTTTCAACTTGCTTGTAAAACGCGAAGTGTGTACCGACTTCAGAAAGAAAGAGAGAGAGGGAGAAATAAAATGAATGCAAATACTGCACCGATGCACCTATTGAAGCGTTTACACTTTTTTCTATTCTATTTTCAGTGTAAGTACGCTTTCTTTGTCGATATTGGAAAACTGGATAACGATTGGAGAAAACAAAACGTTTTCTTCAATTTGCCATACTTTTTTCTTTATCGAATAAAATATTCAAGTTTCCATTAAATGTATTGACGATTATAAAACACGAATAGACGATGCATTTTGATACTTTTCAAGCGATTTATCTTTTCGAGTAAATTTGAATTAATTAAATATAGTGAGAAATGTTCAAAGGACGTATTCTGGTAATTTCCCTCGAAAACATATAAAAATTTAAAAATCAAAATCCCAAAGTTTTTTCTAATTTTTTTTTATATTTTTTTATCTAAGAAACGACTCAAGTTTCCATTGAATGCATTAAAGATAACAGATGATGAATTTTTTGAAAATATGCAGTGTCTATTCGAGTACAACAATTTAAGGTGTAATTTTGGGCGTCTCAAAACGTTGACGTTTCTCTAAGAGATAGGTGTCTGTGATGTCTCTAGATTTTGGACTTGTCTGACCAGTTCAGCGGTTGAATTCAACTGGGACTTGGAAGGTGAGATGGAGTTTGGTAGAATATGGGAATCGAGAATACTATATCACTGATTATAGTACAGCAAGAGAGAGAGAGAGAGAGAGAGAGAGAGAGAGAGAGAGAGAGAGAGAGAGAGAGAGAGAAAGGAAGAGAGAGAGAGAGAGAGAGAGAGGGGGGAGAGGGGGGGGGGGGAGAGAGAGAGAGAGAGAGAGAGAGAGAGAGATGGAGAGAGAGAGATTGAGAGTTGGAGAGATTGAGAGTTGGAGAGAGAGAAGAGAAGTCTGTAGACTCGGTTAATTAACGAAACTCACATGGGACATAGTTCGCCATTGGTCAGTGACAGTTCGAATGGTCGTTCACGTTGTGTGTCACTCTTCTCTATCCGTCTCCCTCCACGTTCTATGGTGAACGATTTCTGTCGCCCCGACGTTTGGCTTTAACCCTTTGGTTCTATGGTAGTTCAGAGAGACAGAGAGAGAGAGAGAGAGAGAGAGAGAGAGAGAGAGAGAGAGAGAGAGTTTATCTGTTCCCTTCTCTCAGAGTCGACAAATACGACGGGCCGATTCAGGGATCAGCAGAGCCGGACGTTCGACGGAATGGAACGTTATCCTCCAGTGTTTCTCTCGCATCCAACACGGAATAAACGAGCGTGACGAGAGAAGATCGATTCGTCGCTATTTCCTTCGCTTCTGGTAGATCCACCTCTTCCTCCCTCTCTTCCTCCTTTTTTATTTTTTTTCTACTCCTTCAGTCAAACGAACTCACGTAACATGTACACCAATGAATAAGTTATTTATACGAGAATCCTTTCAACCTCTACGCACACATGAATATATCATTAATGTTTCATAGCCAAAAGGTACAGAGACTTTCCGTGTGAGAGATTCCCCTTAGGGAAAATATCCTTTGCCTTTTGCCCTGAAGAGATTCTCTGCCGATGTTTCTCACGCGGTCTATCTCTTTGCCTCGCCATTCATTCACTGACAGACTCGACGATCGCTTGACGACAGAACAGTTTATCTACACGAGTTTCTATTAAAATTTCACCATTTTTTTCTACCAACTGCACTAAAAGAATTATACTGCAAAGGTTACTATCGGAATTACGGAAACGAAGTGACACAAAACTCTTGAGATTAATGTTTATTTAAATTTGAATTTTAACGGTGCACTGAGAAAAGAAATTTGTTGTTTCAACAAATTTTTTATTGAATCAACAAATTGTGGCGAACAAAATGAAATTTGTTAGCTGAACAGAAAATTTTGTTGATTCAACAATATTTTCGTCGTAATGAGCAATATTTATTTCAGCCAGCAAATTAAGTGGTTGAATTAACCAAATTTTTATTGAGTTAACGAATTTCGTTTTATTCGCCACAATTTGTTGATTCAACAAAAATTTTGTTGAATCAACAAATTTCTTTTCTCAGTGTGTTTAAATAAAATGTCTTGTTTATTATGAAAAGTTATCGTGTTATTAACTTTATAATTCTTTCTGCATGTCGTTATTCAGTTGGGTCAGAAAAGAGGTTAAATTTTTAAACAGCTTTTGTACAAAATTGCATGCATTAATTTGACTTCATCGAATCGCGATAATTACTTCAATTCCCGGACGAAAGGCAAATTGGTGGAGAATTGTCAGGAAATTGGTTGTACAGAGAAACGGGTTTGATTCGAAGTTTCAAAGGTGTAGAAAAAGGGAATGACAAAGCCAATGCATAATTGTAGAAGAGAGAAGGTTTTCGCACGTTGCGGATTAAAGTTGTGGGCGACAGGAAAATCAAAAACGATTTCGATTAAATTGGGTCTAGGCTTGTGGATATTAGGAGAGAAATCGAAGTGGGATGATTCGAGGGGCTGGAGTTGAATTGAAGAGGAGAGTTCTGCTCGTGAAAGGTCAACGATCTCTTGTTCGATCTTTGAAAATGTCTTCCTTCCGCACGAAACGTCTGAATCTCTTCCTGATCGCGGTCAACCTGGTTCAAATGTGTCTGTATTTCCGTGTGTGGGTGGGTTTTCGGTTCTGACATTGGGATTCAGATATAGTACCGGTCGAGTCAGAGGCCAGGATTTCTACTGAGAGAACAATCGATTGTCCAGAAATCTAAGCACGCTAAAGCTTTGCTTCGTGCGAAGAGAAATTCCTTCTCAGATCTCGGTTTCTCTTTCTCCGATTCAACGATACCACGTTCGTGAGATACCGAGACAACGAAAAGAGAAAGAGACAGAGGAAGGAAAAGGAAGAAGGAAATATCGTGAGGTGAATTAATGGATCCTCCCTGGGTCTGACACGCGTCGTTGCTCGCGATTCCAACTGGGCCGAGTTTACAGCATCGCTGGACCAGAGAGAGAGAGAAAGGGAGAAATCTGTCCAAGAGTCTAGTAGAGAAAGAGAGAGAGAGAGAGGGCACCGAGAACCGTTGAATGTTTGAATTGGACATGGCCAATCTCTCCGGACTCTCTGTGTTAGACATGTTCACCGACGATTACGATTGTACGTGAATTAAATAGATCGAAACTTCTGTCTTTTTTCGCCGCTAAAACTTTGCCTTCATGAAAATCGTGCAAAAACTATTGAACGTAAAATTTCATTGCAAATTGTTTTAATCTTTAAAATTTCAACAGCGATTCGAAAAAATCGGTATCAATGTTATGAATAAATTAAGGAATTAAGCAAAGTTTTAAATACGAGGGCAACATTACTACTTTTGGGGCTACATTTTTTATGAATTTCCGTACAAATATTGCACATATTATATTTGATGTTGTGGCTAAAGAGAAAAATCCTATTGAATTTAAGAGCAATAAAAAATTGAGGAAAAATTGTTTATATTTAATTTTCCTCGTTCAGTTTCTCTGTACTTCGTTAACTCTCGTTAGCTCGACCCGGTTGTATGCTGAAAACAAACGTTACCAGACTTCCCGATTGTTCGAAGAAGGAAAATAATGTAATTTTACAATATAGCGAAACTTTGAGCATACACATCCTTGAGAAAATCAATATTTGGATACTAGTAGATTGGAATTGAGAGAATAGTGCAGAAAAAACCGTAACAGAAGAGGTTCTTCCCTCTTGTCTGAAAAGATGGACGTAGTTCAATTATACCAACAGAGGAATGAGTACATTGCCGTTTTTTTCTCCATTCAACCCCTTTTCTCTCAATACTCGTTACTCCAGTCCACGAAATTTTCCTTCCCAAGTATTTTTCTCTCTGGCTTTTAGTCTGAACTCACTCTCGTTCCTCTTCGTTCTCCTCATTTCTCTTCCACAATTTTTTTTTTTCTTTCCACGAGTTTCGAACCTCGACATACCCACACACTCGCACATAGTCACGTGTGTTACTCAACACGAGAATTTTTCCTCAACCACAAATAAAGTCGCTTAATGGCATGAAATTTTTTTCCAACTCTCTTTCTCTTTGCCAGACCATTCTCGATATTTCTACTTGGAAAGATTGTGCTTGTACAGTGAGTCGATCTAAGAGAGTGTCTCTAATAGGTGACGTTAGGAGGAAAAACATTGTAACAATAATATTGAAAAAGTAAAAGCTCTGGTGAGACAAAAAAAAAGATTAGCTGGAAGGAACGAACACGTATGTGATATTACGCGAGTGAAAAGTAGTTGAGAGAGAAAAAGTGTCGAATGGAAAAAAATAAAAATAAAAAAGAGAAAAACAGAGTTGGATAACCGTCCCGAAAGTGGAGGAAATGGAATAGAAATGATCACAAAACGAGGTAGAAATTCGTAGGAGTTTTGCCCAAGATTTGTTGAAGAACTACGTGCATACAAACTTACACTCGCACATACACACTTTTAAGCAATAACAGAAACAGGAGGCGGGGGCGGCGCGGATAAAACCAGCGATTCAGGAATATGGCGTACAGATAGAGAAAGAGAGAGAGAGAGAGAGAGAGAGAGAGAGAGAGAGAGAGAGAGAGAGAGTTGAGAGAAGTGCCCTCGAAGAGCTTTCCAAGCTCCGTTTGTCCCTCTACCGCGTTAAGATAGAAGGAGAAGATGGGAGAGAGAGAGAGAGAGAGAGAGCAGAGAGAGAAAGAGAGCGAGCTTAAACCGAAAACATAATCAAATCTCGCTGAGAGCGCCTGTGGTGCAAAGTTACTAATTGCTTAATTTCCCTCGACCCGCGAGCACCGTTCATCCCTTCCCATTTTCTCTCTTCATCCCTTCCCTTTCTCTTTCGTGACTAGCTTTAAGGGTACAAATGTCGTTTCTCTTATTCTCTCAGCTCGACTGTTTCTCGATTTTCTCACCCTTTCTCTTTCTCGACGTAGTCGTCGCGACGACCCTTTCGCGCTCAATCCAGAGCACCAAATTCCTCTTTCATTCCCCTCTCCTCGACGCTCTTTACACGACCCTCGTTCCATCCTCGAGAGCGGACAAGTACGAGCTCCAAGTGCAGAGACGGTTCAGCCACTAGTATCGTCGGTTCTCGTCACTGCCCTCCCCCCCCACCCCGCTGTTCAAACGTTACCGCACACCCTCTTTTGCTTCGTATTCTAGCTGCTGCTTCTTTCTTTCCCCCTATTTATTCCTTCCCAAAGGCTTTGTATTTTTTTTTCTCCTCCCTTAACGCCAGAGAACATTTCCTACTTGTACAAGATAGCTACGAAACTACCCCTTCATATATAAATATATATAAACCGAGTCTCGTTTCGTTTGGTTCCACGACATTTCCGGCTCTCGAAAATCTCTCCTTCTTGTTCCATCTTCCCTTGGACAGATTCTTTCGTTCTTAGGCAGGAAATGGAAGCAGCTATATATAAATTGAAAACACGTGGAAGGACCCTCGTATAAAATTGTTCGAACTAAATAAATATTGCCTCTGTGCCATCATGGTGAAAAATAATCATTTCTTTTTTTCGTAAATACGGATTTATTACCCTTCGTCAGTCATTCTTGATCACTTGACTGACGTTATTAATTACTCCGGACTCAGGTCCACTTTTCAACGAATTTTATTTTTTATAACCAATATGTTCATACTAACAAGTACATATTAATGTCCCGTTCCATATTTTGGTCGTAAAATAAAAAATCGCAAATTGCAAGTAAAATTTTACTATCCAATTAAGAGTTTTATATTTGTACAAATTTTGAAGACAACAATGTCATATTTTTGATGAAAATTTAAATAAAAAATTTTTACCGAGCGTTACGAAGAATTTACGGTGCTTCACTTTAAATTCCTCGTCCAGCTATTTCGTTACTGCAAAAATGTCATATTGCGTTTTAACTTTCACATGTCGAAAACTAAAAAAAACTTCATAATAAGTATAATAAACACAATATTCTCATTCATTATCCCGTTCCAGTGTACCGAGGTAATACGAATCGTGAATTCCAGAGTAAAATTAACTTTATGATGCTCGGTACAGACCAGTTTAGTATGGAAAGTCTCGTACATCCATACATTTGAGGGGATAGGTGAATTTAGATACGGTGGGATATATGTATGTAGATATATACATTGTAGATACGCTCACAAATCGCGAGCGAAGCTCGCTTAGGCGTGGCGTTGGCTGTACGGGGGCTATCCGTCCAGCAAGTGGCTATGGCCTGCAGGGCGATATATATCGAGGGGGTACCTCGGTGGGTAATCGATCTGTCCGGTGGTAGAGCGCCAATGAATCGCGGGGAACCCGATTTCCAACCGAACAGAGGCATGGAGAGATGTACTTCTCTCTCGTTGCACTATCGTGCAGAGAAAGAGCGAGAGAGAGAGAGAGAGAGAGGGTGAGAGAAGGGGGTTTGGTCGATCAGTTCAACTCCCTCAAGCTCCAGGTGAGGGATGGCTCGTTCAATCGCGATAAAATCATTTCTCCGTCGTTCTCCAACTCGACCGTTCGACCAAAACGCGATTGCGACGGATGGTTTCTGATAAATCAGCAAAAAAGAGAAAAAAAACGACAGAAAAAATCCCTCGAGAATAATGTGCGAAACGTTTGAAAGTAACGAGAAAACGAAAAGTTTCAAAAATATCGTATCGGCGAGCAAGGAGGAATGGCAAATTATTGGGAGAAATGACACGAGGTCACAAAATGACAGAAGGAAAAAATGTACGGGCTTCAAATTCTCATTCGCCTCGTTTGCCAAAACTATCGAAATACGAGTCTACATTTTTTTTTCCTTTTTTTTTTTATTCCAGGGTTCCCGAAGAATAGACAGGGCAAAAATTTGTATTAGGAAGAAAAAATTCGATACTGCATTCCGAACGATTGAACTCGAACTCTCGCTCGATCGAGACTCACCACACTATGCAGAGCTATGTATATATATATATAAATTGTTTTATATATATTTAAGGACCAAGGAATGTCTTCCTGCGTCTTAGGCACTTTTCTTTTCCGCCCTCTTCCTCACGATTTTCACCCGATCTTTTCTACTGCCCTCTTATTTATTTTTGCAAGCCTCCATCTTTCTTCTTCATTCTCTTTTTTATTTAGACGATTTAACCGATCGCCTCGATATGCTGGTAGAATTCAACGGCACGTACAGAGATCGGCCCTTTGTGTGAGCTTCGCGGTTCGTTTGACCCGACGCGTGTCCATGTGCAAGCTTCAAACATTTTTCATTCTTCTTTCACATTTTATTCTCAACCACGAGACGAGAAAATAGTCTAGGAGGAAAGAAATTTAGGAAAATTTCTCGGTTTTCTATCTTTGCTACATTTTTTCTGTCTGCCCTTGGAACCAATGGAATTACAGTTTGGAAGAGCATTGTGTGCTTTGCTGTAACGACATAGCTCGATCTTAAGCTTATCATGAGTTTCTTTATCTCCGAGACTCTTGCTTCCTTCCCCCCCTCGATCTTGAAGGGAATTTTTATTTAAAATTTTTTATTCAGAATGTGTATGTATATAGATTTTTTTCGTATTATCTCTCTTCCCTCCACCCCCCCCCCCCCCTCCCTCCCACTTCGCTTTCTCTTATTCTCATTTTCCATGTAACCGAAAGCTTTCGTTGAACAGTTAGGGTAGCCTTTGTTCGGTAGAAACGGTAGGCGATGCCAAAAGTGCCCTCCGAAGATACATTCCCGGGTTTCCCTTCAGCGTAATCTGCTTGTACCGAGATAGAAGTCGTACCCAACCGCGACCGCTTATCTACCCCTTTCTCTCTTTTCTCCTTCACTCTCGTCTCTCTCTCTCTCTCTCTCTCTCTCTCTCCTGCTCTTTCTACATCAGAGCTCTCTGTTCCATCCTCCCTTGACTCTGGCTATTACCCTTGGGAGCCCTCTTTGAGCTCTGCAAAGACTATTCGTGCTAGAGCTTCTGTAGTAACCTCCCCTTCGTGTCTTTCTCACTCTCCCTCTCGATCTCTCTCCTTTCTCTCTCCTTTCTGATAAAGATAGCGGCGAGAGCCCACAGCGAATATTATTAGCTAAAATTCTTCCTCTTTTTTCTTCATTCAACCCTCAAGTGAAACTTCCAAATCCACAGGTTGCCCTTCTCCGAGTCATCATTTTTTAATCACTCCACTCTTCCAAAATGAAAATAAGAAAAAGTTCCTATCAACATTTCTTTTTATCCTCGAATAAATTGCGGGTAATTCGGAATAAAGTTTACGATCTGATTTCAAAGAATTGATTAAATATTATGATACCTAAAATTAACTTTCTCCGAAAAATCTGAAATAAATGAGACGCTTCTACTTTCTTTTTTTTTTTTAACCTACGAAAATTTTAATTAATTCAAAACGATACTCAGCTATCAGTTTTTTTACTCGTAATAGAAACAAAATAAAAATAAGTTTCGACAATAAAAAAAGCTACAGTAATGTTTGATTAAAAAATTAAGTATCGAAAACCATTTCAATGGAACCGAAGTTTCTGAAATAACGATTTGGAGACTTGACACTTCGATAAAAACCGGAATTTGATGTGACGGGGTATAAAGTGACTGGGTTTGTACAGAGGAAAATGGTGAAATGAAGTTGAAAGGTTATATTATATATCGATTTATCGACGTAGTTGAGAATTTGCGATCGACAGGTTTTATAGTTCTTTAACTCTGACAATTTAACCGAAGACTTGAGGGTATAAGAATAGCAATTGTACTCAAGAATTGCACGCAAAGGACTGAGAAAGAGTGCACGAAATTGAGGTAAGAAGAAAGGCAAAAAACGTCCGAGTTTTCTCGTAAAGTCTCGAGGGGCTCGTGAAGCAAGTTCTGCTTTTTTTTCTGGTCGTTCGACCAGTCGATTACTTTCATGTCACTGTGACTTGTTCTGTTGAACTATTTTCTACCTTTTCTTCTTCTTTTGCCCTTTTAAGGCATTTCCATTTGTTCGGTCTTTTAGATCGCTGACAATTTTTTTCTTTTCCGTTCAACAACGACTTTATCTACTTCCGGTTTACGTTTGCTCCTTCGTATTTGAAGAACGTTACGATGTCGGTTGTCATTTAAATAAAATGCTGTGTTTAGGTTCCTTTTTTCTGTCATCGATTTTAGAACGAAAAATGTTTACACCCTCATACTGGGGTCAACAGATTTCTACTTATGAATTTTTAAACTCCTGCAACCTGCAACCTGTAAATGATCTTATTAATAAAATCTACACGAGATAGACGATAATCAGATGTAAAAATCCCTGATTCAATGGCTCACGATGAAGTAGATTGCCAAAAAAAAAAAAAAAAGAAGACAAAAGGGTCACTATACGAGAACGAGGGCTGAATTTAATAACTCTGTTATTCGTGGAAGATCGTTTATGATATGGAAGAAAAGAATCCCTAACACGTTTTCTCCTCAATGCGTTTTTTTTCTCTCCCCTCCAACGATTGCAAGCCAATATCGAAAAGAGCAATATGAAGGAAGGGATCAATGAAAAATCTCATAAATAAAGCACCGAGAGTGCCATCCTGGGGCTGGAATAAATCGCCAAGTATGCAAGAAAAACACGTCCCATGAAGAATTCACGATGTAAGCGCGACCGAACGGACAAGAGAGAAAGAGGGACAAGAAAAAGAAGAGAGAAAAAAAAAGAAAAAATCGCAAATAAAATTACAATGAGAATCGTGAATTTTTATCATCCCTCTGACAAACGCGTGTCACTCTGCTGATCCTAGCCACGCTCTTTTCATTTCTCTCCTTCCTTCTTTCTTTTCCTCTTTCCTTTTTTTCATTAATTTTCAAATAACCACTAGCCAGCCCCCTGGGACGTCTCCGGAGCTCGTACCCAGATATTTCCCACAATACGTTTTCTCTCTATTTCTCATTCTCTCTCTTTCCCACTTTCTCTCATATTGTACCAGCTCTTATTCACGTATGTTTCAGCACCGCGGAACTCTGCTTTTCATATCCCTCGTATGCCCTACGTGAATATACATAACGCCGGTAGATTACGACACTGCGTCGGTCTCTCGAGTTTTCCAGATTATATTTCGTGCGACAAAGCCAAATATACAATCACACGTTTTATGCATATACAGCGTCGAAATACACTTCCGCTCAAAAGTGTTTGCCACGCTCATACTCGGCTTATTAACATTCTAATAACAAAACAAATGTAATACTTGCCCTGCGATTGTTATAGTTCTAACAAATAATAACTAGATTAGTTTATTTAAAGTTACGTTATACTTAGTTTATATTAGAATAGGTTTCATTCTATTTAATGATGTTTATATTATTTTCTTCAAGGTTACGTAAGGCTTAATTAGGTGACTTCGAGTAAAATTTTAAAAGTTAGCCCAACCAAAAGTGCGTCATCCGTACAATTTTTCTCGTAAAATTGTACAGATCTCGAGCTTTCGTTTACCAACAGTTGTTACATGCAATAAAATTGTCATTTGCTATTTAAAACCCACCTAAGGACGTCCAAGTGTCATGGAATTCGATTTTAACGAGGTCATCCCATGTGACAGCTATTTTTTTTCGCTTTTTTTGGGAATTTTTTTTTTGATGAACCATTAAAACACACTATCTTTGAATTTGTACCACACATTTATTAACATTTTTACAGTTCCTCAGAATTTTATCAAACAAAAATAACGAGCTGAATCAACTTTACACCGTTTGGAAGACACTCATGCGTTGGTTGACGGCTGCCATGATTCCGGAGGTTCTGCTCATCTAAAATCAAAAAATCAAACGGCATTTTAATTTGTCAACCTGAGGCTATCGCAGGAACTAGAATAAAGTAAAAATATCGATAATTGAATTTTTGGCACGGTTTTAAATGTTAAGTTCCAAGTTTCGTCGTTTTTTTCGACTTTTAAAACCGTGCCAAAAATTCAATTTTCTATATTTTTACTTTACTCTAGTTCCAGCGATAGTCTCAGGTCTACAAATTAAAATGCCGTTTGATTTTTTGATTTCAGATGAGCAAAACCTCCGGAATCATGGCAGCCGTCAACCAACACATGAGTGTCTTCCGAACGGTGTAAAGTCGATTCAACTCGTTATTTTTGTTTGATAAAATTCTGAGCAACTGTAAAATTGTTAATAAATGTGTGGTAAAAATTCAAAAATATTGTGTTTTAATGGTTCATCAAAAAAATTTCCAAAAAAGCGAAAAAAAAATAGCTGTCACATGGGATGACCCCGTTAACTCTCAATAGACAAGTTCAAACGTCTGAAAAGCTCTCAAAAATAATCCATTGCTTACAAAATCGTAAAAATATTTTGTTTATACGTGCTGACAAACAAAGTTTTTTTTCAAAGAAGAACGTTTGGCTCCATTTCATATTCAGTAGATCAAAAGCAAAAATAATTTTTGTTCGCTTGCATATTTCCGAGAGTTGCAAAATAAAGAAAAGAAAAGAGTGACAAGTAAAATCCCTCTGGGATTCGGTGACATAAAATATTCCATATAAGGTTTCTCGTAGTTCTCACGAAGTGGACGATGGTTTTCTATTTTGTGAGCAGAGTGTCTCACGGCTCTGTTCGAGCTTTTCGTTCTGGGCGTTTTAACCATATTTATCCATTCTGGCCTCTATTATTCTGCATTTTTTTACTTTACTCTGTCTCTCTACCTTCTCGCCCTTTGACCACTGATACAATTGCACAAAACCCTATAGATATACCTAGCAATTATCAAGGGAACGTAAATATAAAAGGTTGTAATCCGAGCCGAGTCTACCTGTATAGATCGTATGGGTTACGACCTTTTGTTTGCTAGGGTTCAATATAAATATACACACACGCCATTACTCTCTTATTTTACTCTCGTTTCTCCAATGTTTTCTCCTCATTCCTGGCTCTCTTTAGTCGCTGAGCTTTTTACCATAACAATGCTTTACTAGCGAGAAGTTAAAGCTTTGAATGCACGAGCAATAGAAAATCCTTGCATTTCTGTACACATACGTGTACACACATAAAAAAAAAATATACTACACACATATATGTGCATTTGTTTAAACTTTGAATTGTACCAAGTCAACTCAGTCCCTGTGTATACTAACGACAACGATAAAGCTTCCCTCAGGAGAAAAAGTTATTGGTCGTTGCTCCCTCGTCATACTTTGATCTCTTTTTTTGTTGTTCAGTGAACTCGCGATATGAGGCGAAGAAAAGAACGTCACTCGATAAATGGCCCTTTTGGTTGACTTAAAAGAGGGTGATGTAACGGGAGGGTTAAAGGTGCGTCGTTACTTTTATATTTGTTACTACACCTTAACTTTATACCAGGAGGCTTTGAGCTGTTAAATAAATACAGTCGACCAACGTTTTTCTTTTTTTCTTTGCTTGTTCTTTCCTCTTTCTCTTAACTCACGACACTTCCCCCCGTTCGTGGCTGCGTTCAAACGTCCCCTCCCCTTCTTTGCAACCCCTTTATCTCCCCGGATCCTGTGCTAAATTATCACGCTTCAGCGCTACATCGTCGGCAAAGCCGGAAGTAAACGAAAAATCCCCGGTGGCTTTTTCACGAGAACTCTTCTCCTCCGAACCCTGGAACGTTACTGAGGATGTACGATGTTATAATAATCATAAAATAGTGGCCGAGGCATGGTATCGTGGAAGAATATAGTGCAAAAAAGAAGGAGCTGTATTTTTAATGATTTTTTCTACTTTTATATGGAATTGTTCATCATTTTTATATTTTTATATTGAATTCTAGATAGTAAAACAATAAACCGTGCGGATTTTTTTTATTAAAAAATATAAAGCTTCCAGGAATTTTAGCAATAGTATTTCGGTTCAAAAAGAATATTTTTATTGAAGAAAAACAAATAAATTTCCTCCACCAAAATTGGCTCGAACGTCACACAAAGAATTATGAGATTGGCGGACTCTGAGCGACGATTGCTCATGCCATCCTTCTCTGTACTTAAATTAAGCTTTTAATTGGACGATCGCCAAGGTTCAGGGCTTAGTATCACGGCAATAACTCGTGCCATCACTCACGAAAAGATTGACACGAGTTACCCGATTGTTTTTGGCCCGAGTGGAAAAAAACGCAATTAATAACGTTATTGAAAAAAATCGTGATAATTGACGTGGACGAAAGATTTTGGTGCATCTCGATGTTCGATATCGCTTCTTTTTTCTGCTAAAAGCGCATCGACGGTAACTAACGATAAAGAGTGAAACATAAGAGAGAGAGAGAGAGAGAGAGAGAGAGAGAGAGAGAGAGAGAGAGACGTGGTCGTCGTCGCGTAAAACAACGTTAGGCAATAATCAATCGGGCGTGTAGGGACGGTACATATATATACAAGTATAAAGTGAGCTTTACCCTATCGAGCCAGGGAAAATACATCAAATGTCAGGTGTTCTCCGGCAGCGTTGCGAAAATAATGCATTACACATGGTTGAAAAATAAAATCGAAACTTCGTTAGCAATTTCTAAACGAAAAAAATTAACCATACAAACCATAAAAGAATTCTGCTATAGATCTGCATCAAAATATGGAACGACAAAAAAAACAAAAAATCGAAAAATTTCAAAAAAACCTCATCCGCTGATCATCTTTCGGAAATAATATTTAAATTTTTTTTCGAAATATCAATAATAAAAAAACTGCATGCCAGTAGTTTCAGTTTATAAAAATACACACAGAATTTCAGTATACGAGCAAGCCATTACAGACAAATAATTCCGTCGTAGAAAATCTCATTACTTTGAGCTCTCATTCCGTCATTCCGTGTCAGCGAGTTTCATCAGCTTTTGGGGTGAAACAAAAACGGACAAGCATCACTTTTACATTAGACAAAGAGTGAAAAAATATTTGCAAGGAGAAAAAATTGTGTTTACCAGAAAACCGAGGAAAAGTAATAAAGAAAAAGAGAGATAGGGATGAGAAGAGCAGGAAGTGGATGAGGGAAGAAAAAAGAGGAAACTCTTTTGAAACTGTCGAGAAAGAGGTCGAAGGTTGTCAATTGCAATACAACTTATTCGTTTATCTTCTTACCGTTTGATGTAACAAATAGTTTTAACAATAGCAGAAGAAACAGCAAGTTCCGGGAAGACTTATTAATCGTAGAACGAAAAAGCAACTCTGTTTCAAACCAAAACAAGAAAAAAAAAGTAACAAAACAGCGTTTTTTTATGGAATTTTTTCACAAAAACTCCAAGCTTCAAAAAAACTGAACCATCTTTTCGATGTTTTTGGATTAATACTCATCAAAATAAGCAATTAAATACGTAAGCGATATAACGTATGCAATTTTGCACACTAAATACGATTTCGATATATACGTATACGAAGATAATTAAAAGCGAAAAATTATCGTTACAGCAATAGAAACGGGGGAAAACTTTGAATGTTTGGAATTTTTCCAGGGCAAAGGGTAAATTTTCATGAAAATAATATAAAATCTCTTGTACCGACTGCGATAGAAGCGCGGTCGGTGTGCGACTCCAGCGATCTCCAAAGTTAAGCAGCCTCGTGCGAGGCCAATACTTGGTTGGGTGACCACTTAGCCATGCACCGGCTCGCGCATTAATCGCTGAGCGGGAGGCAGTTTTTCTGAGTTCTGATGATGCAAATCAATTGAAACTCAGTAAAAATATAGCCGCCTGTATCGACTGGGTTTTCCACAGTTTCCCTTGGCCCTCGTGCAAATGCGATACAGTAGTGCATTAGAAAAGAGTGACTGTGGGCAACACTCTTCAGGCGTTTCTCAGGAACATGGAAATTAGGAAATTGGAAATTAATGAAGTGGGGAAAAAGTGAAGTTAAAGTGATGGAATGGCTTTATAAAAATTACCGTTACAGCAAAATTTACTTTTGCTGTAACGGTAATTTTTCAATTTTAATTCTCTCCCTGTACACGGAAAAAAATGATATGCAAAAATTCGTGATCGATATCTAAAAATTTACGGTTCAAAACTGTGAATCAATCGTTTTACTGTGTGTCCTCTTGCAAAGTAATTGATTTAATGTATTTTTCACATTTCGAAATGTAAAAGATGATGATTTTAACTGCACTCTTTGCAATGTAAAATGTAAAAAATAGATTAAATCCATTACTTTGTAAGAAGACACACAGTAAAAAGATTGATTCACAGTTTTGAACTGTAAATTTTTAGATATCGACCACGAATTTTTGCATATCATTTTTTTCCGTGTAGAGATGTGTTCACGAAAAACAGCCTATATTTGGAATTTGTACACTTATTCACGCATAAAAGTGTACAAAATAAAACCGGCGCTCTGGTGTAATGGCTAGCGTGCTTGCCTCCAAGTCAGAGTATCGAGAGGTCCTCGGTTCGAATCTTGGTCCCGTAGCCTTTTCACGAAAATTACATATGAGCGTAACCAGCTCCAGATATATAATGAGGCGTACACAAATACCTGTACATGTCTACGCCAAATTTATACAGCTGTAATTAATGTTTACATTCTCGTGACAAACCGTGACGTAGCTCCGGCACCGCGAGGCGAACCCAGGACCAGCTGTAGTGGCACATGTTTTCTGCAGTTTCCCTGGGTCCATGGAATCGAGTGCCATGGCGAATGCGCTTCAGAGCGGGAAGTCGGATGCGGCCGCATGGTAGCCTGATTACTGATCCGGACTTAGACCCCCAGCGGGGACTGGCTACTGACCCGGACCGACTTTGTAATAGACGAAAGCCTCTAGGCAGGGGGAAAATAAAATATAAAAAAAAGGTGTACAAAATAGACACTTTTCCTCGCAACCCCTATTGAGCCTCGGAAAAGTTACCCCCACCGGTGTCATGTGGCCGCACGTATAAGTGCGTATCGATTGGTCGATGAATTACGCTAAAAACTCATTCCAGCAAAGCGTTGCAGCCCGTGATTGACCTGGCAACGGGCACGCGGTTTCCAATTACGGCTAGCAGTTTGTATACTCCAGCATGATGGCCTCTTTCTACTAACCCTCTCTCACACTCTGTTCCTCTTTCTCTCACTCTCGTTAGCTCTCTGATCCCAACAATCTACCACACACCAATGTGGCCACCATGTCTGTCAAATCCAGAGAAAACGCTTTCCCAATTTTCTTCCCTCTGCCCCCTCCAGCTTCTCCATTTCTCGCGATTAATTCGAATTTTCTACTGCGCATTTACTATCCCTGAAATTTTTCTCTCTGATCTTTTTTTTGTTCCTATTTCACGTTACGATGATTCTCGTCGATTGCCTCGATTATAATAGACTCGTTATCACTCCCCAATGAAGCTCAAGATCATCCACAACACAGTGTGACTAGTCGAATCAAAGGAACAAATAATTATTCGTTCCCTCAATTTGATCAAGGCAGAACAATAACTTTCGACGAAATTAACTGGATTTGTTTTTCAACTTCGCGCCACTTTTTTATTTTTTTTACTTTCGAAGGATAGGCAGGATTATTTTAACGCAGGATTATTTTATCTGGGCAATCAACACCGTTACTGATGGTAATTTGCGTCGGTTTGTTGTGCAAACATCATCCCGATTCATTATCTCGTAATTTTCGTGTTCTGCTCTTCCTGTCGTTCTCTCGTTCGGCACAACTTTTATAGCTACCTCTCTGCTCGTTCGCGTTTCGAAATGTCTGTAATGTTAACTGGAATCACTAAAATGTTATTTTTTTATGGTTCGTACATTTTGAGAAATATGTTTTCAGATGTTTCTGGCAATTTATTTAGTGTCGATTGTTGAGGAAAAATGATTCGTGATATTGATTACTTTATCGTCGGAAAAATATAATTGGCTAGCTGATATTTTTGCACTATTTATTTTCCAATTTTGCTCATCAACGTGCTGCTAAATTCAAGATTTACTTTTTTTTCTATTGACGAAGTCGTATCTAGGTTAAAAATATACTTTATTGAAGGGATCTCAAACCCTTCGTACTTTGGCCATTCTCACCCTTTATTTTCTTAATTATATGTAGGGAATGTTTTCGCAAATAGGGATTTGGTTACTGTGCCACCAGGCCTGAGAAATTCGAGAAGGGGGAGCAAAATGGAAGCAGCAAAGGGTAAGGGATTTGAAGATTGACGTAGACCAGATGATAAAATAGAGGGAAGAAAAAGGAGCAATGGGGAAAAGAAACAAGAGGAAAGGAGAGAGAAGGGTTTGAAGGAAACTTCTTCGAAGGAACAGAACATTAGTAGGGTTGGGAAATTTTTTTTTCTTCCCTTCAGTGCCATATGGACGAGGGTTAGCTGCGTTTGATCGAGGACTCGGGCGATTTTCAAGATGCCTACAGTCGGCCAACGTAGAGAGAAACATCAGAGGGGTTTTAACGCGTATCACATTTCATCCCTTTAACGAATCGCCTTTTTCTCCTTGGGTCACATTGCCATTTCTAGAGCTTCGTTGTAGAGAGCTTTCATCAGTCAACTGTCACTTGACGTAGCGAAGCTTCGGATATGGAGGAATTGCAATGGCCTCGAGGAGAGGCCAATCTGCCTTGTTGAATGATCCTGCTTCAAAAAGCCAAAGGTGGACTTCTCGCCCCTTTTCTCTTAGCTTTTCTTGTTTCTTCCAACTTGCTCGTAATCGTGTCGTCGATTTCACGAAATGTCGAACGATTCTATAAAAAAACGGTAATTCTCCGATGTTTTTTCCACCCGCATTAGTTCATTATCTGTGCTTGAAATTTCTTGCACACCCAACAACAAAAGATTCGCTTTATAACAAATAAGTTCAACAGGATTCTAGGCACGAGAATAAAGGCGATACTTCAATTTCCTCTAAACGACTCCAACCGCTTATTTTCTATCTGGAAATAGCAAAAGCCCTTAGCAACTCTGAGCCTAACTTTAGAAAAAGAAAAAAATCGGTACAGTTAGAAAAGAAAACATCCCTTGATGAGAGTGTGGTTTGATGAAAAAAGCCAAAACAAAAAAAATAAGGAAGAAGGATCGATAGCAATGGTGGTTACATAGCCACTGATGCAACGAGGAAAAAGCCGAGGGTGGATCAAGGACCAGAAGACCAGAGGAAGGGAGGAGAAGAGAGAGAGAGAGAGAGAGAAAAAAAATTCCGGTTAAAAGTAATCAGGGTAAGGTATAGCTGCCATTACCCCGGCAGTCTACTCTCGAGACCCATCGAACACAGACACGCACAAAAAACCGTCAATGTGAAAATCTCTCTGGCGCTCTCCCTTCAATCTCGAGCCCTTATTTCCTAACCGGAAAAAACTACTTCGTAAATCTACCCACGCTAGTTACTGCACTCCATCTATTCATTTAATGTCATTAATCCAAATCGAGAACATTAAAAAATCTCGAGGGGAATATTCGAAGGTAGAAATTTACGATTTTGGTAAATACCATTTGATATTTGTCATCCCGAGCATCCCATTTATTATCCAAGTGATAAAACGTTCAATTACGAGTGTGCGTGTCACAAATTTATGGACTTTCATTCAACCCTTGTTATATTCTCATTTGTCATTTTTTTTCATTTATTATTGTTCTCAGTTTCATCACTTTATTATTACTTTTATCAAATATGACCAATTAAACTCCAACAATGAGTATTAAACTGTTTTTATTGTCATTCGTGCATTTGCAATTAAATATTACACTCACAAATGAGGACTCGAGAATCATTGAATTTATGATGGAAAAATAAAGATAAAAGAAATATCTTTGTTATTAAGGTATAATTTATAATAAATTTTCACTAATAATAATTCCCATTTGTTACACTTCCCATCGACTATCAGAATAGAATGTTTTCTCGAGGATACGAGAAATACTGTCAATATAAACAGAAAATCGGAGTGTTATCATTTTTTTTTTCAACATGCAAGTACCCTCTCGATGTTCTCTTTCATTTTTTTTACGATCGTATTATACGAGAGAATTCGCGAGGTAAAAGACAGCACGGTTGGTAAGCTCTCTCCGGTCTATCTCTCCTCGTTCACGTGCGATTTTTCGCTCCTTCCAGTCAGTTTTGTCGCTCGCCCGAAACTTCCATTCGACCCTCGCGCCCGATTTTTCTCCTTTCTCACTCTTTTATTTTACAATTTACGAGCTCCACGTTCGCGCGACCATCCAACCGCACACCCCTTTCCTTTACTCTCTTTTCCTCCCTCTCTCTCTCCCTCTCTCTCTCTCCCTCTCTCTCTCTCTCTCTCTCTCTCTCTCTCTCTCTCTCTCTCTCTCTCTCTCTCTCTCTCTCTCTCTCTCTATTCTCGTTGGCATCGACTCTTACACCCTCTCTAGTTTTAGTTCCTCTCTTTCTCTCTCGCTGGTTTACTCTCTCGATGGTATGGGACACGAGGCACGACGCACCCCCTTGGCGAGGGTGATTTACAGACGGATCATAAGCGAGAAGAATCGACGATTTATCGTGAAATATTGGGACTCGTAAAGTGTCGCTGAAGTAACTGGCGAGACTACTACCAACTCTTCTCAAATCCTCTCTCTTTCCTTTGCTCCTTTACCCCACCCCCTCCCCTCATTTTCTTTCCACGAAAAATTCGACTTCTTTATCGTTATCTTTTCTCATCTCTAGGGATTCTCTTCCTTTTCTTCTTGTCCCTGCCTTCCTGATCCTCTCACTCTCTCCCTGCATCTAGCACCAACTTGGCAAGATCGTTACCCAGTCTCAGGATTTCCGGGCTACGCTGATACTACTACTTACTCACCTCTTTGCTACGTTCATTCGAAACTAAATGTAATTTTTTTTTCTTCCTCCATCTTTTTCTCTATTCGTCTTCGTACCCCCACCCGCAATCTTATCTTTATATCGTCTCATCCGATGGATGCATTGTTCATCCCATCGAGGCAATAATAGATCATGATATCTAAGAATACTACCAATCGAGGCGACACTAATATTGCTGCTGCAACATAGATATCGACAAATCACGTTAACTTATCGTCGTATTATCCTGACTCGTGTGTAACGAGGTCCCTCGAGCCATTTCTATTTCTATTCCTATATCCGCACAAATCCAACATCGGGACCAATCCACTCGTGTTACTTTCTACCTTTCGATTATTATCCAAAATAATAATCCATTATAGATAGAAAACCTGTACAATACATCCGTATAGATGTGCAATATGAAAAGCCAATATCAGCCAATCTCTCGATATGTTGCGTTTCCAATATTCTGAGATCGTGACTCGATTTTTCTCCATTCGTACATACCTCCCGAGAGTAAACAAAAAAAAATAAATTTTTCCTTCGAAAAGAAGGAATGCAAATGTTTTGTATATAAATAGAGATGGTTCAACGAAAAGCCATTTTTCTAATTCCCATTAGTTAATGAAATTCAAAATAAAATTCGACGAATATCGCGACGTTAAAAAAAAAAGTCAAAAGCTGCGAAAGAGCATGTTTTCAGGGCAAACATCAATTTAAGTGATTAATTCCTGTCCAAATTTATTAAAAAGTAAAAATAGGTGGAATTATTGAAATCCCATTTTTGATGGATACTTTTTTGGATTTTTGAGCCACTGCCAATAAATGTATTCGTACGGTTACCATAAAAAAAAAACCACTCAATATACCGATGGCAAATTAGGATTGGAGTTTGAATGAAAGATATAGTTAAAACATTAAGGGTTAAAAAAATAGCTTTAAATTCATTATGAGGGTGTAAATACGGGCAGGAAAAATAGTAACGAGTTTGGAAAGCAGGGAATCTCGTGTGGCAACCCTTTTTCGTCTGACTACATTTATCTCGTCTCTCTTTCTCTCTCTTGCAGCGTTCAATTTGCATCGAAATATCAAAAGGGTATTTCTGCAAGCTGCTCTGTAGTATCGAATCCCGCTGAATACTTCGAAAAACCTAATCCATGGTATTCAGGGATGTGGGACAATTTTCAACCCTTTTTCCCCCTCTCTTTCGCTTTTCTAGGCACAAAATATATTCATCCCTCCTTTTTTCTTCTCTTTAGTTTTCCAATGCGTGAAATATTTGTCACGACTGAAAGATCGGTAACTAGATATACGAGAGAAGAAAAAAAATGATGAAAAAAAAAGCAAAAGAATAACGAAACGTGCAGAGAGAGAAAAAAATGGCCGATATGACCGTTTTTGCATTAAAACACATCAAAGTATGCATCAATATGGGAAAACGAAGGGAAAACTTGTAAAACGAGAGTACGAGAGAGTCTCGAGGATATCCGGACGGTAATTTCACGCTTCGACGCACCCCTCTCGACTAACCAACGTTACAACCACCCCTAAGTCATACATAACTATATATATCTTTATGTTTCATGTATATATGCATATATTATGTATATATTTGTGTACCTATATCGCGGCGATGTAAACGGGGGTGATACAGCAATGAGAAATAATATACATAATGTAACATGAGCCACACACTGCGTAATCGTCGAGTTTCACAGTTTACACGCGACACTTTGTCTAATAGTTTCCATTAAGCCCTGATGTATTTCCGTAACATTATCAATGTTACGCGAAAATTATAATATTTTTCTCGACGATATTAGTACGATTATCCCGTTATTAAAATATTAGTGTTTAAGATATACAACGATATTAATTAGATTCGAAATAAGTGCCTCAATCGACAAAAATACTGTTTCCACTTTTTTCCTATTGAAAAGAATTAATTTGCTATTAAAAAATACTTTGATCTCGTCTCCAAAGTCTCGACCAGTTCCCGATTGAATTAAAATAGTTCATCGATCGAAAAAAAACCGAAAAATAACACTTGCAGTCATCACAATTCAACCAACCGGTGCCATTTTTATTTTTCAACAAAATTTGTTATTTTTTCGATCTCAACGACCATCTGAGCGTAACGGAATAAATTCTCTATGGAAAAAAGGAAAATTCAGTATTCGAGGATCAATTCACCTGCGATATTGGAACGCATATTTCTTTTTTCTACGTCAAATAGCAGTTCGGTTTTATTTTATCGTGGCAACGAGATTTTACTCGGTGCATTCGTACCCAGTAGAAAGTGCAAAACGAGAAATACATGTATGGTCAAAATTTTATATACAGGGTGTCTCGTTTTAACCAATAGAACGAATTATCTTAAAAAAATGAGACAGTGAATCAGAATGTTTGATCTAAAAATTTTTTTATTCAAAGAAGGATATTATTCGGTACTGTTAATTAAACAACAAATAGATTAAAGTATATGAAAAAAATCTTCTAAATCATGAAATCAATAAAAATGCCGAAAAACAGAAAGAGCAGATCGTTTTTCAAATCTGAGGACTAAAATACTAAAGTTAGAAAAATACTTTCAAGAATATTTTTTATAGGAAATTCAATTCTCCACAAGATTGGTCTCATGTATCTTTACTCTATCTCCAACCGTTTCCATGGGAAACGTGGTAAAAGTGCGCAGATTCGTCAACTTCGATAATTAATCACTCATTAGGAAAGAATCCGTAAAAAAAAATGATATAAACCTTTTTTGATCGACATTTAATCGTGAACTTATGTTTCAATAGCCATCAAAGTTGGTATACCCTGTATATTGATATGAGAACAACGAGACAGTGTAGAGAGTGTCGATGGAAGTCCGTGTGGGGTTGCGGTCAGTTTGGTCGTCGCATAGATAAGCGGCGAAGCTCTCTCGGTCCACATTGCTAGCCGGGATATAGCCAATTGGATCTGTTTTGGAGTATCGAGTAATGGTCAATTGGGTAAGCCCCCTTTTCCCTACTCCTCTTGCCCCTGCCCGTCGAAAGCCTCTAGATACTCCGCAAAATGCCACACCCCAACACTTGCACCTCTCGCACTCGGTTTTCGGGGCTTGAATGATGTGAAGGACTGGATTCGAAACGTTCGCCGAAAATCGAAACGTGATTATAAAGCCCGATTCCGGGCTCGATCAGTCCACGCTCATTCATCATCTCCCGGTCAAGCCAGAGAGCCAGAAAGAGACGGAAAATGCGAATTCGATACATCACGATCGCATTGAAAATCCTTCGGGAAGTGAAAGAGCGAGAGGGCAAAAGAGAGAGAGAGAGAGAGAGAGAGAGAGAGAGAGAGAGAAGTTGAAATGATAATGAACGTTCTCGCAGATTATGGGCCACATTACGGCTTCGGATTATTCTCCCACCCACACAATCAAACCGGAATATTGAGTGTATTTCAGGATACGATTTACGCCGTTCTTATAGAGCCCTTCGACGAAATTTACTAGGGGCAAGTTAAAATGCCTTATCTGTACAAATTAACGAGTACTGTTATCCGAACTTCGTTCTTTCCATTGCTGGTGATCGATTGTTGTATAGGTCAATCAGATTTTTATGAAATCTCCGTATATTTTCAAGTCTGTCGAAATAATTTATGTTATCATTGTTTGCAGGATACACAAAGTTTAAATATCCTTCAATTGAATAAAAAAGAGTTAAAAAATCAAGAAATTTTTAATGGGTTACCATTTTATATACAAAAACGTCCCATTGCGCTCGAACATTTCGATGTTCCAATAACCACCGTGTTGCTCTTCAAACAAAATTTGCAAAAAAAAACATTATGCTTTTCGAGGCTCCTAAAAAAATGCGAAAAAGACTCCGAATCAAATTTCGGGCAATATGAAGTTCAAATCTTTGTCAGTTTATCCTAAAATGCCACATAGAGGTAACAGAGGACGAATGACGAGCGATGACGTGTGAGAGTGAGGTGTCAAGAGATGTATAGGGATGCAAGGGATGCAAAGGGGTGAGGAGAAGCGAGAGGAGCACTCGTCGCGCGAGCTAGCACGTTGGAAATCGTGAAAACGTGGAAATGAGAAAGAAAGAGATAGAAATAGTATAGGCTCGCACAAAACCGATACGGATGAGTGGCTCGTTCTACTCGGCCACGTGAAACTGATACACGCCCGTGTCACGCACTCGAAACATGCCCCATCAATCTCACGAGGATCAACGGCCAATCATCCAGCCCCTCCTTCCAAAAACTACAATATAGAACAACCAACATCAATCCTATATATATATATATGTATAAAGGTATTCAATAACGAGAGCACGAACAAGAGGGCAGGAACAAATAGAGAGAAGAAGAACGCGATAAAAAGAGGCAAAAGATACAGGCATCAAAATCATTTCTCCAATTCGACTAGCCCATTGTATTGTACTGTGTGGCAAAACTACGTGCATACTGCTCTCGATGCTTCGGGGAAAAAAAAGAAGTGAAAAAACGTACAAGTACTAAAATATCCCAGTCCTTGTACAACAATGAAAACAATTGTGTACCACTACGCGAAAACACTTGCGTCTCGATGTTTATGGAATTTCGTATTTTTCATTTTGATTGGATTATCGATTTATTTACACTTATTGAACACATTGTAAGTTTTGGATCAATTTTTTTGTTTGTTTTAAAGACAATTCGAGAGGATGTATTTAAACTTTTGTGGCCTACCTCAAATAAAATCTTAGGGAAATTTTGTTATCGGAATGTTTACAAAAATATTGCGGTATAGAATTTTTCTTTGCGTAATTTGTATTGGCTGTAAGAATTATTTTAAAGAAATGTATAAATCATAAAACCAACGTAGTACACGATAATTTAAAGGGGGGAGGTTTAAATAGTTTCGAAGCTTTTTGGTACCGCTCTAGTTACTGTCTTCATCTCTGTCGAAACGGTTAATTAAGCTAATTAGCGCCAACTACCGGGACGCGTGAGGCTCCAGTGCCCACACGGGAGGCAGAATAAAGCGAAGGGGCGGGAGAGGGGGAGAAACGCATAGGCGCGAAAATAGGAGGAGAATGTGTGTTCCATGTGCACACTAACAGAGAGAGAAAGAAACAAAATTACAGAGAGACAGAGACAGAAATAGACAAAAAATATTAATGAATAAATATGTTTATTTATGACCTGGTCAAACCCTAAATGAAAAAACTAAAATGAAAAAATGACTAAATGAAAAAAAAATAATGAATATACTCATAGAAAACAATAATCGATATGGGAATTGACTTCAATTATACGAAAGAAAACCAAAATGAAATTTATATAAACAATAATAACAAAAATTAAAGTTAAAACCAAAAAGAACGATTAAATGAACTAAATACAAATTAAAAACTATCGAAATCAGAACAATAATAAAAATAACCAAATATTCGACACAACATGAATCGGAAATATGTGAGAGAAAAAGAGCAGCAGATTGAGTGGTTCACTAATTAATTTTATTTATTTTAATTTTAAACCATTTAGGAAAATTTCCCAATTTTTTATTAAATATTATTAGTATCAATTAATTATTTCTTCATTTTATTTGTTAAATATTGGTTAATATCAAGGCGATTACGAAATTTGTAGAGTAATTCTGATTATTACTATTATTACAATAATAATGTTGATCGTAATAATAGTAAACTGATATGGGAGGGAAAGAGAGAGAGAGAGAGAGAGAGAGAGAGAGAGAGAGAGAGAGAGAGAGAGAAAGGGTTCTCTGCTCCCCTTTCGCTATTGTGTTTTCGTACGCGAGATTTACTCTGACTGCCTGAAACAGCATCAGTTCTCTCGCTCTCTTCCACTGATTATCTCTCTTCTGTATAACGGCTCGATAGATGATAAGGCTTTGCGGCCCGTGTGGCAATTCATCGTGTATTCGGGCATAAATTTGTTCACGAGCCGTACAGTGCTCACCCATCAACCCCCTCGACCGATTTGTACTCCCGAGCTTCCTGTTTTCCCTCGTTTGTCCGGTCTTTATCATCGCTGCTCGTTATTAACGCTACGAGTCTCGGATAAGCACGTTTTTCAAACTTTTCCTTTTCATTCTCATCTCGAAAGTGAGACGTGGTGACAAAGAAAAATAAGAAAAATGGGAGAGAGAGAAAGAGATGTGACAAAGATTATGGTGGGGTGGAAAAAAAGCTCCGAAGGGGCGAAGCACGTAAATGGGATAAGGGGATAAGTGCTATCTTCGTTAGGTTTTTCTTCTCCAGCCGCTCATTCTTCATTTCTTTTTTCTCACAGAAATAAATGCGAGTTGGAATGAAACGGGGATTTGAATATTTCGGGCCATTTTCAAGAATAACTGCTCCAATTTTCAATCAATTAGAATTCCATGACACAAAAATGCAAATATTTCATTCATGTTACGTTGTTTCTGAAAATAGACGCAACATAACGTTAATAAAATGAAGCGTCATACCGTGAAATAAATAATGCGGTAAGCAAATAAATAAGGAAAATATTTAAATTAGCCCGAACGAAGCACGTCAGTAATTTTTTATTCGTCTGTTTATTCTGTCTGTCTCTTTTTCTTTCTCTCGTTCACGGATCACTCTTAGATCTGAAGGACATAAATATTCCTGTTATTTACATATTTACGATAATCCGGGGTTTCCGAGGCTCACGCGAGACGAATATGGGCGTTATAATGCTCAGGGGAGAACTCGAGCATGCTTGCTTTGCCACGAAAAGCAGAGGGACTGAAAGAAAAGAGAGGGTGGAAAAATAAGAGCAAAAGTGAGAAAAAAATAATAAAACGAGAGAGATAGAGAAAACAGAGAAGGGCTTGAAAAGTTTTCATAGTAGAGATATCCCGTAGCTAAACAGACAACTCTCACTACACCCGCCTTAGCATCATTTTCGAGAGCAACAAATGCTCAGCGTGAGCGTCAGAATAGCCAGAATAGCAGCCAACTAGCGACGAGAGAACGAGAGTATAAGTAGGCAGAGTTATAGAGGCCTCATTCAAACGGGCAAATAAAAAGAGCGTGGAGCAACAATGACAAAGAACGAAAAACGAGTCAGTGGCAAAATGCTGAGAGTCTAAATATATGTGTGTGTGTGTGTGTGTGTGTTAAACAGAGAAAGAAGAAGAAAAAGAGGAGAAGGGAAAAAAGCAGAAGAGCATGCCCGGAGAGGCTTGCTGAGCTACTCGTTCTCCAACGCTGGATGGGATTTTGCGGCAAAGGCATTAAAAGTTGCCAAGTGCAAAGTTTCTCTTCGTCGAGTTGGAAGGGATCATCCTGGTAACGGGCGTGCACCGCCACGCTTAATCCCCTTTACCTGCAACCAATTTTTCTATTCATATATATATAACTATAGAAATATATATATGTATCATTTTTTGTCGAGTTAAAAAAATAAAATAAAAGTACAATTCTTATCTCTTCCACTCTTTGCTCTTTCTTTATCTCTCCCTCGCCGGATACACTCGAGTTATATTTTTCTCTATTTTCTTTAACCCACTGCTTTTCCTTTCTCATCTTTCCCACTCTCTCTCCATACCTATGTGTGCGTGCTGTTTGTCCAAGTATGTATGTGTAAAGCGATGTACTTTTCGCACATTTGATAATAACCTAACTTGTACTTTTCCTTATAAATTCTCACGGGATTTGAGACTAAGTATTCAGCCCCTCTGTTCTATAATTCCCAACCAATGGACCACTTCGTCCTTAATTAACTATTAATGATACTCGCGATTTATAAGCTCAACGTAATTGAACCACTGGATGAAATTTTAATCGGATTAAAATTAACAGAACATTCGGATTTCATTTCAAAATTACGGTCTTTATTTGTTGATCAAAAACGATACGTCAAGTTAGTAGTTTAATTCTTTGGTTAATTAAGTCAAATATTTTGGTTAACTTACATGTTAAAAATTGTAATATTGCTGATTTTATATCGGATAGCCCACCACATTTTGCAAACATCCTGATGAGTTTGCAACCAGAATAAGGCATCCATATTTATCGTATTGCTCGATACAGTTGGAGAGGAAAAAGTTGATGGCGCAGGAGTTATCATACGAAATAAATATAGGCACGCTAACAAGAGGAAAAAAGAGGGAAAGAAAGGGTAAGAGGATCGCCAACTTAAGAGAGTAGAATAGGTGGGAAGGATACACAGTGGAAGCCGAAGAGAAAAGAAGATCGGAGACGCGAGCACTTTTATATTGCTTTCGAAACACATCGAGGCTCTTTCCACCCCTAACAACTGTCTCTCTCACTCTTTTCCATACTTTTTGTTACCTCAAAATCTCTATATATCCACACATTCGATAAACACATACATATATTTAGAGCATAAGCACAGAGCATCGGTTCGGATACTTAAATAAAACTTTTGCTCGGTACCGTCAAGCTCCCCTGAGCTCAGAAACATGTAAGAGAGCAAAATAACTACCCAGACAAGTGGAAGCCGTAGTCGACTTTTCGGTATTCGAACACTTTTTAAAAGGATATAAAAAAGCCTCGCATAACTCTCGAAATATCGCTACGCCTTCTCGTAGACAATTTTTTCTTTTCATCTCCGTATTTTCTCTTTTTTTAACCTATCGAACTCCACGACTATTTATTCGTGCAGCGTGAGAACCCATTTAATACATCCCCGTCTTCTTACGACGGCGAAAGGCAACACGACCTGGAACCACGTCACTGACTCTCATATAATGGTTCTATACGATTTCCCCAGGGATTAGATTACCATATGCGTATACCAAAGATCTCCCGTAGCGCTACAACGCTAACCAAATACTGAAGATCGATGACTTCACTCACTGAAGCTTGTTTCCTTGTTTCATCTCATTTTTATTGGTACTTATTTGCTTATTTATCTGGTACTTATCGTGAAAAAGATTCCTATTTTTTCTATTCCCTTTCGAACGTTTTACGATTTTATTGAGTTACGTATATTTCAATTTCTTTGAGCTCTTTGGAAAAAGGAAGTTGAAAAAATGCGTACTTTAATCGGCATCCGAACAAGGTCACAGCCTCGATAAATTTCGTACTCTAGAAATTGATGCAAAGTGATAAGAGCTTTGTACGAGTGGCTCCATTTTTTCAGAAAGACTTCACCACGATTTCATTCCTTCGATATAATAAAAGGAGAGCGCGAACGAGAAAGACCGAAGACTTGATCCGACGAAACGATTCAACGTCACGTTCGTCACGTTCTGGAAACAACGATTACGATTATTTTCCCTTTGTCTCGCAATCTCCGTACGAAAAACACTCGACATTGTAACACGTTGCGATAAATAATATATATTTATATATCTTATAACGTCTACTGTCGGATTGTCACACCCGCGACAATTATTGCGATCGAAGATTTTCAGCAATCCCAGTTATTAACATTGTTGATGGTGATAAATTAACTTAGGAGAAATTCCGCGAGTGCCAGAAGTGGTGCACTGGAGTGAGAGTTTGATTGCAAAATTTTCGACTGTCACATACGATGTAATCAAGCATTCCCTTTTATCCCCTTTTCCTCCCTCTTTATATAACAATTCAACCGGAATATGACACATATCGAAATTCTCTCTGGTCATACTCGACGAACGAATGAACGCTGATCAATTTTCGTGAATAATCTGATTTATACTGTTATAATACTCGCACATTTAAATGCGCGATGTACAGGCCATTCCATTTTGGGAAAAAGACCTATTGAAAATTATCATGAAAATCAAGCAATTGTGGAAACGTCGATGATTTATTTAATGACAGAAAGAAGTAGTTTACATTTGTAATGAAAACTTCTTCAACGAAAAATCCCAATTTGGCAAAACTTCAGGCTCTTATAGAGCTAAAAATAATGATTTCATGTTTTATTTGAATTATAGTCGGAAATACCCATATGAATGAAAATAATCATTTCCTACTTTATTATAGTTGTATACTACGCCTCTTTTATTTAAAATCCCCGTTACACATGCTCGATTCTCCCCCTATTCGATATTCACCCTTTCCTGTCGTATCACAAGCTCCGCTGAAGTTGACATTGTTGGCTAGTTCGTGCGAATTATAACTCGAAATTTGGAGGTTTGAGGTAAAACGAATTCCCATGTACAGGCTCGTTTCGTCCAACTATAAACGCCCAGATTTTCGTCAAAATGCAATATGAATATTCGATTACAAATTAGCAGACTCGATAACCATACGAGTGGGAGTTTCGATGCTCTCCGACAACGATACACATTTTGGCAAACAATCCAAATGCTCGAGTAAATATTCACACGATTGTACGAGACGTATCTGTGACTCTAACCCTTCGTCCTCTTTTCATAGGCGTCTCTATTTTGGGCCCTCCATATCAGCGTATTCAGCCCAATTGGAATTGTTCAAACCAATTTTCTCGCTTTATTGATCAAAATACATGTGTCCACGTTGATGTTTGCACGAAAAATCTCGTCAATTTCAGTTACCGAATCGTCAATGAAGAGAACACTACGTTATGTTTAATTTCAATGAAACGTCGGGATGCTAAATATTTTGTTACGCGTATGTTGATGTTTTACTGATGATCAAACATGTATCGGAATTATTTATTCCATCCTGGCTCAAAGAAATATATTCTAATTGATTCGTTTAATGCCGTAATAGAATTCTATGAATTCTAACATTAATTTATGAAACGCTGAGAATTTCGCTCGGAATTGAGCTCGATTTTCCTCGCAATTTTTACATTTCGACTGCATAAGATTTATTTTATTTTTTGTAGGATCGATAAATGGGATTAAGAATAATTTGATTAGAGAAATACGAAAGTGAATAGGCAATTTCTCTTTGCACTATACATTTACATGAATGTCTGTCGAAGAAAAAAAATATGAATCTTCAAGTCTTTTTTCCGACAAAATCGATTTTTTTTCACAATTAGCCGTGAGAACTTTTGGCAAAGCATCCGAATCGATTTCCCATTCGAATGTTGTGCATCTCCGTTGAGAACTAAGATAAAATATTTCCGAGCTCCAATTGGAGTTAACACAGTTTTAGTTTGTGCTACGTAGGAGATCATTAAGGCTATTCTCTACTTGGAAATGTCGTAGTTTTATATTTTCCTCAACGTCTTTTCTTCAATGTTGAACTGACGAAGTGAATTTGGTAGTTGCATCGGAACGGAGGAAGTTCAGAAGAGGCGTGGTCCAGCGAGCATCTTCGTCTTATTTCTCTTTGCTCGCAATGGAGTTGGCTGTAGGTTGTATAAAGTTTGAGACGATGATGGCATCAGATGCAGTGATATCGAGCTATGGACTAGAATGAAGTTTAAGGAGAGCCAGAGAGAGAGAGAGAGAGAGAGAGAGAGAGATGGAGAGAAAGGAATGGAGAAGTTCATGGATGAGGTCACGAATCTATGAGGCCAAGAGCCAAGGAAAACTGGATTAGTCGTGGAACATGCTCTTCGTCTGCACTTCCAAACCATTCTCTTTCTCACGCTCTCTCTCTCTCTCTCTCTCTCTCTCTCTCTCTCTCTCACTCTTGTTATATTTGTCGGAAAAGTCAATGCTTGGTTGGCTGCTCACTTTGATGCATAATTATCATTCGTTGTTAGTCGAGGCGAGTTCCGAAGAAAAGTAAAAGTATATATAAGGACGAGACGGATACTCGGTGAGGGATGAAGAAGAGGGAGGAGGTGAAAAAGAGGCTTGAAGGAGAAAGTAAGTTGGATAAAACGCGGAAGAAAGTACAGCCAAGAAGCCTGATCACCGTGCCGATGTAATTTAAAAAGTTCACGTCTTCCATGAAATTGATAAATCGGAAGAGCCACTTTTTTCTCTGTATATGTGTATGTGGGTGAGTATTTTTTTCAATCCTCGTCTCTCTCGCCCGCCCTATTTTATGCGACATCATCCGAAGCGCAATCAGCGATAATCTTTCCGCGTCCCCGAGTAATAAGTTGAAAAGTCCATTTCTCCACATTCATCACAGTCTCCCAATGAACATTTTTCTTCCTTTTTTTGTCATTCTTCTACTTTTACCTCTTCGTCGATCAAGCGAGTCGTGTCCAAGCGCACAAATACGACAAGAGAAGGAGATCGGGGAAGAAAAGCGATCTTTCTCCCTTTACTAGCTCGCGTCATTAATTAATTATGCAATTAGCCCTGAAATGCCATCGCATCACAGGAAATTAAATATTATCTCTTTTCAAAACCTCTCCTCTTCCCTTCCCGAATTCTCTCGAAAATTAGCCACAGACTTTGAGTCGCTGAAATAAGAAAACTTTACTCAAGCAAACTTGCATATTTAACCTCGAAATAATATGGCGGTTAAATCATAGAGAAGGAAAACATGGAGCGAGAGAGAAAGAGGGAGCAGAAGAGTATAACGTAAACATATTTTCACTAGAACAATATCTCATGAATTATTTAATATTCAAATAAAAAAAATCTTCTGTCTGTTTTCCTCAATAACCTTTTTGGACGTCTCCGTTTTTTTTTTCACCTTTTCTTTATTCTATGTGTGTATATCTGTACATTTATACAATACCGAGGAATGGGGTTTTCGTCGTGGGTACAAAATAATTCTAATTTCTTTCCACCGCGTTCTCGGAGGGACTCGGAGCATGAATTTATGTATGAATACGACAATCCTCGCGCGAAACGACGACATGATATAAATATCCCTTTCCACCGGAGGATTGTCCGCAATACTCTACCGAAAGCTTCGAGACAGGGATGAAATGGATTCCGTTGGATGTGGACCATTAGAAGGATATGTATTACCATTGGATGTGTTATTTCATTCAGGTGAGGTTCTCAAGACGAAACGAGCAGGCTTTTCGGAGTGTCGAAGGAAAGGTAAACCTAATGTACATCTACAGGGCGTTTCAAGGGATCAGCAGTTCTTCCAAAGACGGTTTTCGGGGCGAGAGGGGTTGGTATTAACGTCATCCCCTGCCGAAGATTGATGGGCCTCTATCCCGACGGGACGTCAGACACGGCTCACCTCTGGCATCGCACACAACCGACGCCCGAAGCCTCTTCAATCTCTCTCTCTCTCTCTCTCTCCCTCTCTCTCTCTCTCTCTCTCTCTCTCTCTCTCTCTCTCTCTCTCTCTCTCTCTCTTCTCTCGCCTCCCCTTCATTTCCTTTCGTACTTTTAGCACTCTTAGTTCCCATGCGTCTTTTCCCTCGTAGATGGGCTTCTCAGCAAGCTCTTTTTTTATTCCATTCCCTGGCATCAAAATGTCCCAGAGTAGAACTTCAATTTAGGAACTTCGATTTTAGCAACCTCATACAATGCGTTCACCCTTCGGGCGCTTCGTTATTTCCACAAATTGAGGTTATATTCTACTATGGATTTATGTTCCGTATTTTTTGTCTGGGAACTGGGCAACGGTTGTGTTTTTTCTCTTTTTTTTTTTGTGAGTAGGAAATCATCTAAAAACTCAACGAGCCACCAACCATAAACGCTTATGGACCCCAATCCTCCAACCCAAATTTATCATCGTACGTCCGAAACGACGCGAACCCAAATCACCACACGTGATATGTAATAAAGCGGAACTCGATATTCTCAGCTTATAACACGTCGAAATTCACCCGATAGGTTTTACAAGCGGTCGGTATTCACGGACAAAGTATTATGATTATAGAAAAATCGATGTCGAATACACCGAGAGAATTTTATTCGAACAACCATTATCGTGTTAATGATAAAAACGAAGCGCTTCAGATTTTCATGAAAATAAAATAAAGTTTTTTATTTATTATAATAAATTAAAGTAATATAATTATTTGGACGGAAAAAACACTTAATTTTGACCTGTAAATCTTTGATTAATGTAAAAATGATGAAAAAGAGCTTGAATGAACGAAAATATTCTTAAAAAAAACGTCAATCTGAATCGAGCAGTATTTAATTTCTTCAAACTTCTTCCTATCCACGTTCTCGGATTATAATTCTTCTCAATCTCAATATCTTTGATATAAACACAATGAAGATACGAAAGACAAAGAAGGAGTTTCTCGTTCTCGTAGGAGGCGATCCGTAACCTCCTGGGTCGTAATATGTACCTACGTTCCGAGAGTTGCTCCCTCGAAATCGGTTTGACAAACAAGGATTTCGCAGTCCTTGATAGTCCAATGGAGCTTTACTATGGACGGTCATTCCCTGTCTGTTTGTCCTGCAAAACTTCCTGGTCGCTAGTTCCACGCAGGAGGTAAAGGGAGAGGGAGGAAAACGACGAGGCAAACTTTCACGTATATTCCTATAGGTTAAGCTTTCTTCTCTCCCCCCCCCCCCTCACTCCCTCTTTATTCAACGTTGAAGAACCAAAGTACGCAAGAACACACATCGTCGAAATCGTCCGTCGAACGTAAAAGGGAAAAAGACACCGAAAAAAGATCGGAGCAAGCTCCAAAGAGGCTTCTCAAAGTACGGAGTTAAGGATGCATCATCCCTTAAGTTGAACTATCGCAACTACCGAACAATCGTCGATTAGGGGACCACGTTTTCGTCTCTTTTCTCCCAAGTCCTCTTTCACTACGTGCACTCACACGTATATGTGAAAAAGAAGAAAGAAGAGCAATTTGAAAGCACTCTATCCAACTACGCTTTTTTCGATTTTTTTTTATTGTTTCCAAATCGTTTCAACCCGTGCTTTTCAACCCCTATCTTCCGTTATCGCATTACTGCAACACTTTTCTCTCTACTGTCTCACTCGATTACTCAACCTTCTATTTTCTAGTTCCATCCTACGAACCTTTTGTCTATTTGTCTTACACCTTTATCCTCTCTTACTTTTTCTTTTATCAACTATTCTCCTCGCCATATCTCTTTCCATTCTCTGAAAAAATACTGCAACCCAAAATTCACAATTTGCCAGTCGTTGCTTTGAAAGCTACGGACTTTGTTGGTCTTTTTAATTTTTCACTTAAAAGGAACTCGACTGATTCAAATATTAGTCATTTGAAATTAAATCCACTCGAAATTCGAAGCACAGAAATTTCAGTGGTAAAATTTTAATTCTACTTGTTTCGAATAGAATTTAAATTATACTAATAATCTGACGTTCGATGAAGAAATGCACTCGAATTGAAGCAATTTCAAAAATTCGCAATTAGGGAATTTTTTTTATCAAGAAACCACAGTTAATATTGCTTGAATCGAGAAAAAATGGCAATATTGATATCTAGTATTTAAACATGATGCAATGAAAATTCTATTCGGGGAAATTAAATAAAATGTATTTTTTTTAAATGAATAAAATGTTGGATATTCATTTTAAAAAATGACTGAAAAATGTATTATTCATTAGACTCGTGTACCCTGATATTACATCGAAAAAAAGGTGCATAACATCTGCGAAATTTGCAGAAAAAAATTCATCGAGAGAACGAGAGTGAGAAAGTGCAAATAAAAGTGAAAAAAAAGGTATGACGAAAATTTGGAGGGTGTATATATGTGCAACAGTCGCGATTCTCGAGACGCCGAGACACGAGGTCTGGAATTTATCATTTCGTCGAGTTGAAGTGGCGTAGAGCACCGACAAGGCTGAAATTGCAGTATTTGGGAGTCGAGTGGTGAGAGCAAGATAGAAATAGAGAGAAAGAGGGAGAGAGCGATGGAAATAGAGATACGGAAGATGCCACAGGAGAGCAGAAGCCTCTTCTCGTGCTCGAGGAGCGGGATGTACAAGTGTGTAGTGAGAATGGAGTGGATGAATTGTAAGAGCAACGTTCGTGCAGCTGCTAAAACGAGTAGAATCGTGACTACTCTCTCGTTTGGGATTTAGCGACGATTTCGACGTGACTGCAGTGCCCACAAAAGGACAATAAGAGCAAAGAAATAATCTAGGATGATCGGGAAGAGTTAAAAAAAAGGAGTTCTGAGGGCAAGATAGAAAAAGAATGGCATCTTTAAGGATGATTCTTCGGCATGTCCACACTCCAGTCACATTCGCTGGTATTTTTATCCCTCTCCTCACGCTCTGTCCTTTCTCTCACTATTTTTTTTTCTTCAAATGCTGACACAGTGGTCGAGGAAACGTTATCCTCGACGAGAGCCAACACGCTCAACGAGAAGTAGGCATAGTAGCCTCGGGGAGATCCATTTCGGCAATCGGACGACGTCGGCTGACTAAACTTCTGCCTACATCACTACCGCACTGCGACAATTCGATGGCTCGATCGGAACGCTCAAGAGAGACAGGAGGCAGAGGGAGTCACGTCGACGTGCTCACCCTGCGGTCCTCGATCCACACAACACTCCCACACTCCCAAACAAGTTTTATGAAACACCCTTATGGCTCTTGGAAAATCTTACTTACTTACCGCCTTACACTCTGACAGAATAACATTTCAAAAATCGACTTGAAAATCATAGAAATCAAGGGACGAAACGATGGTTATTACAGGATTGACTCTGCCTTCTGATGGAAATTGAATAAATTTTGTTGTTTAAGGCTAGGAGTCATACCGACTGAGCCGTCATGAGTGCGAGAGAGATAGCTGCAAATTTCGAAAGTGAAATTCTTTGGCACGGTTTGGCCGATTACAAAAACGCCCTGTCAGCCCATTTTTGCCGTCGTTCTGCGTGGGCTGACAGAGCTTTTTTGTGATAGGTCAAATCGTATCGAAGAATTTCAACTTCGAAAATTCGGGGTGAGGTTAAGTGACTGACCCATCCCCTTAAAAAGAAGATATCGGCACTGACTAGTAAAATTTGTTGTCCGATCAAATGGTTCGAATATGAATTTGAAAATTCAAGTAAAGCTTGAGGATGCAGTTCGATTAATTTAAAAAAAAGACTACAATTAAATCTAACGACACGCGACGACCTCAAAAATTAATCAAACATATGCACGATGTTGATGAAAATGGCTCGGGCTATGTTCTTTTTTAAATAGAACCCGAAAATTCTGTACACAAAGACGGAAATGAGATTCTTAATATTACAGTGAAACTTGACGATGTCGATGATAATGACACAAGTTTTGGTTCTTTCTGAAATAGAATCCGAAAATGAAGTTAAGCTGATACAAAGTCGTCGAGAAGCTTCTCCATATCACAGAGAAAGTTCACACGGGAGATTCAAGCAAGCTCTATAGAGCGATGAGGAGAGATCTTCGAACCGAAGCATCCAATCACGCTTAACTACAGGGTTTCAGTGTAAGAGGCCATATCTTCGACTTCTAAGAGCTAAAGGAGGATCAGAGACACACATACACACGCACGATCACAAATACGTTGTGATTTTGCTCTGGGCACTCAAGAAGTGCTGCTTCTAAACACGCACACGCTATTCCCGAAACTCTCATCGTATCCTTCGTTATAACCTCGAGCTTTATTAGAAACGCGAAAGGAACTGAGAGAGAGAGAGAAAGAGAGAGAGAAAGAGAGAGAGAGAGAGAGAGAGAGAGAGAGAGAGGTAGGAAGGCGGCAATTTGTCGTGCCGCGAAGTTTCGTTGATGAAAGCCCCACCGTTCTCTCACTCTCGTCTTGATGGAAGAGGACTTTGCGGATTTCTCACGAGGCAAAACCTCGAGCGAGAGAGAGAGAAAGAGAAAAAGAGACGTGGAGTTGAAAAGTACCAAGACGCTCGATGTGAAGATATTCACCCCCGAGACGCACCCTGAAGACTTCATTTGAAAACTAAGGGGAAACATACGTAGACAAACCTGGGAGGCAATTGAAATTCTGACTTTGATATTCTAGATACCATGTTTTTATATAGAATTTGCTCTTTCATTGATTCACTTTGACATTTTGGGAATAATTCCAGTTCATCTAGCTGGAGGAATAAATAGGACTTATTATAATAATTATTAATTATTCTAACCACATATTGTTTAATATTATTTAGTTGCGATTTAATAATGATTTATACGCTTCAAGTGTTTTCTCCTTTATTTAAAAATTTGTTTTCGAATCTGAATTAAATTTTCATACGAAAAACGTGCTTTGTGAGGGATTTAATGTTCTTTTTTTGTCCATAAAGGTAATCATCGACGCAAATGATGGGAATTATTTAATTGGACTAGAGTTTGAAACGCCCGTATTTGTTCCAATCTCTCACGCGTCTATATAAATTACGAGCGAACGAAAAGTATAATTGATAGATTTTAATTGGTAGAGTACCTAAAGTGGGTTATGGACTATGATTCTCGAGTAATAGGAAATAGTTTGGTCGTGTAGTGCGGGAAAACAAGAGAAGGGAAAAATCTGTCACATCAAAATGGCTGTACAAAGACGTAAAGCTCATGTTGTACGAAATCCCGGAACGATTCTCTGGCAGACTCGTAGAGCGAATGGGTCCAGAATGCGAGAGGAGAATGGGAAGTGTATGTTGTTGAAACTTGTCTCGTTGAGAGAAAGAGAAAGAGGAAGGAAGAAGAGAAGAGAAACTGGAGGGTTTATGTCGTGGCAATGCGCGTCGAGGACAACGATGTGACTGGAGAATCGTGGATGAGCTCGACGAACCGGACTTGTAACTCTACACGGACTCGTGATTGCCGTATGGCTCTTTCGAGTACGAGCCAGAGATAGCGCATAGTACTTGGAGGTATTCCCTAGACGTTTCAACGCAGTTTTCCCTTCCGCTTCCGTACAATCTCTCTATCTTTCCCTCTGCCTCTGTCTATCTCTGTATATTTCTCCCAATGTTCGTACCTGCGCACTTCCTCTCGAGCATCTCTTTCAATAATTCTCCTCATCCATTTGTGCTTTTCTCACACAAGTTTCTTCCTTCAATCGCCATCTTCTCCACGCAACATCAAATTTAATTAAGACACTTGGACCATTCTCGAATCTTAGTCCATTTCCACAAGATTTTCTTGAGGATGTATAGAGAAAATCTTTACGATCTCCTAACAGGCTACGACGATTTTTATGATTCAAAAAAGATCGAGAGAACGTTTTCTGGACTTTGAAAAAATATTTATCATACTTTTGTCGTATAGATTTAAACGTCATCTACATCGTAAATAGGAAATTTACGAATAATCCAGATGAAATTTCTGGACTTCTCCTTATTTTTTCAATACTCTTCTTGTACGGATTTTGACGTCATCGATCTTAGGGAAAGCTGACGAGAGACGGGCTTTCCATAATCCTAAGTTTATCTCGCGAGAAAACGATCGTCCATTATCCTCGTCACTTTGCGGTTCACTCGAACCTCTCTCTGTCTCTCTATATAAATATACATGTATACATTTATCTCCTCGTCTCGTTTACCTCTCCCACTCGTTGCTTACCCAGAGATCTGACACATATACGTGCACTCCTGGCACATCTATGGTACCATGGTACACATTTGCCCATACCGGAGCATCAGCAGCATCCGATGTCCACACGGAATCTGTTCGCTGACAGGATCCATTAGAAGCTGTTTACTTAGGGCCCCTTCAGGATTACCTCGCTTTTGCACACGTCACTGTGCTTATACGCTTCTCTCACTTGATGTTCCCACCCTCTGTACTATCCCGATTTACCCTTATTGAACGCGCTTTGCATGAAGGATAAATAATACAGTTGTCAATAAATGCAATCAAAATGTGCTACCAAAACAAATCCAGCAAAGGATTATCAAAAAACAAAAAATTCATGCAGAACAACCATCACGGATGCCGATGAGCTTGGGTCGTTACGCAATAATTACGAAAAAAAATGATCGAAAAAAGCAATAGCTTTTATAATTAAAATTCATAATACGATTTCAACGAGTAGAAAGCTTCAATCTGCTATTAAATGATTATAAATCTTTATTCCAGGGATTTTAAATTGCGATTATCATTTCAAATGGAAGATGGATGCGGAACGGGGGTGAAGAGAAAATATTAAACTCCCCGGCTCATTTCCGGGGGATGCAATCCCTCCCTCCCTTCCTCCCTCCCATCCCATATTCTCCAGCCCCAGTTCTGGTAAATCCTTTAAGCCAATTAACGCACGCATAACTGGATGCCCTTATCCCCGGTTGACGATGGCTACTGACGAACGTTACGAGCAAATAGAGCGAAGGAGGCGGAAGAAGGGGAGGGGGTAGCGTGTATACTTTGCTGTCGCTGTACCTGGCAATATCATTCACGAGGAAGGTTTGCTAAAGCGTCATAAACGACGCTTCTTTCCGGGTACATGAATCCCTCACAAGCGAAACTACGAGGCCGAGCCTCTGCCCCTCTCCCCTCCACCCTTTCCCTTAAGCAACCCTCATATCCTTTCGCCTTCTACATTTTTCTACTCTTTTTTTCATCTTTAGCCGTCGTCTCACCACGAGCTGGGTGAAATAATCGCTGACTGTTAGGAAAAAAGCCTCTGTGTGTAACGATGACGACGAGAGAAACGACGAAGGAAAACGTCAAGGTTCACGCGGGCGATGCGGGATCGGCTATCAATCTTGAGCTTGCGAGCTTTTAAAGCTCACCCCGGATGTTACGATTCTTTGGTGACTCGATAGACACATAACTCGAGGATTTTCAACGTTCCACCAACCTTTTTTCATTTCCTCCCCCTTGTCACCCTCTCTTCCTACTTTTATTCTTACTTTTTTAGCCTTGCCTCCTTTTATCGATTCGGAGCTTCTACTTCTCATGAATTCCAATGATCGAAATAGCTTAAAAACGCCTTTTTATCTCTTATAACTAAATCCTCTTGATACCCAAACTGGTAATTGCTGAAAGCTCCATGACAACTGCTCGCGTTATGAAACACCGAATGTACGCAACAGTCGCGAATACTCGACAGGGATTGGCAATGATGAAAAGGAGCTGCATTACCGCTTCAAGCACGTGCTGTTGCCACTGCTGCTGCTGCTGCTTTTGCTGCTGCTGTTGTGTCAATCACGTGTCGAGGACACGTGTCCTTGCTTCGCAACAGCAGTGCTTCACGTTGGATATATTCTCGATTTACCACCACTTCCAACCCTCCTCTACCCACCCCCTCTCCGCTCACCGTCTGTCAACTAGATCACGAGTTACATGGAGCTAAGCAAATTAAGAACATCCAGGGATTGATTACATTCAATGCTGTGCTACAATTAGAATATAATGACGATTTTATATTAATTACAAATCAATAACAGTGTTGTAATTCACGCAACGTATATTTATATTTAATTACAACCACCACACAGTTCCGCTGTAGAACCAATTGAACTATCATTAAAAAACTCTGGAGAACAGTCATATCAAATTTCTGTACGATGATTTCTTACCGAGTTATGACGGTTTCAAATGTGATTTTTTTGATTTTTTGATTTCTGAATATCGGATCCGGAGGGATTTGGAAGATAGACACGTCCAAAGTTCTGTAATTCTCTTCAAAACTGAGATATCGAAACAAATAAAAAACGATTTGATCGATTTTTTCATCAACTTTCATGAAGCCTTCTTTCTATAAGAGATTCGTTAAAATCGGTTTAGTGGTTTCCGAGTTATGAACAGCCAAAATTTGCACTATCGGAACTTTTATCCGAAAAAAAAGTATTGTTGTAATTAATACTGTTACAAAACATTATTTACCTTTAGAAGACTTGTAAAAGTCATTGGATCAAAAAATTGGTGTTGGTAGTATAAATTATTCGTAGTAATCGTTACACAAGCAAATTTGAGTAATACCATAAATTTCTAAATGAGAAAACGCATCGACACGTGCATCCGTATTTATCAAGAGAAATGAGAGAGATTCTGTGAGAGTTCTCGAAGCCATGATATGAATTGGTAATTAAAACATGATTATAATGTTGCCGGTTGAAGAATGACCCACTTTCACTCAACTCGAATCTTCTTAAGCGGAAATATATATCCAGGGAGAATGATGGTGCTAAGTATAATATAAGCGTACGTTCACAAGAGAACGAGGTGGCAAAGATAAAGCGTGTAAGTGTGCTAAGGGGTATGCAATTAAGAGTGAGAGAAACGAGAGTTTCGTAGAATGAGAAAATGATTAAGGCAAGAAGACGACTGACGAAAGATCAAAAGAGCGATAAAGAATTATACGAGAATGAAGAGGGATGAGCAAAATATGGCGAGTGGCGACTTGATATAACTATTTTTTCTCTCTCTCCTCTCTCTCCTCTCTCTCACTCTCTCTCTCTCTCTATCGCCCTTTTTAAAAGGGGGGGGGGGGGATGAAACTTGTGCATGAGCCACGTGCAGAAAACGAGGGTGAATGAAACGAGAGGAATGTGCGATAGAGAAAAACAGAGATGCTGGAACGTGAAAGAGGTTCTGAGAGAGAGAAACGTCGCGTCAATCCGTCGTACGACACCACACCCTTCTAAGGGTTTTCTCTCTCACTCTTGCCTTTTGCTTTTAGCTCTGTCTTTCTTTCTCTCTTACGCACATACACATAAACACAATGTCCGGGATCGATAGTCCACCCTCGAGCGACTTTAGCCAACGATAGAGAAAGACGGAACGAAGAAAAAGAAGAATAGATAGGGGAACGAAAATGTGCTGGATAAAGAGAGAAATTTACAGAAAAGGATAGACTCTTTATTTGTCTCTGTCTCCCTTTTGAAAATGGAAGATGGAAAAGGGATGGAAGAGACAAATTGCCCAAGATCTCGAACGACAGACTCCTATCCTTTGTATATACTTTATGTACTATTTGCTATATATAGACAGATTTTATATAAAAGTGTGGACAAGTTTGGCGTCTATCTGCGACTGACAATAACGAAAAACTTTCACAAATTCGACCGATTCTTTTGTCATTCCTGCTCAGAACAATTTACTCCAAATTTCTTATCATCTAACTAAAATTAACTGAAGTTCTCACAATAGAGCTCATTAAGTGCCATTTGAATTTCACGATCACTTTCACGAAGTAATCGACGATTTAACAAAAAATGTTGGGGCAACACGTCTTTTTGTTGTTTCAATAAAATGATCGATTTCTGCTGAAAGATTAATCATGGAAATATTTTTATCACGATTTAATTCGATTAGTTTCATGAATTATTTCGATGGAAAAATCCGTCCACTCCTACGGTTTCATTTTTTCCTTAAATTCTTATTATATTATTTTGAATCTCGTTTGAGAGAAGGCAAGCAAAAAAGTGTCGATATGCAATTCAGGTTGAAGATAAACAGCTAGACCAAATAAATAACGAGCAGTATTTCAATATATCGAAAAGTAACAATATATTTCTTTATTCGCAACAAAAGATTTTTCTAGCCTCTTGCACCGTTGCTTTTCGATAACACTCTCAAAGAAATTCAGAGTTTCAGAGGTAAGAGAGTCTCATGTATATATTTTTATTCTTCAGGAGTATAGGATTCAATCCACGAGAATGAAAAAGCTTCAAAAATAGAAAGGGGATGAGGAAGAGAAGGAGAAAGAGAGAAAGAGAATGGGAGAGGTGTGGATTTCGCTACCTATTTTAGAAATCTCCTCACCAACGAACCAACCTGACGCTCGTCGCTGGCTTCATCCTCTTTTCCTCATCGTTTTCTCTCTCTCTCTCTCTCTCTCTCTCTCTCTCTCTCTCTCTCTCTCTCTCTCTCTCTCTCTCTCTTTCTTTCAGTCTTGCTCTTTGAAGATTCGTCGGATTCTCTCAGGAACAGACGACTCTCGATAACGATAAAATCGAGATAAGACCCTCGAGAGAGGGCGGGGGGGGGGGGGAGGCTGAGTTTCTCGCGGGTTCCCACAGGAGTTTCAGTCGGTTTTCTCACTACTGTGAGTGAGTGTGTGAGTGAGTGTGTGTGTGTTAACACATGGAAGAAAACACGGGAGACTGAGAGTAATGGATTCTAGGAGGGAAACGATTTTGCTGGATCGTGCTTTGCGTTCTTTACTCGATACATTTATAAAGCGGCTTTACTCATTTTTGATAATGTTAGTAAAATCAGAATTATGAAAGGATCTAATTTTTCTCGATGAATTCATCATTTCCAATATTTTTTCTACGAGATGTTCCTAAAATATGTGCTATTTTTATCGATCTGTTACAGATGCTTCAATCAGAGGAATGAGAAAAAATGTTAAGAGCAAAGTAGCATCACGAGAAAAGGGGGAATGAGAGGTTTGAAAGTGAAGAGAGGACTGGAAGAGTCCCTCAGGGAGTCTCGGAAGTAAAAGGGAGGAAAATGAGCCTAGGAGAAGAAAAGAAGCCTTATTCGCAGCAGGATGGTATTCTCTAAGGGCATGTTCACTCCGAGACTCACTCTCGGTGAGTTTACCCTCTCTTCCTCACCCTTTAAACATATATATGTATACACGTCCATAATCTAAGTCGTTCGGCTACCCCCTGAAATAGATTTCAGGGAGAATAATTATTTTTCAAGCTCTTCTCGACGATAACGATTCTTTTTCCAGCTTGAGGCAAAAATCAAATAGCACAAAAAGCGCCCAAAGTATTTGTAGAGTCAGGGTAGAGAAAAAAGGTAAGATGAAACGAAGATGGCGAAAAAGAAGAACGAAATTCGTGAACTTATTCTCGTGAGAATATCACATCGATCGCTATGCCATCCTCGTTCGAAATCCTCGCGTACCAATGTGGACCAGAGTTCCAGTCATTTCCGGTTCATTGTGCTCCCGCTGGAACTCAACCCTATACAGTGGCAAATTTTCTTGCATGAAAAAGTCACGACAGAGAAAAAGACACGCGTTCGTACATTCCGATCAATCTCGTTGATTTAGAAATCGTGTCACGAATTTGGGATCGTAAATCTTCCGAGGTCGGAGAGAAAAAACATTTTTTAAGAATTCTCAGATTTTTCCAGCTCGAAAAAAGTGCTTAATCATTTTTTTTCTCCCGCGATATATTTTTTCAAAATACGCATCTAAAATAGTATACGAAATTGGAAAAATATTTCTAATGCATATTGAAAATATTCCTAAGTATATTTTGTATAATTAACTGAACACTGATTAACTTAAAACCGTTCATCTCAAACGTACCACTGAATTAATCAATTAATTAATCAATCCCTCTTGTATTTTTTCCGTGTCTACAACCCTCGTAACTTCGGGGAGTAATTATACAATTCGATCGAGGCAGTTTTAAATACTCTCTCTACAGATATAATCGGGAGAAAAGGAATGTCTCGTTATCTCTTTCACTGGGGATAATCTTGTCTACGTTTCCTTCGTGTTTTCTCGGCCTAAAATAAACCCTTTTATTCATGTGGCTCGAGGAAACTTTGCTGCTCTCACAGTTTTCCTTTTTTAATTGAAACGCGACCATCTTTAATTACAACCACTCGAATGTGAGAGAGCTTTCGTGGTTTTCAACGGCTTTATTTTTGTTTCTAGAGTCAACGACGATAAATATATATTTTGCAAGTAAATTTTTCCCTCTTCGATCGACGAAAAACTTTGAGGTGTTGGAGCCTTGTTTTAATTTCCCGATCTTCGAACATTCGTTTCCCCTCCGCCCCCCCCCCCCCCTCTCTTACTCACTATCGCTGTTTCTCTATTTTTTTTAAATCCACATTCATTGAATCGTTAACGAACCGCCTTATCTCCTCTCAGTTTACTCATTATCAACGTGGTCTCTCGTCTCAAGTTCCTCAAAGAGGCAAAAAGAAAAAGGTCCAAACAAGCCAAGTCTTTCCCTGATGCTTCTCGAAATTTACAACCTTTCACGAGTTTTTCCCTCGAGAAAAACACTAACGGAGGGGTAACGAAAAGAGAGGATGAGAAAACAGTGGGGAACGACGAGGAAGTAATTTATTTGCAATTTCATCATTATCCTCCGAGCTCGACAAGGAATTTCATATTACCCGAACGATCCTGCTGCTTCAAATATTCCGCGGTAAAGCATTTGCGTATATATATATACACATGCACAAACATATTTAAAGCAAAGTAGCCTTGGTTACTCGAGCGAAGTCGCCTTGAGATTAATCGTCGTGTTTTGAAAAATTGGAAAATGAACATTTCGCCCCAACCTTGTTGAGAATCAAAAATAACTAAACTCGAAGGGAGAAAGCATCGGAAATCATGAATAAAATAATTATCACATAAATTAAATAAGTTTGATATTTACATACATTTTTTTAAAAACAAATAAGTAGTGAAGAAAAGCAAAATTATTTCACATTTTATTTTTATTTTTATGTTTTTCCTGAGGTTTTTAATAAACGAAGGGAAACTTAGAGTTTTAAAAATTTGGAAACTTTTTTTTTGCCGTAATTTTTCCTCAGGGTTTTCGGAAAATGATTGACAACATTGTTTCAATAATAATTGGATTAAAGAATTAAAACGATTTATGTATTTTAAGAAGAAACATTTCACGGATGAAAATAAGTAAAGAAAGTCGAATCGAGAGTTAAATAGGGTTATGTGGGATTGTAGAGAGAAGCTGAGGAGATAAGGGGGCGGAAAATCCGGCCGGGGGCATTGCCAGAACAGCGTTTATGGGGAAAGGTTAGTCTATAGACGTAAAGCGTACGATTTGATGGGACCCAATACATTTGCGCTTATCACCTTATCGCCAATGGCGGATAGCATATAACCCTGGACTCGGTCCTAGCGAGCTTTCATTCTGTGTCGATTTTCATCCCTCTCTCTCTTTTTCTCTCTCCCTCTCGCTCTGTAAGTCGATCGGTTGATCGGTAGTGTCATAAAATATCGCATGAACCTCTACCACTTTTGCCAATGTTGTTTGCTCCAGGAAAGTTGATTTCCTCTACTCTATGCCTGAATTATTGGCAGCTAGATCCTTTACTCTCATTTATTCCCTTTCCCGCCCTTCTCTCTCTCTCTCTCTCTCTCTCTCTCTCTCTCTCTCTCTCTCTCTCTCTTTCTGTCTCTCTTATTTGCTCTTCCGCTCTCCATCCTATTCTCTCTATAGTTGAGCAAAATCGATTGTGGCTACTAGCAGAAGCAGCTGCAGCAGCAGAATGCCAATAATGATCGATCATCCCCCAACGCTCAACTACCTCAATCTCAAAACTTTCCGAGTTCATCCGCCTCCGTGCATAAACCGGTACCATATAACCCTCTCTCCAAATTCTATACGAGCGTACAGATTTCCCGATATAATTTTGATTAACTAAACCAGTCGGAAACAATTTATCGTAAGCAATTAGCGGATAAAGGGGTTTCTCATTTAATTGAAATCGATAGACGATCAAGACGACCTTCTCAATGGTGATATAATGTATAGACCAAGCAGTATCAAATATTGTATCATAAACTTCAAATCACCAATTAATCGTGAGCAAAGATATTGATCTACTAATTTTTTGGACATGAGAAGAAGAATAAAGTGCTTAATATTAAAACAATCAGGTCTTCTGGGTCTCTGAGACCCAGCGTTGTTTCTGAGGGTTAGAAAAATCCCTGTAAAACATCAGCACAAAAACCTAATTTTCTCTATCATATATCGTGAGGACCTGTGAGATTTGTGAATCATGGGGATGAAAAAAAATTGCACCATGACGAAATTCTTTGTTCATCAGAGGATGGGAGTAAAAAAATAAATGGTAGAGCGAGAGTCTCGAAAAGGTGTAGATATGGTTTGGCTGGAATAGCGATTGACAGGGCGTCGAGTGGCCCGAATGTTTACACGCCCTTGGGGACGAGAATCGCGAGTCACTGTTCTATCCATGTTTATATATATCTCCCTTAACGCCAGAAAATAGCAAAGCTCTGCGTGAGCCTCAGTCAAACTCAACCCTCTTGTCTCTCGCTCCCTTTTTTCTCTTCATCTTTCTTTCTTTCTTTCTTCTTTTACTCGTACGGTAAACCCTGTATTCGAGCACGAATTCCCATCTAGCCGCGGGACATCCCCGCGGCCGTTTTCCTGCATATTGGAAAAATAACGCGACTATACGAAACACCCCTCGACCCATCAACCTCCCTCACTATCACTATATTTCCACAGATATTCCTATATACTTCGACATTTCCTAGGTTCTTCTTCCTCCCCCGTCCTCCTTCTCCCTTCCGTTCCCTCATTTTGTCTTCCTGCTTCTTTTTTCTCGTTTCCTCTTCCACCTATTCCACTTCATTTCATCCCTTATACACCCACACACACGCACACGTTGAGCCACGCCTCATGCTCTTTTCTCCTCACTTCTAACTTCTCTATACCTCGTTCCCTATTTCGCTTTTTTTCCTTCTACTTTTTTCACCCCCTTCACATTACCAGGTCGCTCGATCATTCAGCGCTTTTTTTCCTTCTCCTTGCCCTCGATTCTCGCTGTCCTGTACCACCACAGATCCTAGTATCCCATCTTCATTTACGGGTTGTTCGAAAAGTCCTCTTTAAGATTCACAGAACAGACAGATCACGAAATTCTGAAGGGAAACGTCCTTAAGCTTTTTTTTCTACGATGCACCGTTGAGAAGATAAATATTAATTAAACATTGCCAATCGGGTGCACTGGAACGAAGCGCGGAGTAGGGGCAGCGCGCCCTCTCCCAATCACAGCGCTCGACGCTCGCCACGCCTAATTGTTTGTATCAGTCGACCGGATTCGGTCATCACTTATTAATTAATATCCCGCAAACGATACGTCGCAGAGAAAAATGAATAAGAACTTTTCTCTTCAGAATTTCACGGTCTCCGTTTCCACGACTTTTGTAATAGCCTGTATAACCTAGAAAGGAAATATCGTTCGTTTTTTCTCACGTAACCATTGAACCAGCCAGCCAACAGAGATTGTTTTAAAGCGGAAATCTGTCCCCTGCGAATTGTAAGGAGACTCCAAGCGTGATTCTCGTAAATTGGAAGATCCTTCGCGAGTTTAGTGACCTGCAGCTTTTTTGCTCCTACTACTCATCTGCCCTGAACATGTACACATATAGCTACACACACGGGATTGGCCAACCTTAGACTTTTTCTCGGTTTTTTTATCCACATCTCTCAGATCGCCATCTTCCCTATTCCTTCCTGCTTCTCTCTCATTTTTTTCAAATCCCCGAACTTTTTTCTTGCCACGAGAGAGAAAGAGATGTAAAAAATTGACAAACGTGAAAAATTGGTCTCGGAGGTTCGTGGAATACACAAAAAAAATTGCTCGAGTTCCTTCCTTCGATTAGTACCGAGTGATGGTCGAGTGGATAACCCTCGATGAAAAACTACAATACAATCGTCTCAAAAAAATACTGCCTTAGAATATTGTAGTTCACAGTGTATAGAATATAAATCCACCCCCTCCCCTTCAGCCATACGTGCTTGATTTTTCTATGTATATTTATTCCAGTAGGAATATAGAAGTGAAACCCTACGGTTAAAGAAGGTGGTGAAAAATGACTCGATGGAAGAGCAAGAGAAAGGGACGAAATAACTCGAAGAGAAATGTCGGTTGGATTAGTCTTGAGTGATGAATGAATTGGCCGAATGACCCTTGAGCAAGACAATAATACACTCGTCTTAAAATGAATGCATTATTTGCTATTTTACTTTTTCTACTGACGAATCTTCACGAAGACCCTTTATTATTTTTTAAATAAATCCTCCGCTTCCCTCTGTCCAACGCAATATTTCAGTAGCCAAATGGTCACACGATTTAATAAAACAAAATAATAAAAAGTATGCTCAAACTGTGATAAAAAGAAGGATCGTAAATAAATGGTACACGCAGGAATATGATAAAAGTAAAAAATAAAAATAAAATAAAAATAAATGTATAAACTCATACGAGAATATAGAACTGAGAGCCAGGGAAAGTGGTATATGCGTATCACGCTCGCAGATCAACTCCCACGTCAAACGTTCCTACAAACTGTACATATACGTGAAAACCTGAGGGAAATCTCTCGTGGCAATAGCAATGGTACAGGGACAGAAACCCAGTACCATTTATCCTTGCGGCGAAAGCGAGCATAGCATCAACCACGTTATATTTGTATTCGTTACTCTCGACTCCCAACGATATTCTCAGAGCAATCGTCCAATCTTCGTTCCGAACATTCGTGTCATCCAACTTCCGTAAAAAGAAGACAATATCCCATGCAACGTGAAAAGACTTCAAAAAAATCGTAATCCGTTTGATGGCTTTCGAAAATTCAAAACCCAACGAAGTTTGTTGAATGAATCAAAAAGACAATTCGAAAAAAATGGTGAACCATTAACGTGGAATAAATTGGACATTCAATTTGGGACTGGAATTTTTTGACATTCAATAACTGAAGGAAATTATTGAAACACATGAGAAGGAAAATTTAAGAAGAAGCTGAATAACGAAGAGAAACAACTGGATTTTCTAGGAGTCGTAATAGTGCGCTCGAGATAATTAATCGACAGAAAAAAAGGGATAGAAATTATGGCTTATACGTTTTGTGCTTTTTTCCACGCCAATATTTCGGAAGAGGTTGGTGGAAAGAAAGGAAAGAGAGGAAGAGGAGCAGGAAAGATTATTAGTCAGAGAGCCATAAAGCTCGGAGTCGTTCATTCGTTATTATCGTTGGTTGTGGTTTTTCCGTCGTCGTCACGGAAAATGAAGCGAGAAAGAGGGAGAGAGAGAGAGAGAGAGAAATTGTACAAGGTAAAACCGTCATGTCTGAGCAAGGAAGAGAGTCGTTGGTGGTTATAATGAAGCGTTGTTTTGCGAGCCTCTTTAATGGTCGGCCACGATGAAAAGCCCTATCGTAAGTCGTGACTCTGCATCTTTACTCTGATAGATTTTTTTTGCTCACTCTCCATATTCTCTTCTTCGCTTTGCCTCACTCGTTTCCTACCTTTATTCGACTTGGTTGTCCATTTTTTTTTTCTTATTTTTTTATATTCTACTCTTACTTCCTGTAGTACTGACGTCGAGAGCTCGTCTTCGTTGTATTTTAGAGACGGGAAGATCCAGGACCAAACCATTCCACTTTTTTTACGTCTCTCTTCCTCTTTGCAACCATCAACATCGACGCCATCCACTCTCTAGCGCGTGCTTGCATTATTTTTCATTTTTCTCCGGTACTTTGCACTCCTATTTCTCTCTCTTTGTTTTTTCCTCCCCCTCTCTCTCTCTCTCTCTCTCTCTCTCTCTTACTTTTTTCTAGTCCTCTTCATTCTCAACGTCTCGGGTCAGAGCTTTCGTCTTCTGCTGTCTTCACTTTTCTTGTCCCTTGAGGGAAAAGCCGTCAAGGTTTTCACGAGAGGGAAGGATTTTCTCCTGAAATCTCTACTTTACGAAAAACAGCACCGAACAGACAATACCAGTTACGCATGCATGTCTAAAGATGGTCTGTAAGACATCAGCACGACGTAGATTTATGTCAATATGCTGTATATCTATTCAAAATTCTCTTGTCGAATGAATACATTAATCTTGCAGCCTTTCTCAATCTACAGAATCAAAAAGTCTCATGTAATGATTAACCCTAAATTCCCACATGACTTTTCTACCCCATCGTTCTTACATGGGGATAATTTGGCCACGGCCACTTTGCGAGCTCATAGCTCTGTGTACAATCAATATTTTTGAGGTACTTTTTTTTTTAAACAATAGTACGAATCCTAACTGATGGAATGATGCAAGGTTCAATGCAAAAAACTGATTAGTTTCCTCGTAGTTGACGTTTAAAAAAAAAGTGTAATTCGTTTTTTGAGAGATTGCACGTATGGCTTAAAATTGAATTTTTTTATATATTCTTGATTTTTTTTTCAAATAAATCGGTTGTTCCATAAAGTTTAGATATGAAAATATAAGAAAACAATGATAGCAAACCAATTTTAACATTTCTTTTACAAAATTGAAGTTACGGTATTTTCACCTCTTAATATTTCAAAGCCGAAGCAGCAGGTATCGAATAAAACTCAACACAAACGTTTCTTGGAGGAAGTATCGCTTTTATTTACTCGTGAAAAACAACAAAATAAATCACAGGTTGTTGAAAACATTTTTTAAGCGATTAGTCCACATTTTATGCAAGTCGCGTTCGATACAAGTCGCATCTTGGTCATTTGCAAGAAGGGCAAATATTTTGGGACTTCCGGTTGTTTCCCTTCGGGCAGTACGCATAATGTACTCATTTGTCAATTTTGCCGAACGACTTTTTTGCCGAATGACGAATGCGTCCTTCTCACACACAGGTACACAAGGCTGCCACTATACTTCGCCATACGCCACGGAGGTGCTTGAGAACACGCGTTTTTCAACCGACAAGGCTGCCAGAAACGGTTACGCTGCACACAATCTCTCAAACGCGCGCTTTTTGAACACACAAGACATATTTATGTTAAAAAAAAAAGGAAAAAAGTCAATTTTCTGACGCCGTTCCTACATGGGGATAAATTGACCCCAAATCGATTTTTAAACGCTTGTCGCTTTAAAACCAGAAGGTATGAAAGGTTGCCATTTGGTGTACGAACAAAAAAGGGTTCAACTTGAATTATCCCCCCCTTGGGAACCCCTAAAATCGGCGAGAAAAGAAACGCCAGGCACAAATCGATTTTGGCCTGGGTCAATTTGTCCCCATGTAGGAACCTAGGGTTAAGAGAGACTTTGTCCTTGAAATTTTCAAAAAATCATTTTTTTTTTATTACGGATTCATAATCTACATGTAAGTAGAAATAAATCTGTCGGAGCGTTTCCCGGATTTCGAACGTTTACGATATTTTAAACGCGTTTGAAGTTGACACCGTCAGCGCGCTCTGACCGTCTCAGCGGACTTTAAACGCGTTTTTCTCGAAAACACGTTTTTAAAAATGGCTGACATTCTCCTGACCGCTGTAATTAACATATCGACCTGAAATTTGGAGAGCATACTCAGAAAATATGTCTTCACGGAATGACGGATCGTTTTTTCGATAGATACATTTTTGCATTTATTATTTATCTTTTTATGCGAAAAAAAAACGCGAAAATTCGATTTTTTTTTTAATTGCCGCCATTTTCCGAAATTTGTACTAATCGAAAAACCCATCCGTCATTCCATGACCAAAGGGTTACAGATTGATAATATGCTTTGAATTTGTGATTCAGATCAACAAAGAGGGGGCAGTGATGTCAGCCGTTTACCTCCCGCGATTTGAGGACCTGTTTTCGCGGAGCTGCAACGGCCGCCATTTTGGGTTTTTTTTCAAAAAAAAAATTTTTTTAACGTTCTGTATATCATGAATAAAAGCAAGAAAAAACCGCACTCAAAAAGCTTTACTCGTTTCCTTTAAAAAAAATAAAATGTAAACACCTGAAATATGGCACTCCAAGGACAAAGTCTCCGTTAAGTAGTGGAAAAAAAAACCTAAAGCACCCCAATTTTGATTGGCAATTGTAAGTATTTCTTCATAATGAATCCTTGCCTTTGTAAAAGAAGGTTTAAAAATTGAATAAATTAAGTAATTGTCATTATTCAATAAATAATTAATAAAATCGTTAGACTGTTAAAGTTTTCCAAGTATTCTTTAAAGTGTGGAGTCTAAACGAATACATTTTTTTAAGTCATCATTTAATCGTATACTCTGAAGATTAAAAAATGTTAATACGGATTCAAAACCGGGCGAAGTAGATGATGAAAAACGACGAAAAAGTAGTTGAACGTGGTTTTCTTGGCTGGCTACATAGTTTAAAGTGAGTGAGAAGGAAAAAAGAGATTGAGGACTCAGGGAGTCGAAGATCATGAATAGACTGCGGTGTAAAAAACATTTTTCGATACACGAAATCAAATCTCGCTATCTCTTACCGTCAGCGGATATATAGATTTCATGGGTGAAAGAGATGTACGATCGCATGTATACAGTGAAGCACGGTGTAAGGAGATGTTGGGATCTCTGAGATGAACGAGAGGAACGAAATGGCCCGTAAAAAAGCGAGCTAAAAAAAAGTTTGCCAAGTATGGGTAAACTTGAGGGATGACAAGTAGAGAGAGAGAAAGAGAGAGAGAGAGAGAGAGAGAGAGAGAGAGAGAGAGAGAGAGAGAGAGAGAGAGAGAGAGAGAGAGAGAGAGAGAGAGGAAGAAAGAGACCGAGAGGAAAAGAACGAAAATTCGGAGGTCACGAGAACCAAGAAATCGAGTCAGTCTCCTGGTCACGTAAACTCATCTTAGTCATAAAACAATCCTCCTGCCAAGCCCAGTCCTGTCTCTTTCTCTCCTATCTACAAACACGCGATAAGAGGAATTTATTTGTATATATACATGAACCAGGGGTGTCTCGATAGTCGTGCCCAGGCTAGAGAGAGTAGATCGCGTAATTTTGAAAACAAGTCTTTTGCTATTTTTCGCTCGGATGCATCGTTGATGAGATATTTACAAAGTTAGTTGAAACCAATCAGATGCGTCAATACGAAGAAGTAGGCGTGACAGGTGTGATCCACTTCTGTTTGAGCCTCTTCACTGAAGCTCGAAGGGCGTGGCGCGCTTCTCCCACTTCATGCGTTACTTTGACAGGACTTTGGATTAGCTGCCAGTAACTACTTAATATCTCATGAACGATGAATTAGAGAGAAAAATGGACAAGGACGTTTCTTTTTCGAATTTCGAAATCTTGTTACTTTTTAAAGGTTCGGCACCACTTTTTGGACACGATGTATATATATGTTACGAAAGCATCAAGCCTGACTTGGCTAAACGACTAAAAACGTCCGTGAAGTAGAGTTTTCCTTGAGCTAACACACATCGACGAACATTCCCGTTTGGGTGCCTCCTAAAACTATGAAATTGCGCGTGAAACACGCGCGCAAACATCAACTCGGTTAAAGTCGAATCTCTTTACCTCTCGCAATGAAGAGAGAGAGAAAAAAATGTCCCTCCGTAAAACTGGTAATCGCTTTCAATTTCTCGTAAGCCCCGAGAAAAAAAAAACTACCCTAAATCTCGTGAAGAGCGGGAAAAAAACACACGAAAGAAGTATGAAGAGTCGTTTCTGACTCTGTGACGATCATTCGACATCGAAAGTTGATTAAATCCTTTTTTAATTAAATCGTAAAAGACAAAATTTGGAACTTTATCGTCATTGTCATTGAAACGAAGAGGATAGTCGTAATTTTTTCGTTCATTCCGGATAAATCGAGGAAAATTGAGGTCTTGACGTTCAACAAGTTCAATTAATGAACGTTCAACTCATTGGAATTTTGGATTATATTTGAAAATGTTACAAATTACATCAATTACTGTTATCATTCATTTCGATCTACGATCAATCTTTTCTCAATAAAACAAATGTAATCCGATGGAAATAAATTTTCGTGAGGTCAAATAAAGTGTATTCGGATCAAATAATTCGATAATGCGTGAAACACGTCGTTTCGATAAAATCTCAATTAATTCGAATAGCTGTGAGCAATTCACAAAACGCAATATCCGTTAATACAACACAAAGGGAATAAAATTTGTTTCAACCAACTAATACACGTTTATCCATGCAAATAAACTGCTTTCGAAACCAATAAAATTTATTCAAATATTATACACATTTCACGAAATTTATTTGCAAACAAATAAATAATATATTCTGATTAACCAATGTGTTAATCAATGCACAGAAATCGTTTTGGAGACCAATCATATTTGTTCAACTGTAAATTGGAAGAGAATATTTTTTTTTTTAAATAAAATTAATATCGTATTAATCAATCTATCAATATATTCAAATCCATCATTCCCAAGATTACTTGAATATATTCAAGAAATAGAAACCCTAAAAAAGTCAATTAAATACAAAAGTAGTTGATGGGAACATTTTTTTATTCAATTTCACACAAATTGCTTGATAAATCAAACGTAGCTGCCCTCACATATATAAATAAAGTTAATATAGTAAAAAACAAATCAATCAATGTTCTTCGAGTCGACTAAAATGTCTCGGATAATCGAAATAAATTTGTTTCGCATATGAGAATGAAATTCAGTGTGTTACCACGTTTTTCAAGTTGACTAAAATTTTTGGCATAATCCAGATGAATATTTGCCACATGTAAAAATGAAATTTAGTGTATTTTATGCAGGTAGCTTGTGGTTGCTGGCGGTAGTGATAAATGGGGAGGTTCGCACAGCTGTTTAAATGGTCGGGAAGGTATAGGAGGAAGGTGGTAGAATGTAGCTCATGCTTTTGGACAAAAGAGACAGGAGCGAGAGTCGGGAAATATAAGTGTGGGGTGGTAGAAAGAGAGAGAGAGAGCCGTATGCATGCGAACACATAGCGAAAGGAACGAAGCCAAACGGAGACAGGATTGAGGAAATATGGGTCTCGCGGCCATTGGGGGTTTGGGCAAAGAGACGAAGAATAAGGGAATAAGTGAGGGCGAGGCTGGAACGAACACGCGACACAAACACAAATGTACATGGGCGCGTACGGACACAAACGAAAGAGTGAAACACGACAGAAAGCAAGCTCAGAATAACGACGGCAGCAAAAGGGGTTGCAGAAAGATAGCAGGGTGGCACACACCAAGCGATAGTCGAGGACTCGCATATAAATTCAGCTCCCGTCCCCCTCCCCTTCCAGCTCTAACAAGTAACTCGCTAAGATACTCGTGTGGCAAAGGAAACATTGGTAGAAACCGAGACAAAGAGTGAGAAAGAAAGGAGATAGAGCGGTAGAAATTCCGACAGTGAATGTGTTCGAAAAAGGGCTTTTTGGTTAGGAGTACTAGAAAAGACAAGGGCTGAAGAAGGGCTGTGCGGAGAAAGCATTAAAGTCAGCTCTCCAAATACTTTGGTATTTAAATGCTGGGACAACCCTCGTTTCTGCGGTGGTAAATGAAGTCGCTATATTGCGCGAATCGTGCAGGGCAATTCTGACGAAGGAAATTAGTGATCCAGGGCCCAATCGTGGAGAGGGAAACCAGCCCATGACTGAAAAAGCCACACGAACGTCTTGAAAGACTCCGAGAGTTACTACGTCTAATGGAATCTTTCGTGAAACAAGTTAAGAATTGTAGAACAAGGCGAACAGGGATAAAATTTAAATTTGATCACCGACAAAAGGGTTTGTTCCAGGGTTTTCATGTCAATTGTCAAAATTTACAATCTACTCGAATTTCCAGCTTTTCGTACGAAACAAACTACACTAATTGGTGGATTTTTTTTTCAACCCTTACTCGAAGTATCCTGCGTGCCTACGAATTAATTCAAATTTTTCGAAATCATATCTTGCACACTAAAAATAGTAATGCTAAAGTTTTTTTTTTACCAAAATTTTGGTGTATTTGATTCCCATCGATAGATATTCTCTCCCTCTTCAATCTCAATCTTCCTCGGTTCTCTCTGAGCTAGGATAGTCGGATATTTTCAACAGTAGTGGCTTGCATTGTCGAAGCAGCAAACAATGAAATGGTTACCGCGAGTTCGCGTTAACGGCATCTATTGTTTCGAAACGTCGTTCTCTCGTCTGGCTCTCTCGCGTTAACGTCGACGTTCCCATCGTCATCATAGTATCATTGTGCCACATAGGATGACAATGGATTTGTAATCGGTATATTTCTGTTGGTTCTCCTCGTGTTAACCCTTAAATCTCTACGATCCAATGCTCTACTACTTCCTGCAGAGAAACTCTTTATTTAAAACGAATCTCGATTCAGCAGCTTGTCCCTTGTATTTCAAACTGATCAACCTTTTCATTTTTTCCTTATTTTTTTGCTTCAATCCACGTAAAACGTTTAATTACATGATTTTTTTTCTTTCAGGTATTCAAACTCGAATTTTACAACATTTATTTAGATATCTTACAATGTTAGAATCACAGTCAGAAAAGTAAATGTTAAAATTAGGCACTTGTTTTTTTTTTTCACTTTCGTTCCGATGGGCAAAAATCTCATGTTTTATTTCCCTGAAAAGCCTATTTTGATTCATTTGAATTCTTCAATTTACCAAAAAAAAAACGACAGAACTTAAAATATCGAAGTCAAACGCTCTTTATTCTGCGATTTTCTCTGAGGCGATTTCCGAAATCTATCAGAATTCAATTTTTCGAAGATTAATGATGATAAATTGATGAAGAACTTATATTTACATAACTTTCCTAATTCAGAAAAAAAAATAACCAAGAAAGTAATATTACAGCTGTTGCAGTTTGTCATTTGTTTCATTCATGTCACTGAGATTGATGAATCTGATGATCATTCCAAAGTTCAGTCGAGTGTCAATCTTTAGCGCCCTCGCTTTCTCTCTCTCCGATATCTTTTTCTCTCGTGATTCCCGTCTAGATTCTTTGAGGTTGATAACAACACGTTCTCGCTGCCGCGTGTTACGCGTTAATGTAACTTTGGTACTCAGCGAGGTGTGTGTAAAAGATAGCAATGAGAGAAAGGGAGAGAGAGAGAGAGAGGCCCACAGAAAAAGAGAGAAGGAGAGTATAGTGGAAGAAATTAAGAGCAAAATAGAGAAAGAGGGAGACGAGGAGAGTCTGAAGGGAAGAGAAAGCAGGAAACTAATGGAAAAGCAGAGAGGACAAGAGAGAAAAAGAGAGAGAACGAGACCCCTTGCTGTGCCAGCACGCGATGTACTTGCATACGTGGTACAAGAAGATAGACAGATATCTACGAGAATATGTATATGCTCAAAATGTTTTACATACATAGTTACATAAAGAAAGGACGATGATTACCAAAAGGACCTAAAAAGTATGATCCAACACATAAAACACTGTGATTTACGCCATTTTGTAAGTTAAAACTGAAAAAGGTGTACATACAGGTAAACACGAATCGCAAGCTCGTCGCTATTAGTTTCGTATGCCGGAACAGCAGGTGGATTATGTACGTAAAGATATATATATATATATTATGAATCTACAAAAACGCATGGTATACGAGGTCTTTCAGAACCAGCTCCTCTCTCTCTTTCAACTCTATCGCCCGGAATCCTCGATCCATCCTTACTATTCCCCGCTGTGTGCTTAGCGAGGTTTAACGAGAATCGTATCGACCGGGTCAGACACTGCTCGGAGTCGTGGCAATAATTCACGAGAATCGGAACCAACATTCGTTGGATAATTTTGCAAATGAAAAACTTGAATCGATGTATTAGCATTTGGATTTTTTTTTGTGAATCTAATCATTTGGACCTTGATTTGCTAATCGAATTTAATTTATTGGTGTTTGATTTGAAAACTGTATTAAATTCTGTCAGGTTTACTACGAATTTGCTTCAATTAGATTTAGTTTAAAAACTTTTTTCGATTTATTTGCATACAGTTTGGAAACTTAATTTCAATCGGTCAAATCTGATTTATTCGACCTTGACTCAAAGGAATGATTTTAACTAAAATCTTAAGTTATTATAACTCTGATTAATTTTGCATCGATTTGCAAGATTAATTAAATCCATTCGGATTCAATTTTAAAAAACTGTTTTTCTTTTCAGATTGATTATTATTACTTTCAATTTGACAGTTTTTGGGATCAAGTTTTTTCTCATTTGGATTATTCGTCCCCCGAAGAAAGATCCCTATTAAACTAACAAGATTTGTTACGTATAGGTCGTAACGAGGACAAAATTCGGTTTCGTTCGAATGGCCTGATATATGATAGCATTGTGCTACAGGAACGATATGTTCGTCTGTTAATTTATCGTTACATCTACAAGTTTTCGGAGGAGGGTGAAAGTTTCGGGTGGCATTATTGTTTTCCCAGGCGAAGACACTCACCTCTTTCTTTGTGCCTTGTTCGCCCTACATGAATTGCAAGTGTTTCCTATTGACGGATTACGTGACCCACAAATCGTATCTCCCTTTTCGCAACCTCCATTCCCTCCCCTATTCTCCCTTCCCTCACGTTTTCTTTCTCTCCTGATTCAATTCACTCATTCTACCGTACGTAATTCTCCAGATATGGTTATAATACGTTATTGTATTTGGTTTGCTCGACTATTGTGTATTCGAGTCTCGGAAGCTGCCATGGACCAACTTCCGGTACAGATATTGTTTCTCTCTATCTGTTGCTTTCATTCTCCTTCCCCCCCCCCTCTCTCTCTCTCTCTCTCTCTCTCTCTCTCTCTCTCTTGTTCTGTCGTCGAGGATTCTCTCGCTGATTCGGACAGGCGAATGAGTATGGCTGTTTATTTATGCGTACGCGAGCCAATGTATATATGAACTGGGAAACGTTATTGGGAAACAGTTGGTGTTCGCGTTGAGTTCTATGGGGTGTGGTGATAGTCAGCAGTCAGCCTGTATATATGCAGAATCGTCTGGGAAACCCAGAGAGAACCCAAAAACGAAATATATTGGCATTGTGGCGTTACTGTCTTTCTCACTCTCCCTCTCCTCCCCGCCCCTAGCCCTTCTCTTCCTCTTGCATGTCCTCTGGCCCCGATCTGTCACACAAATCACCCATGCCAGCAGCCACTGTGCCCTACGTGTGTTCTCTTCAACTATATATGTTTATATATATCCACATATCAACATACATGTCTGTCTACCATATAGAACACTAGCGGCTCGTGTAATTTCACAGTTCTGCTTCGTCCCTGCTGACCGGATCTCAAACCCCATATCACCATAGATTAATCTCAAATCCCATCATGCAGCGCGATTTTAACCCTTAAACATAATACTGGGTCTAGCAGACCCATACCAGGACATTATTCTCTTTTTCAATAGTGACATTTCGTTTTTCCTCTTCTATCTCCAAACCCCAAGAGGACATTTATTTGGGGAAGGAATAAAAATGTATTCAGTGAGGAAAAAATGTATTTTTTTCGCAAAATTTGGCTAAAGTATCCATCACAGAAAGTTTGGATCAATCGAGTGAAAAAATTCATAAGGTAACATAATCGTATTATTTTAAACAATGGCGGTTAATCACTGCCTGGCCTTGCTGGACTAACCGTAAAAAATCAAATACAAATACAATGGCTTTTCCAAAGTGTCCCGCAATCGTTTGGGAGAAAAAAAGAAGAAGAATGTGCCAGAGTCACGAAGATACAACGTTGTGAAAATGTGAGGGAGTAGATCTATGGTCCGAAAGTTTCTTTATATGTCGATACTTTTTTTACGGGGTTTATTGAGTCGATTGAGTCTCGTGTTTTGGCAAAACGAAAAACATCTATCGTGTATCACGAAGAGTGCAGGACACAGAAGTAGCAATGAAGGGATCTCACTATTCCCTGTACTATACGACCTTATATATACAGCTATACAGGCTATATTTCACACATATATATGAACGATTGTACGATATATATATATGTGAGATATACTGCAGAGACCACTCTGGCGAAATGTTCCTCCGGGAGATGTTCCAGATAGACTTATCGATTTTTATTACACGCTAGGCTAACCCAGCATGGCCAAAACGAATCCACAGAGGGGGGATCCGTGGCGTATTAGAAACGGATATTTTTTTCTCATTTATTTTTCCATGTTATCTCTCTCCTTTCGATCTTGCTAACCGTAAAAACGATACCCCGCGAAATACGAGGTCAGCGCCGACGAATACACGGAAGAATTTATTTCCTTGCATGTAAATACAAATGTTTGTACAAGGCGTTCGAAAAATCCCTTCTAGGGATGGAGAACGATTAGATTGTTAAATTTTGAAGAGGAAAATTATTATCTTTCTTTTCTGCAATGCACGGAGAGAAAAATATCACAAAAATTACCATGCTCTGCACTACGAGTTGGGTGCGAAAGATTTTTTTGGAACGATTTATCGAAAAAAAATTAAAGATTCCAATGAGTATCGCAGTATTTAACATAAGCCTATGAATTTTTGTAATACGGCACAGTCAAATCTCGGAAAAAGCACTGTAGAAAGTCCCATTACAAAAAAAAAAATGCTGCTTTTTAACTCGCCGTGAACGAAAAATTAATGACTGCATCGCAACTAAATCTCAAATGGATTAGAAATTTTAATACAGTGCAAGGCAATTTTTACCGTGCTGTTTGGTATTTTTGGTTCAAACTTCGTCTTTTGTTATTACATAAGACGACCAGGCTAGAGTCTGTCTTTTCTTTGACAATTTTCTTTTTATACTGAAAAGGAAAAATGAATTCTTGGGATGAAAAGAAGCAATAAATTGTGTGGTGTTCTCCTTCAACTTCAAATTGCCAATCTAACATAATTCTTTCTATCACAGCGGTGTCCTGATACATACATATATTTCATTTGAAACCCTGATTTGAAGACGAACTAAAGAAAATTCAAAACGTTTGATCTCATTGATGATTTCTTTATTCAATAAATAAATCATTTGTTTAACGAATGGATTATCAATCGATGAATAATCTTTAATTCATTAGCTTATTAGTATTATAAATATAATAATACTTATTATTATTATTATTATTATTATTATTATAAGGAATAAAACTAAAAAATGAGCGCTATTGAAATTCATGTTCAGGCAAGCAAAAATTGGCCATCGTCAGTTGAAATTTTACAGTGCCAGGACACTACTTTTTATCGTACTGACACCATTGATTTTAATTTTGCTTTTTGGTGACATTTATACGCACTGTTCACATGTTTTATTGTGCCTGACAATGACACACGCATCATTGGAAAAGACGGCAATTTTTGCCAGAATTTCTTACAAATATTCTAAAACATTTCTCTCCGTGTGTGATGTATTGTTTAAATAATTAATAATGGTCGATCCAGTGTATCGAAAAGAATAATCGGGCGTGGCTTTTCCCTCGAGATTTACTGGATTGGTCATTACTAGTTTTGAAATATGTCATCAACGTTGCAGTGGAGAAAAAAATGGATGAGGAGTTTTTTCTTTAGAATTTTGCGATCTATTTAGGCCTCGAATAATGGGCGTAACTTTCAGGATATTCTGTATATGAATGAAGAGCCCAGAGTGCTCTCTCACTTTTTTCTTTTTCTCCGTTGTCTCATTTCTCTGGCAAGAAAGCTTATACGTCTTCAGTGAGCACCTCATTCATTTTTCAATCTTGCAAAGAGCGAAAAAGCAGTTTCTGGCATTCGCAGATGTAGGTAACTCGCTATGTCTTTGTTCTCGTTTCTTTTTTTTTCCCCCTCTTTTTTTTTCCTCGTGTTTCTTCGGTTACCGCGGAAGCACGTAATAAATCGATTGCGGGAACAATTTCTTTCGTTTCTCAGAACTGCATGATGGTTGTCAGAGTAAAATACAAAAAGAGAAAGAGAAACGGATGCATGCAAGCACTAACCGGAAGCATGGGCTCTTCCGGTCCCAATTTCCAGCTTCCATTCTCGTCGCCTCGTTGTTGAACGAGTCCACGGACGAAGGGGTGGAAAACTAGTGACTCGTAGTAGGGGGAAAGGGAAAAGCATTGTTTCAGATCACTGTGTGCACAACGGGACGATGGAACGTTTCATTTTCCCGTTGGGCAAGTTTTTCCAACACGCACGCACACATACACATACACGTGTCCACGTACAAAATTCCACGTAGATATTATTTCGTCGAAATTCAATAGAGGAAAAAAGGCGTAGCGTACTCGATTTTGATGGATAAATTCATGTGGTTTGCGCCATTTTGTTCCCCAGTAGTTCGAGCGATATAGTCCACTGCTAAACGATTCTCTCAGTTCGAGTGAACACACACGAGCAACTGTGTACGCTCTGGAACACCGCGAATACACGGATCGACACACAATCGACGTTGAGCTTTTATATTCTCTTTTTTTTCAACTGGTTCCCTCTCACTTTCCCTCAATCTCTCCCGCTCTCTCTCTCTCTCTCTCTCTCTCTCTCTCTCTCTCTCTCTCTCTCTCTCTCTCTCTCCCCCTCTCTCACTACATTTTTTTTTACCTTCATTTCAACATCCCTCCGTGAACACACGCTTTCATTTTCAGTATTTTCGCGCCCACGCTACTCGTTTGTTCGACATGCGGGCATTCGGCCGGCGAGTATCGATTATCACGCTTTTCATTGGAAGTATTACGGACAATAAAGCGTTGCACAATCCTCCAGGAGGCGAGGAAGGAGGGGCCTTGTACCAGGGAATTGAACAAAAGAGAGAGAGTTCGGGTAACACAGCCTGTACCGAATTGTTCTCACCCCTTGCCCTCTCTCTACCTATTTATATATAAATTTAATATATACATGCACAGGGTGTGCTTAAAATCACAACCAGCTTCAAAGGATGGCAGGATTGCAAAAATCTGAAGAGAAATCTCTGTAGCCATTTTTCTCTCCGATGCATTGTTCATGAGATATCCGTTAAGGGGCCAGTCCACTTTGGAGCCACGAAAAAAAGGCTATTTTCGCGATTTTTTTTTTGAGGATTTTATAAAAGATATGAATATAAAAGTTGTTGGACTTGATAAATAAAGGCTTGAAATACATAAAAAAAAATTTTATTCATTTTTATTCATTTTTAAGTACAAAAACTATAGTTTAACGTAACGCATCAAAAATAGGTGGGCAGGTGGCTCCATCACAACTCGGCAACGGCTTGTCTGAAACGGAAAAATCAAAGTCCATTAGATTCAGTATGACACCAGCTACAAAATGACCCTCGGATATAAAGTTTTATCAAAAAATAAAAAAATGGCAGATGAAAAACGAAAAAAGTAAAAAAAAAGCGCGTTTTATTCGCAGTTTTTCACCCAAAAAAAGAGTAAAAATCAAAATTTTAAAACCATCGAGGGTCATCTTGTTGCGAATCATGTTTACAAAATGCGGTTCAAATTTCAAGAGAATCGGTTTATTAGTTTTAGAGATACGGTGGAGCTAGATTTTGAAAACGTTGTTTCGAGAAAGACGCGTTTGAGCGCGTTATACGTTCAGGTAGACGAAATGAGGTCCTGACGTTCAGGTAAAAAAAAAAAATACTTAGAGAGCTCGGATTTTCATAAAATTTTGACACAATATTTCTGAATGTATGTACTTTCGAAAACAGTAAAAAAAATCGATTTTTTGAAATTTTCAAAGCGGACTGGCCCCTTAAAATCAATTACAGCCAATCTGGTGCGACAGCGAGAAAAGGGGCGGAGCGCCTTCCGCCGGATTGGCCGAAACTAATAAATTAATATCTCGTCAACTCTGCTTCGGAGGAAAAAATCGCTAAAGACTTTTCTCTTCAGAATTTCACGATCTTTTTACCAGAATTGTTTCAAGCGGTTTTTATGACACCCCGAATATGTATACCTACTAATTACAATAGAAATATATTTAATATCGAATGTGCGTAATACATAGATGTATATAAGACTACCATGCCCGGAATAAACCTATTGAGAATTTCCATTCTAGCATGAATATCTGTACACGGTCTCGAGGACCTCCTCTCACTCACACCTGGATCAGCCAGTATGAAACGCCATTTTACGGGCCAAATCTGTAAAATAAATTATCGAGCATGAGGCAAGAGAAAGAGAAAAAGAGAGGGAGAAAGAGAATATCACGAGCGCTTGAAAATGGACGAAGAGATTGTTCCATGTGCCCATAAGCCTCATTGCACCAACGAGTACGGTGAATTATCTCGTATTGTCAAATTCATTACAATTTTCCAGCCAACCGCGAGCTATTATATACAATCGAGAAGCCATTAATTATAACTTTGAATTCTTGGGTCGTTCTCGTTAATTAAAATAAATTTGTCCGGATGCACGTGACTAGAAATCGAACCCGATTTTTTTGTTTTCAGCGTAATTGATGAAGAATAATGGCTTTGTTTTCGTGGTACTCGTGCTCTTGTAAAATTAGAGAGTTGTACTTTTTTTGGCCATTCACTTTTTTACTGAATATTTTCAACGAATAATTCACAACGTTTACAAGTTCCTGCTTGATAATAAATAGCTAAAAGCATGTTTTTAATGCTTTCAACAAATTTGTTGTTATTGATCGATCAATTACAATCATTATTTAAATTGATGAATTGCACGAGGACGTTTAGGGTTGTCCTTAGACCTTCGTCATCTCTCTATTATTTACATTAAATCAAAGCTGGTTTGATAAAAAAAAAAATAAAACTCACGCCCCAAATATATCACCGGGAAATAATTAGTAACTTGTTTTCTGAATGATGAGGCAGTGCTGGAAAAAAGTAGTCGAATCACGTGTAGTCGATTCAGGAAACATAAAGAGGTGCATCAGAGACAAAGGAGGAATTTTGTTGAATGTAAGAGAATGAGATAAAATACGATATGAAAATGTATGTAGGTTGGAAAAATTGCTCCTACATTTTTTTTGTTCCTGGCTGAGGACTCAGCAAGGCGATGTCGAAAAAAGGAAAGAGATCTCTTCCGTTCGTTTGGTGGACAAAAGAACGATGATGAATCGTCGGTTGATGACAGTGAGAGAAAAAAGAAACTGTGCAGGGAGAAAACTGGAGGTCGCTTTGTTGAATATAGATATACACGCGTATATTGTAGGAAAAGCTCGTGAGACGATCACGAAGCTTAAGTGGAGTGGACTTGGGTGGACCAGCTATCGTGGATGGTCAGATAACGAGGGAGGAACGTCCGCGTCGATCTTCCGGACATTTTCAAGAAGACAGGAGGAAAAATAAGATTGAAGTGTGGTGAGAAAAAGAACGAACGAGGAAGGAGAGAGATGAAGGGGAAAAGGAAAATGACGAGTCTCTCCACACGAGAGTAACACGAGAATAAAAATGAAAAGTCAGACTTGGTTACGAGACAATATTGAACAGGTTGCGGTGGAAGGTAAAAAGAGATGAGTAAAGAGGTGGTTAGGAAAAATTAGAGAAAGCACAGAAGAGCCGAGGCAAGTTGAGTGGGAAGGAATGTCTTTTTTTCTTTTATTCTTTCCTTCTTTCGACACTGTGGGAACAAGGTCGTGAGAAGAGCGCTGATGGTGTTCTCCATAATAAATTCGTTTATCCGCACGTACCACCCAAACTCCTCTCATTCGCCATTCTTTCGTTTCTGCTCTATCGCTCCTTCTCCAAATGTACAGGAATGAAAATGAGAGAGAGAATGGGAGCGAGAAAGCAATGGAAAGAAAGACTGACAAGGGAGAAAGGTTTCACTTTTATTCAGCACCCTTCCACCAACCCTGAATGAACGTCCTCCAAAAACGAGGTGGAGAGAAACGTTTCCATTTAAGCGAAGCTTTTCAATTATAAAGTATTTTACTTCAAACCCTCGGTTTTCTACCCACTCCCTGCTCCTCTCTTTGCCACTATGACGTTTCATAAGGAGTAAAATTCTCGCTCTTACCATAGTTATAACTGAAATTCGCTCTCCGCTTGACTCGCATTTCCCCCGACTTTTAATTCGTCTTCGTATAACGATTATATCAATTTATATTCGATTCAAAATGAAAATCGCACGTTTGCTGGCCACCAAAGTCACCGCAAGACCTTTCAACCCTTCTGCCAATTATTTCAACCGTGTGATTCGAAATGTCTTGTCCTCCTGTTCTCCAAACTACTACCTTGTAAGGGACAGATAGAGAGAGACAAAGAGAGGAAGGGAATGAGAGACAGAGAGAGAAGAGGAAAATCTTGGAGTTTCGAATCGATCAGACACTTGCTCTCGTCTCCAAGGTTGGTATTGACATCAAATCCCGCAGAGGGATGTTCTCTTGTTATTGGAGAATGTCTCAACGTATCCCAAGCGAAATAGTTGATTTGAATCTTGCTCTCTTTCGGTCTTCTTTTCTATTGGACTCGGAAAACGTCCATTTCCGACTTCTGTGAAGATTTAGAATTCCCTATCATTTTATTAACCAATTAATTATTCTAACTTTAACCATTTTGATTATTTATAGACATCTCTCTTTCCCTCTCTCTCTCTCTCTCTCTCTCTCTCTCTTTTTCTCATTGACTTTCTCGGTGCTCAATCCGCAGAACTGAAAATTCAATGAAAACATTTTCCACTTGTTACTCCAATTCAATAGTTTTCAAAGCGTGAAAATTGCGAATCTGGTTGAAAAGTTTTCCAGCGACAACAAAGTTTGGCCGTTTTTATTGAGTTTTGAAAAAACGACGGGCGAAGCCAGAATTTTTTTTTCTTAGCCGCTCCTCCTTGAAAATACTAGGTCGAATTTACCGTTCAGACTCAACATATCGTTTATTTTTTTATGATTTAATTGGTAACTTTAAAAAGCCCAAGATTTTTTTGTTTGTATTAGATCTCGACATAGAAACCTAAAAACTTCGAAATATATTCAAACTTGCTTCAATATTACTTTCGCGATGGAATTGTAAATCAAAATTTTAATTAGAAGGCCACTTTTCTTCTCTATTATTCTTTAACGCAACGTGATTTTTCAAGGATTCAAATACAGTTTAAAAATATCGACTAATTTTTCTTTAATTCATAATTTCCTCATTTCTTTCTTATTTTTCCTAATTATATCAGCTACAAATCGAATTATAATTTGTGCTCAATTTGTTATAGAAATTTTCGTTGTACTTTCAATGTTAGTGGAATTAAAAAAAATCTTAATTGCTCAAAATATATTATTTTCGGAATTAAAAGTAAGTTTAATGACGAAAAACTTTTGCAAGAAGTCATTGACTTCTGCATTCACCCTGTAGCTCGAAAAATCTCAAGATATCAAGTCTGTGGAGTATTCGAGCTTGAGGGAGGGTCTTCAACGATGCTATAGGCTATATAATATATTGCTGTGATAGTGGCGTTGCTTCTGCCTAACCGATCAATGCTGGCTCTTCTTCGCCCCTCCATAACTAAACTACATGCGAGCTAGTAACCCGTACAGCTCTTGCGACTGCACGTTTGCAAGTTTCCTGCCTCCTTAAACCCTCTTAAAGCCAAAATAAAACCGAGACTAATAGTGCCTCAAAAATTATTTGAAAACCGTCACTTTTTTCCTCAATGTGTTTGCATTAAAGTTTTTTTAATCCTGATAAGATTTTCCTTCGAAAAAAAAAAGAAATTTCCGCCTTCTCAATGATAAAAGATAAAATACTCTATTTTAAAAGGTAAATTACTCTATATAAACAACCCTTGGTTGTTTAATAATCAAATAGATTACTTTCAAGACGTACAGTAGCATTATAAGGGCTGTCAAAACTTTTATTGAGTCAAAGACATAAGATTTCAGGTCATTCGAAAAAATTGTATAAAAGTAAACTACTTGTGCGTACTTAAACAGATTTATGCATCTTACTATTTCTTCATTTCCTGTACAACAGAAAAACTCGTGATTCTGCAAATTTTTTAACGTCACAAACGATCTGGTAAAAACTTTTTTCGTATTTCTTTTCCTTCATTCTTTTCTTACATTTCCATCTCTGCGCGTGTCACAAGGCACTTGTAAACGATTTCTATCGTGACACGAGGTTGACAAGTTTCCGGCCATCGATTTCCCATCTCTTCCTCTCTTAATTTAATCCTGCTATTCGTCACGTTGTTCCTCTCTTCAATTTGAATGTGAAAAAGGGAGGGAAAAAAGGAAAACGAAGTGATGGAAAGAAACTGGAGGATCGTTGGATAATACACAGGAGATTTAATGAAATTTTCTGGGGAACCCGGTCACCCTTCGCGTTGAAAGATGATATATAAGTGTCGAATTTTACTAGGAAAAAATGCCTTCGCCCCCGATTCTAGCTGTGATGTGCCCGAGGAAATAAAATTGATTGACGTGTTGTGTGTTGCGAGAAAAGTCTTCATCGTCGATCGTAATGCGTTCATATATATATATATATATATATATATATATATATATATATATATATTATCTTGACGAGAAACGAGGACAAGAATAAGAGAAGAAAAAGATATTAGAGGAGATAAGGAGAAAACGAGAATGAGGGGATGGCAAAAGTGAGGAGAAGGAAAAAAGAGTATTTTTTGTGGGATGGTTTTTGTCTGTTCATTTGGCGAATAATGAAGTTAACATCCGAAGCGGCTAACCCAATCATCCAATCATCCGGTCACCCTTTTTCTGCTCTTTTTTACTTTTTTTGTCTTCTTGTCTCTCTTCTACTCTTCGTCTCTTCAAAGATTGGTCTCACTCTATCATTCCCTTTCGATTCCCTCTCACTACTTTTTTTGCTTTTATTTTCCCTCTCTCTCTCTCTCTCGCTCTCTTAGTTTCTGGCTCTGTCTCTCTCTTTCTCACGAGATCTTTACTTCCATTTCACATAGAAACCCCTTAACCATTTCACCAGACCCATTTTCTCTCTCGCCACATCCAATTCGCGGTCCCGTTATTTCGTCGACGCAAAACTACCGCTACTCACTCTTTATCTCTGCCTCTCTCTCGCTCTTCCTTTCTCTCAAGCTCTTGGCGAACGTGCAGCGAGAAAACGAGACTCGGTTACGTATTAGCATGGCTACTTGCCGCGAATCGAATCGCGAAAATTGGACTTCGGGCCATGAAAATTGGAAAACAGTATACGTTTAATATCAGGATTGGAAAGAGAGCGATTTCCGAATCGTTCGCAGAGTTAAGTCTCTGTATCGAATCACCCAGACTTTTAACGACATATAATGTAATAAAAAATAAATTAAAAGTCAAAATATAATACCAACTTGCCTGGTTGCTTTAATAAATTGTACGAAGGAAATTTCAAGCAAACCAAATTAGTTTATCCGATTGTATCTCGTTATTCGAGCACGACAATAAATCACATTCGAATACGAAAATTCATTTGGAATTCTCGCTGCATCATTTTTTTTTTCATCAAGCTTCACTAAATTTTATTCAAATCAATCAAATTTACTACTTCGTATTTTTTTTCTCTCTTCTTCGTTTTTTTATTTTTTTTTTTATTTTTTTATTTTCTTCGTCGCGTACCACGATCTGAATAATTTGCAAGTTAAATTGCCACATTTTCCGGTACACCCGGTGCACCATTCGAAGAGTGCGACGGCCTATGTGCATGCATGCAAGCCACGACGACGTCGTCGCACGAGAATATGCAATTTTGCAGGTTTCAAAGATCGGTACGAGCGTCAGCGTAAAGGGGATCGAGAGAAAGAACGAAAGAGAAGGAAAGAGAGAACGGATGATAGGACGCTACGAGAGACAAGCTGAATCGTGACGCTCGAACCGAGCAGCCTCGATATATGGGCAACCCCCTCGACCGGGACGAATATCTCAAGGGGGTCTGTCGTCGGAAAGGGGCTATCCACAAAGTAGGCTAAGTACCATATTCTGCTGCTCCTACTTCTACTTCGTTTCCTTCTAATATGAAAGACTCGAGAAGAACAAACCCAACGTCGCTCGACTACTAGTAAATCCCCTACGGGAATTGTTATTGGCAAACACCTTTCAACTTTATTATTCCAATCATCTTACATTCTTACTGCATACGTTTCTTATATACAGAAGCAGAAAATCGTAGAGTTCATTTTATGGCAAAATAAACGATAAAGCTGTCTTGATACAATACAATATAAAAACAACGGAAAAAATTCTGTTTTTCGCGAATTATTAAGGCCTTACATACGTCCAGAATTTTCAAAAAATCGATTTTTTTTTTTACAGATTATTATTCTCTATAGTTTTAGGCGTATTTCTGTGTAAGTCGATTATACAAATTCCCCATAGATCGAAAGTTATTATAGAAAACGTGACTGCCCAACGCAGTCACGTTGGGCAGTCACGAAACTTTAAATGCATTTTTCTCAAAACTACTTTTTCTGGCACGGTCTGCATGATAACTCATACAGTTTTTAATATTTTTTGATGCTTTTTTTTTTAAATATTCGAAATTGTTTTCTCTATAGTCTGTCGAGTCGGATTTTTGATGTTGTGATTAAAAAATTTTATAAACATAATTAAAGTGTGACATTTATGACACAAAATGCACACTTTTTTTTAAACTGCCGTAAATTGCCAAAATTTTTCGAATTTCAAAAATCCGGCTCGACAAACTATAACTACAACTTTATTTTACAAGAATTTTTTTACGTTTTGCAGATCCATCAGCATTTCAAGAAGAAATGATGCAGACCGTGGAGCAACTTTCTTTTCATAGTGCTTCGGGAAACGTGATTTTTTATTTTGTAATTTTTGAAAAAAAAATGAAATAAATTTTTTTATAAAGTTTAAATACTAATAAACAATGTGTAAAAATTATTTTTATTAATTTCTATTGCTATCTCTTCTAAAAACAGTTTTTCTTTTAGCGCGTTTTAGGCGCTGCTGGACGTATGTAAACCCTTAAATTTTTTGGCTTTCTAGATTTGTCAAATTTCGAATGTCACATGTAATTTTTACAATTTTAACCAAAATGGCTGCACAAAAATTTCTATAGTAAAGCGCAGTAAGGTTTTTTCCTTTAAATACTTTGTAAATATAAAATAATGAGCTGTCTGATTAATTTCGCTTTTAATTCATATTCTGGAGAGGATTATCGAATTTAACCAGTTTGCAAAGCAGGTTCGTCAGAGATCGACTTTTCTAGAGTGCCAACTATTTTACATGTATGCATTTTTATTGGGTTAACAACTCTAAAAATATTTTTCCAGGTTGAGTTGACCCGAAACGTTGATTTTACCACATACGAATGCTGCTTTTATTTGTTGGAAAATGCTTTCTCGATTTTGAGGTAATTAAATCGATTTTTCAATGAATTTTCCCATTTTTAGGTCGAATCATTTGAAATTTTATTACGATGGACCACAATTTACTTGCAACGTGATTATCTTCGATTGTAAATTTTTATATCGATATTCATGGGGAATAAAAAGCATGGTTGAAAATAAAAAATCGGCAGTTGAATAGTGGATTAATTTTGAAAAAAAAGTGGAACATTGAATTTGTTTTTTTTACAGAAATTGTCAGATATTCTCAATCTGATGTAAAAAATTGCATAAAATATTTTTCAACTTACCTTTTATTATCTTGAGTTTCATCCTCGTTTTTACGATTGTTCTCCCGCGACATGAATCAGGATACCAAGAAGATTGTGACCATCAAAGCGATAGTATGGAAGAAGAATTTGGTGGTAAGATTATGAAAGGCAAAGAGAATATCCTGCGAGAAACAAAAATAGCGAGGTCACGATCAAGAAGATAAAGAACGAAGGATCAAGTCGTTGTGCCAGGCTATGATTGTCCAAACGCAATTCTTGTCCGGACGATACAAATTCAAGAATTGTGTGGGGACATCAGCGCTTGGGGCGCGAATCAACGATCGTCCAACACCAGTGTACAAACGGATATCTTATTTGCTTCTAACAACCCTCGACCCCCAACTACACAAAAAAAAAAGAGATACAAAAAAATCCTCTCAACGGAGTAGAAGGAGGGTATTAAAAATTCGGATAAATTTTCTTCGATGAATACAATTTCTATTATAATTTTTATAAGTAAATTTAATTAAAATAATTATTTAGATTATTTCAAACGAATTATTTAATAAAAATACTAAATTAAGATCTATTGTATTGCTTCTATTTTTAATTGCAACGATTTAAAAAAAAAAATCAAAGTGATTCCAATTTTTATTTAACCACTGGAGATGTAAACGATTTTTTTGCGAAATTCGCAACGATAGAAAATTAATTCTAAGTAACCTGTAAAAACAAGAAGAGTGATTCGCAAAATGTTCTAAATGTAAAAAAATTAATAATTGTATCACGTTCGTCCAAGCTCCGAGTTCGTAAAAATCGAAATCGACAAAAAGAAACCAACAAAACTCATCAAACAAATTTAATTTAAGGAAACACGTTTCCCCAAATTTCTCAACTTCGTTTGTATTTATATTTGGGTTCCAATCTGCAAGAATTATCCATCGTCCAATTTTTTCGCCTAATCCCCACTTTGGTATGCATAATCCAGCGTAAAATGGAGTGTAATACCTTTGAAACTAATTTATTTTTAACGAATCCTGTACAGCAGAGCATTGTGCCGCATCTATATACAAATAGCCAGTAACATTTGAGGGAAAGAGAAGCTGAGAAGCCATGGCTATTAACCCCGTGGCAGGAGAGAACGAGAAAGAGAGAGAGAGAGAGAGAGAGAGAGAGAGAGAGAGAGAGAGAGAACCACATCGCCCCGAAGAATTTCTATGGTGTAGCTGTGCGCATAGCGCTTAGAGCTAAACGCACGTAGAAAACCAGCAACCGAGTTGTTATCGTTGCCTTTATTATTATTATTACTATTACGACTACCACTCTTATTATTATTATCATTTTTATCATTATTATTATTATTATTACCATAACCATTACGTTGTGGCAAGGGTGAAGCTCTCCTCGAACGAGAGAGTGGGAGAAAGAAAGAAAAGAGAGTTTTACGCCTGGAGGCTGCGAGGCTATGAAGCAAAGAGTATGAAAAGGAAGCAGTAGAAATAAGGAGAAACCACCGTTTGGTCTCCGATCGAGTTTTACCTCAACCGCAAAGCTTTTCAGCAGGCAAAAGTGCCAACATTCAAAACGATCGAAGCCACCGCACTAAAGTGTTCGATCGATTAATAATAATAACAATAACCAAACAAATAAGTAGTAATAATAAAAATACAAAACAATAATAATAATAATGGAGAATAAAAAGGTTGGAGGGGGGTGAATAGCAGTATGGAAATCTCAGATTGAGAGAGTATTCGAAATGGCAAAGCATCTGTAGCTCACGATTTGGTTAGAAAATAGGAAAGCTCGCCAGAGAAACAGGATAATAGGAAAAAAGACGACAGGGGACAGAGAAGGGCGGAAAAAAATGGTGTTATCGAGAGACGAAAGCAAAGTGGATATACGAGTGCATGGAAGTGATGATAAATCGTAGCTCATTTTTTTTCTTTTTTTTTTTTCACGTGAAAACGACGTGTGTGGAGCTTGCGGAAAAATCTCTCACCGCCACTCTTTTTCATACTCCTTTTCTCCCTTTCTCTTCTTGATGCTTATACTCAACGAAGCTTCTTGCGACTCTATCCCCGTGAGAAAGTAACGCGTAACGCAACTCCCCTGCTCCGACCAAACATACACGCGTTTGAGAAGCTTGACGTGATATACGTCAGCACGTACCACACCACGGATACATTATGCAGCTTGAATTTTATCCCGTATAATGCATTTGTTACTTATGCATATGGCAAACGAAGAATTGTGACAACGAGAGAGATGGAGACGTGCAGAGAAACATATTTCGAAAAATATGAAATAAAAAGAAATATTAATAAATACAAAATGCATTGCAACGTAATTCGTTTTTCCTTCCAGGAGCAAAGGTTTGCGGGTGTATTCAATACGTTCGTTTTACTCAGTATGAAAGAAAAATTAGACACTCATTTGTTGCATTTGTTATACGTATTTTATATTTTTTCAATATATTTCAAGAACATTCCAAAACGTCCCTCAACCCTCGGAAAAAATGGAATTTTTTCCGCGTATCTTCTTTCATAGATGCGTTTAAAGTCCTTAAAAATTTGATGTAGTTTTTGGATAGTTGAAATACCATTAAATTTGGGGTAAAGATCGCAGAAAAAATGGTTTCAAAGTAACAAATTTTAGGATGGGTGAAAAAATAATGATGCTCATTTTACGAGAACAGGAAACGTAATATGATAATGTAAAAGAAATGATGAGTGTAATTCAGTGTTGAGAGAAACAGGAGAAGAGGCTTTTCGCGACTGAAAAGTGACTCATGGGGCAAGAGGGGAGGGTATGAAAAGTTACTAGCAGTTTGCCTGAATACCTGGCCAATCTTCTAATGGAACTCATCGTCGTCGTTATGCTCTTACAAACTCACTCACTCACTCTCTCTCTCTCTCTCTCTCTCTCTCTCACACACACACACACTATCTCGCTCGCTTATACTCGACGAGTTAGTTCCGAAAATTTTAAATTAATCTAATTAGTCGTTCAATTACCATGCCCCGCGATGAGATTACACTAATCGTATTATACAGGTCGTACAATTAGTGGGCGACCCCTCGAACGTTGTACGTGCCTGTAGAAATGCCACGCGCTATCGTTGCGTTACGTTCTCGCTGCGTTCCAAATCTCTCTCCTACTTTCTCTTTCCGTTTCTCTCTTCATCTGATTTTCTATCTTTCTTGCTCTATCTTTCTCTTTGTCTCTTTTACTCTCCCCCTCCTCTCCCCCCCCGCTCCTACACCCTGTCTCTCTTCCTCTTCTTGTTAAGCTCTCACTCAAGTTTACTGTATGGAGCATACTCCCTCGTTATAAACCCCTCCACGTATAAAGCGATAGCCATGTTCTCGAGAAACTTATCGCGATATCGACTCTGCACTCCTTCTCTTTCCCTCTCTCTCTCTCTCTCTCTCTCTCTCTCTCTGTGTATGTCTACACCACAGACTCGCCTTATCGTTCGCCACAAGCCCAGCAATGAATCCCTATCAAATACTAATTCAATCGTCGCATTCCGTCAAACATTAATTCGAGATATCAATTTAGCCGAGCCAAGTTCCCACCGTTTGTAACTACCTTCGCCGAGATGATCGGGCGTCTAATTAATTTCTAAAATTGCATTCTTTGTTTATCACCACAAGGTTTCGATGAGAATCATGGGCGAAACCCACAACCATCAGATTCCCACTGGTAAGAAACTCGAAAATGGAGAGAAATTCAATTGATTATTACTGGAATATTCAATTGAGTAGACAGGGCATGTAATTTAAGGCGAAACTACAAAAACTTTTTTATACTTTTGCTTCTCAAGTTTACAACTTCACCTGCATGCACTTATTTCAGCATAGCAGTCTCGAAAGTTTCAAAAAAAATTGTCTACTTCGTAAAATACGAAAAATGCATCAAAACGGACGCCTGACTATACGTTGATTCCTTTCTCTTAAGATTATATGACAAAGCTTTTTTTCTCTTAAAAAATATATATTCTCGTCATTTTTTTTTTCTATGCTACGGTTTTATTTTTACTTTTTCTCTCGTACGTGGATCATGTTCCGAAGGGCCAAGGTTATGAGAAGAAGGAAAAGCCTTGAGTATTACGTCGAAAAAGATAGAGACGAACACCATCGTAACTCCCGTAACTCTCGAGGTTCGTTCCTCTACTCTGTTGACTGCAATACCCTAGTTTTTCACCAGAACCAACGATAAAAAAGATCCTGCTTATGTACACGTATACCAGCTTCTTCACTCTTGGCTCTTAAGAATCTTTCCTCCGCACGGACAGTAAATATATTATGTATAAAATTTTATACATGTATATATTTATGTATTTTAGTTTGCATGTAATATGAGAAAATAGGTTCATGCACAAAGCGTATTGAAGTCGTATACACGGATCCTTGGCACACAAAGTACGAAGACAATTTTGTTTTTTTTTCCAAAATATCATACATTTGCTTACATGCGTCTTTCATGAACTTGGAAAATCCAAAAAAAAACGAGATTGGAGAAAAGATCATAAGGAAGTTTGTCGAAAAAAATTTGATTCTGGAAAATATGTCCAATAGCTCTCAAAATATCTTCAATCTTAAAAAAAGCGTGCATATAAAATCTAAGAGAAGAAAATATCCTCGAAGACTGCAGAAATGTGTTTTGTTTTATTTATTCGGATACTGTGTTTTCAAAAAAGTAAGCAGCTTTCTGTATATACGTTTCTGTCCGAAACGATACTATACTTTTTCTTTTTCTCTTCACATTTATTTTCACATTTCCGTCTTTTTCTCTCCGATTCTCTTATTTTCCCACTGAAAACCTCGTCCAATTCGCGATACCATAGTTTCTCGTGGTAGTATCAGGGAAATTCTCATTTCTTCGCAAACAGTGAGCTGTGAGACTCGTTTCATCGTCTCGTTTGTGCACAGCAGAAAAGTCAGGAAGGGTCGCTAAATCTCGAGCTGCCGATCGCCCCCGGTAGGGGGCGGAAAAAACGCCCGAGCCAAGGATAAGAGAATTATTCGATTCGTACGAGCGACCGAGAGTTCTAGCACGATTTTTCGTTATACCCCACATCTTCGAATCCCGAGTACCCTGGGCCCCACACTCCAGCCCTCATCCTCAAACACACATATACAAGCAGAGCTACGAAATGATATTTCTTCGTTTCTCTAAAGGATGAAAGAGAAAAGGGAGAAAAAGAGTAGAAACTCTGATCGCACGGCTGACTGGACGCTGACTCGATTCTCTTCGTATTCTTCTGTCGTTTTTCGGCTTGCATTGCACTCGAAAAATCGCTGAGAATGCTCGTTCGTCGAACTCGTTCTTCCGCATTTCGTCAGGGAGGAGAGATCGAAATCGTGTGACATTACTCAACGAAGAAATACGACACAATGTATATGCACGTGTTTACGTCTATTTATGCAAAACGACTTCGAAACTCGGAAAAATCATCGACTATTTAATTTTAAACGAAAAGCAGATTTACCACATCAATACTACGGTAAGAATGTAATTAGCCACCGAAAAAGTGTTGACATTACTTTATGGATATTTATTTATATGTAAATACAGTGTTGAGGATTTGTCAAATTATTTTGAAAAATTACAGCAGTATCATTGAATTAATTTGTCGTGTATTGACGTTAATAACGAAACAGAAATTGACAATAATTTTCGTTATTTATAAGGAGAAAAGCCGAAGGGTGTTGTCGATTTTTCAAAACTCCGTGAATCAAAGAACCCTGAAATTCTTTGAGTATTTAAATGCAAATTGAAAAAATGGATAAACACGAGAATATCATAAAATAAAAGTTGTGAATGTCCACGAGGGATTTCAAACGGTATAAAAAAATGTTTCAGTATGCAGAAATAAAGAAAATGAAACGGCGACGATTTGCGAATACAGCGGTGAATAAAAAAGAAGGAAAGAAATCTCTGTCAATGCGAGAATAAAGCACACATAGATAAAATTATTCAGAGAAGAAGAGCTTTGTGGGCCGAGGGCTATGCGGAAGGATGACGCAGGGTTAAAAAAAATAAAAAAAAGGGAAAAACATATGAAACGGGTTTCACATGCCTGGTACGATTCCCATGGGACTCGCGAAAGCCAGAGTAAACCGAGGGTCCAGCAACTCTCCTATTTCCTATCCGTGTCCAAAGAGAAAAAGGACGAAGAAAAAATAGTAGAAAGTAAAACGCGAACAGTAGCCGAGGCGCAGACGATGAAGCAGGGAATGAGAGGGTTGATACGTGTGCAGAGAACGAAATAAGCGGGCAATATTTGGACGATGTGCCTTCCGATGGCTGTTCCTCGGGTTCCTACAGAATGTCTCAAAAGTACTCCCTCAATTTTACAGAGCTAATAGATTACGAAATTCTGAAGAGAAAAGTCTTTTGTTATTTTTCTCTGCGATGCGCCGTTCACGAGATACTAATTAATTAGTAACAGCCACTGCGGAGCGCGCGCTCGCCCCGCCCACTTTTTGCAATCGACGCTGCGGATTGGCTCCTTCCAATTAAATTAATATCTCGTCAATGGTGCATCCGCGAAAAAAACAACTAAGGACTTTTCTTCTTAGAATTTTGCGATCGACCTAGTCTCATAGCTCGAAATCCAACTTTATGGACAGCCTGTACATACGTGGCCGTAATATTTGAGAGAACGAAGAAGACACGCGGACAGCGGCAAAAAAAAGGGAATGAGCCACGATTGTCCGAAAATGGCACCGACATCGGGCCAATCGTGTACGCGAGACGCGCGCCTTCCCCTAGGAGAGCAAGCACGCCAAATATTGGCAACTGTCCAAATAAACTCCTTGTCCCTCTCTCTCTCTCTCTTTCGCTCCTTTTTTCTTTCTTTCTCCCTTGCACCTTTGCTATTTTCTGCTTCTCTCTCCCCCGTTCCCGCGCTACCATTTTCACTCTGCAGATCCTTCTTTCACTCTGCATTCTGCACATCAGCGCGAATTCATGCTCCCTATTCACTCGTCTTCATCATTCCAGACCGACGAGTATCTATTATGCAATACTTGAGTGTCAAACTGAGAATCTTAGAGTTAATTAAGTTGCTCAACTTTTTCGATTCTTTTTCATACAGCTTTGACATTTAGCCTACTTATTTGGTAGATTTTTTCGTAAGTACTAAAAACATGTAAAAAAAAAATGTGAGTTGAAGAAATCAAGTCTCAAGTTAATCTACAAAAAACCAAAAAAATAGCTTTAAAATACTTCAAAATTTTCGAAGTATAAAAATTCAAACATTAAAATCACAAAACTCCGAAACTACTTCAACGAAAAACTCTCAAGCACGAAGATTATTTTGTGCTTTGTTAAAAAATAATAAAAATAGTTTCATTTTTACAGATTTTGAATAACTTTTTTTCTCTCTACGCTACAACTCGAAAGATTTGGTGGATTTATAGAAAATTGGAAAATTTTTTGAAACTCTTGAGTTCGCGTGGCTACGAAACGTTCCCGTTCGTCGGTTTCTACTAGTAGCCATATTTCTCGTCGTCTGGACATCCGGTGTGTCGTACACGAGCACAGAAACACACGTATGCGCGTAGAATTGGGGTCGAAAAGCCGAAGTCAGGATAGGTTAACTGGTCGTGTTACGTGCGCTCGATGAATGCCGGATAGAACTGTTGCTATATACATTGATGGATACATATATATATATATGAGCATTTATAGATATATGTATGCGGTGCGAAGATACAATGTGGCAGAGCGCTGGCAAATCCTGGGGAATAGAGTCATTGAGATGAGAAGAAGAGAGACAGCGAGGGATAGAAAAGGAGAGAAATCCGGGAATACAATTCGATGACGATATTCAACTATAATTCGAAAACGATGTTCCATCTCGCTCGAACCTTACAATCCATGCAATATTCTCTATCAGCTAGTCACGGCCCTTCCATTCGCTATATATATTTATCAGTTGAAGCGTCGACTGATACGCTTCGAATTCACTCGCCCTCCTCACTTATCCTATCGTATTTCGGTATTATTCTATAGTACTCGTACCGCTCAACTAGGAATAACGCTTATACATTGGATTTTGTCTGGAAATTTCCAGATCTCGAAATTCTCATACCTTAAACAAAAAAAAAATCGATAGACGATTTCTTAAGCAGGTAAGCCCTTGCAATTTGATCCAATTTTTTCGATTTGCAAAAAGGAATATCAAATTTTGTGATGCACTAATCAAAATAGCTGAAGAAAAAACGGGATTTGTTGAACGATTGACGAAAACTTTGTAGTGGATTTTTTTTGTTATGGAAACGACGAAATTAGAGAAATGTTGAGCTTCGTTAATGTTGACATTTTTTGGACCATGATTGGATAATTTTTTCGTGATAGATGCGTGCTTATTCGAACACTGTAAGAGCCTGTGAATGTGATGGAATTTTTTGTTCAGTTTGAAAAAAATTGGGTGCTAAGATTCTGGTCGTAAAGCCTTAAAGTTGCTATTAAGGTATAAGAGGATAACTTGAGTAAAAATTCTGAGATACACACGTGCTTCGTGATTTTGTTCGTCGTTGAAATCTCAGCTAGATGTATGTATAGATATATAGAAGTATAATAACCTATCGAGGGTAGAAAGCTTCCTTGTACAGAAGTTTTTCAGTCAGGGTGGGACGGCCAGGTGTCGAGACACGGATTGTAAGCGATATAGATTGTCAAAGTTCACTGGAAGCTTGAGAGCGTGAGGAGAAGATTGTAGGCAAGAGAAAAAGGAAAAAAACGTTTCCGGGATGTACAAGATGTCCCGGATCTCGTGAAAAACCGTAGGGGATCTTTAGATCATGAAAATCTGAAGATAAAATTATTTGACCATTTTTCTCTCTGATGCGATGTTAACGAAATATTGACTTATAAACAATAACCAATCCACTGACGCTACAGGGGCGGGGTGCGCTTCTCCCACTCCGCGTTTACGACGCACTGGATTCGCTATCACTAATTACTTAACTTCTCCTGAACGGTGCGTCTAAGAGAAAAGTAGCTGAGGACTTTTCTCTTCAGAACTTCGAAATCTCTCCACCCTACAACCCTAAGTTCCTAAATTTGCGCCAACCTGTACAAAATATAGCTGGAACAAGAGAATCTTGGCGAAACTGTTAGTCAGAGAATCTCTACAGAGTTAGAGAGGTTAAGTTTCTTCCAAGGTCCTTTTGCTCCTTGTTATCCTCCCTTCAAGCACACTTGTCACACTCTGAAGTCCCACATCGATCTCTAACAAACCAAAGGGCGCGACTCACACTAATTTTTTTGTTAAATCGTATGGGCTGTGGCTTTTTGTGAAGAAACAGATGATCCAATGTTTTCACTCGCACTTTAACCTCCACGAAGTTTCACACAATATTTTCAGCCCCCTTTCCTCTACCGTTTATTTCAACCCCCATTTTCTCAATCCCATCAGCGCAAGCCACAGTTTCCTTTGTCTCTTTTCTCTCGATTGGAAGGGCAGTAAAAATAACTAGAAAATCGTGATAATCAGGCAATAGCCATGTAGCAAAATATCCTAGTTCGTACGTAAGACAACGTTGAAACACGAGACGAAAAGAAGAAACAACGATATATAACGAAGTTGAGAGACAAGTGGTTACAGTCCAGTACGAGGTCAGACACTTTTCTTTATATTGAACCAACTAAAACTAGGGAGCCAAGTGAACCTTGGCAAAAACATTGAAACTTTCTACGCGCGAACAACTTAAAAAGAATAAAACAAAGAAAAAGCCATAGAAGGAGAAGCAATACGTGTGGAAACTGATGCACGTTTTTCTTCGCTCGCTGACTGTACCACTGGGATTTTGTAAACATATTTTGGTCTCCCGCAATTCTTCGTGATTCATCTAGTAAAAATGTTTAACTGTGCAATGTTGGGATGCAACGCAATTTCTTTTGTTTCAGAATTACTGAATTTTTATAGCAAATTTGTCTCACTAAATTGCATCAATTTTTTTTATTATTTATCTTCAGAAACCTTCCGAATAAATCTGGCAAAGAACTTACGACAATACAAAAAATTTAACAATTAAAAACATTTGTTATGACTGTTCGCAAAATTAGAGCTAAAAACGAATGTGGTCCTCGGTAAATTATTCTAATTAATTTTTTTCTCTAACAAAATGCAGTGTTTCAACTAAAAAAAGTACCTCCGGATTCTTGCCAAAGTTCAAAATCCATATTTGTCGTATTTAATTCACAAATAGGCAAATTTCTAAAAAATAAAACTCATTTTTCATGCTCTATAAATCTTACTACGATAAAAAGTCTATTTTTATCTCGCACTTGATCTCGAGATTGATAAATTGTGTTACTATGATAGTGGCAGGGTAAAGGGAATTATTCTTTACACGTAATACGATCTAGTGTGCAGTTCTATCTCTCGATACGTCTGCAATTTTATTCCCATAAAATATTGTACTTTATTTTTTTCTATTTCTCTCATCTTCAGGTATTTATGGCGAGACGAGGGTCGTGAGAGGTTACTATAAAGTATGAGAATAGTATGTCTATATGTGTAGCAAACGACTTACAGGCGTCGGAACGAATGTATTCTCCATCCGGATAATAGAGAAAAGAGGGGGAACAGAGAGAGAGAGAGAGAGAGAGAGAGAAAAGACGAAACGAGAAAAATGGGAGAACGAAGAAAGAGACGGAATGATGGAAAAATAAGAGGGCGTCAAAGTAAACGCGATTTAACGAGGCGTCGTGACGGCCAAACGATTTATCAAAATTCATCTTCTCGTGAAGAGGCTAACTCGATTCTACGCTGGGGAATATGGGCTACGAAGGAATATGAGAGGAAATAAGGAGGGAAAGGGAATCGAGGGATAAAGATCGTTCCTATGTGTGGCTATGTGTGCGGAAGAAAACGGAAATGGTCTCGTACCGTTTTGTGGATGAGACTGGCTATAGATATTTTTTTCTTTTCTCCCTGTCTCTCTCTCTCTCTCTCTCTCTTTTTCACATGACTCCCATCTCGATACTTGGGTCCGGCACATAGTCTACGAAACTATAAAAATTCCCATAAAACGACGGTAAATTTTCCAAGCTGTACAGCAGCTCCACAGAAATCGTTATGGCTTTTTATACGCAGATATACAAATATATATCTGTATATATTTATAAACAGATAAAAATATATATATATATGGTTTTTTTTAAGGAAAATATCCTTAAGAGTATATGGATAGCCAATTTCTAGTGTTCTGGTTCGAGCAAACCATTTTTTTTCTTCTTTCTTTTATATAAACCCATAAGCGTATCGTAATAGCCGAAAACACATCGACGCTTCCTTCTAAAATGTCGAAGCATCAAGGGAAAACGAGAGTAGCTCGGTCGAACGAGAATCAATACACGCGTTGAGGGATCCCCATGGGAATAAAGTATATGCGTCAGAGACTCGAAAAAAAAACGATTAATTTTATTTTTATGTTTTTTTTTATCACGTTGCTTATCGACAGAATTCAATGAGCAGCGAATAAAAAATTGAAATATATATCCAGGGTTATCGACGTTCTATCAATATATATTTTCTTGTTACATTAATTTCGGAATATTTGGAAAAATAGTGAAATTCTGGGGGGAAAAAAGGTAAAGCTTGAAAAAATTTTACAGGCCTCATAAAATTCACAAATTGAATATTATTTTTATTCAATAAAGTACAGCGTTTCGACGTATTTTCCGAGTGAAATTTTATTTCTATGCAATTCATGACAACTGCACTTTTTTGGTAAATCCAGTGCCCTTATTTTTGCGAAACAAGAAGCAAGGAACGAATAGTTGAGCGCTAAAGTAAACAGCTTTGAGCAGCCTATTCTACAGAGAAGATCTGAGACTCGAAACGAAAACGTGGAAAAGGAGAAAAGGCTCTTTATTCTTTATTAGATTCCTCGAGCTCTGAGACCCTCACTCATATCTCCCGCTCTATTTTCTTTCTCCCCCATCTCTTTTTCTGTCTTTCTCATACAAAAAGAAAGGGCGAGAATCTCGAACAAACACTTTGTCCTCTTGGCCCATTTCCCACGAATGGACATTCGGAATCTAATAAAGAAACTTACTTTTTTTTCTCTCTCTCTCTCTCAGGCATCCTAACGTCCAACCACATTGAAGGAAACAGAAACACATACACACTATTCTCACTACGGATCATAAATTTACCGTTTCCTACAAATTTCGTCAAGTAGCATTATTTTTTTCCTCCCTACTACTTTTTTCACATTTTTATCGAATTTCAAACTTCACCTTCTTCGAAAACGACATTCAAATATCGTGCATTCGTATACGTATGTGTTTCCGCAGAGAAATAGTTGGAACGCAACAGTTAAGGCTATAAATACTGAAAAAGGGAAAAAAACAAGGAAAAGGAGAAAAGAGGCACAAAGGGTGCGCAAAGAAATGGAGGGAAGACTGGATAATAGAGGGTTAAGGGAAGAGAAAACGGAAGTTTATACAAATATATATATATATATATATATACACACATATTTTTATATACCTTAACACCCTTGTGTAGTGGAGCTAAAGTGGTGGTGATGAGAGGTGAGACACCATCTTGAAATCTGCGCTGTCTCGGGTTTCCTCTCACACTATATACTCGAGGGTTGAGAACGAGGCCAAGGGACTCGCTTCTGTTTGATATTTCACTCGAGCTATCGTCTATATATGTGTGTGTATTGTTACGTCTGGCGATTTTGTAATTATGAGAGGGTACGAAGCAACGTTAATAAATGAAACGCTTCTGTTTGGGGCTCTGCTTAATCCTTTGAGGCATACATTTTTCCTTACGTACGATTTACTTGAAAGTTTGCTTACATTCGTTTTCGTGGTTGCTGATTACGAATCTGAATTAAAAATTCGAAAATAAGCGAACGTTTTCAGTCAATACTATTGTTAGTTTGGACCTCGTACAGAAATGATTGAATCTCTTTATTTATTTTTTTTTTTTCAACAAAAACTACAAAACGGAAAATTTTGAAAAAATTTTGAACAGTTCTTTGAAGTGTATTATGGTTGTAAAAAAATGCCATCGCGATTTTTATAGCAAATTAGTAGAAAATCCATTTTTTTATGAAAAAGTACGAATTTCGACTATTTGTTTATACATGATATTTATGGAATTAACAAATAATAAATGTACATATTTTTTGTAAACTCATGAATGTCTCACGGACCATATACAAACGGAAAATTCGGTATTTGTTGCTACGAAAGTAGTTAAATAATCAAAAAACTGCAAAAAAAGGTGGGACAACGTACGTCCCACCATGACTCAAAGGGTTAAACCGATGACAACGATATTTTACGATGACGAGGAGCAGTGAAATAAACGATAAAATTGATAATAATTTAATCTTCAAATATAGAGTGGTTATGCAAGAGTTATTGCGTCGATGAATTGTCCCTGTGGTTCTGATTGGTATTCAATTGCGGTTGTTGACGAGTCTGTGAAATTACTCTGCAATTTAAGGCAACACGAACGGCCAGAAGAACCAAAATATCCACGATCATTTACAAGATTGAGTTTTGTATTGGTTCAAACCTTTTGTATTTGGGCCGATGCGCGATGGCTACAGCGTGACGCAATTGCAGTATTATTTCGCTATGCTTTTTTTCATGAAGAAGAACTGGCTCGTTTTGAGAGCTAAATTAGAAAATGAAGCCTGTCTCTAAAAAGAAAAGTTATCTAATACCTTCGGATGTTCGGATTAATGAGTATTCGTCCACGGCTTGCTGGCTCTAAAACACAGAAATTCTGAATGGAGTCTCAGCTCCGAATAGAAAAAAGTGCTGCTGTCATTCTGGAAGGGCCTAAAATGCCGAAATATTAAAAATTTTCATTGTTTTTTTCAACCTACCCAACTACGATATATTTTAATCCAAAACTACCGAAATAACAGATAATTTTTTGTTCAACTTGAGTTTTTTCAAGGAAACCCCAAAAAACTACGTTTTAGGTACTTTTTCAATATTGGCGTAGATTGCGACTTGAAATTCAAACTATTTAATGAAAATAAATGAATTTAATGAAAAAACGCAAACGGTACGAAAAAAAATGGCGAGAACTGACGGCCGAAAAGCGAGAAAAGAATGTAATTCAAAAAACCAAACGTAATTTTGAAAGAGATTCGAATAGCAATCAAATGAGCAAAAATAATATTAAAAATCGAAGTTATCGAAATAATAACAATAAACATACTGATAGTAGAAATAATTTTGACAATAATTATAGCGATAGCTAGCGAATTCACAGAACCGTAACGACTGGGTAAGACTAGTTGGATTATCAGTGGTAGTTCTGGTAAACACTTTCAGCCATTACTACTCGTGGTTCGGCTCATTGTGTCGGTCTTGTATACTTGACCAAGTAGAATTATCGTGCTCTTACGCTTTCTGTATCCCCACTATGTTCTGCGAAAGCGTCTACATCCGAAACCAACCACCCTTCTCGTTCTCTTGCCTTCTCTGTCCTCCCACTCTTCATACGCAATGCTCGACACACTAACACTAAAAGCTGTCATTCTCATCGCCCTCGTGAAGCTAAACCGATTCCTGTTCACCAAAAGGAGTCGTCGTCAGCGAAATCCCATTTCATCCGCAATCACGAAGAATTTATATGGCTAAATCCATCTTGACGTTTCCCTTCGACCTATTATCCCGCACGAAATTTCAATACAAAAGGTACAAATAGGTAAGAGCAGGCAAAAAGCGACGGGAAAAAAGGGAAAAAAGGAGGAGGAAAAGAAAGATTGTGCTTGCTCAACGAAATTAAGTCGCGACAATGAGCGAGGTCGACGAAAATGACAAAAAAACAAACAGAGCCAGAAGAAAAAATTGTACGATGTACACGCATCACGAGGGGCTATGGCAGGGGATCAAGGGTGAGAAAAAACTCGGCGATCTTCGACGAAGGCTGGGGAAATAGCGAAGGTAAAATGAGAGATCGACTAAACAAGAATGATATTTAAATTCAAAGATGTACAGGGTGTCCGACGATCGATATTCATCCCGTTTCGAGGACTAAATTATCAACAGTGGAAAAGTGCCGTTAATTATACTTCGTACGAAATTTTCTGCTCTACAAAATCAGTCCTTTGCATTTTTGCTCTAACTCTAACCATTTTGACAGTGTGGCCGATTAAACACGCGGCCTCGTCAACTTCATTAAAATTTAACATTCGATGGTCTGACGGAAAAACAGCATTAAACTTTTCGACTCGGAATTCCATCCAGTCCTTAAAAATGTACGAAAATGTTCCTCCGGTTTGGGACACCTTGTATATACCTCAAATATATAGATATACACTTACGTATTCACGTATATTTAAGCTTATAGAAACCTCTCGTTCTCTGGACTGGCTCTGATGACTTTTCGTGCTCTCGGGCACGACTCGGTGGGTAGCTGCTCCACGGGTGCCAGACAAATTGCGAGAATTTCAATGCAGCAACGCGCTCACGCCTGTACGACGACATATAGCCTCCGCACAGTCGACGTACAAACGCGCCGAGTTAACAAATGAAGAAATAAAACCAACGCAGTTTCACCTTCTCACCCCCTTCAATGTGTATTCTTTTTTTTTTATATACTTCTTCGTCTTTTCCTCCCCCCACTGCGTCTTCCCTACTCGCTATTTCGCCCTTTCTTTTCCTCGTTCTTCGTGTATACCAAACTTTGAACGAGAATAAAAAAGTAAAAGAGAATGAGGGAACTTAAAACGCGAGTTGGAGCTTTATTCGTCCCTCAGGCAAAAGCCCCATCGAAACACCGAGAAGCGAACTAAACGCGCTAAAAAATACTACTATATGGCTTATATATGTATTTATTTGTGTTGGAGAAACGGGGCTTTTCAGACCAAATTGACAGAATCGTGTCAGCCCGAGGATTTCCAACTCATTTTTTTTATATTTACAGGTTGCACGTAATGTTTTCCCTTTTGTAGATTAATGCAGCCAGCTATTGTGTCACGATAAATTTTCAAAGAACTTTCAGGTGGATTTTCGAAATTCTGTACGAAGAATTTTTTTTATTTTTATATTAAAATTCGTCTAATTCGTATATATTTTATTTGCTTTTTTTGCGCGATATATTTGTGTGAGAAAAAAGGTCTGACACATACGAACGTGAGAGATGAAAGAGCGACGTTCCTTTTTATCCACCGAGGCAGACTTAATGAAGAAGAATGTCATTGACGCGAATACGTAACATTCGCGTTAATGTATATGGTCAAATTTACACGTTGAAATAGGAGGTTTGAAAATTACGTACTGTTGAAACAAAAACGAAAAGTTTGAACAGAAGAGCCCAGCTGTTGGCCACACGAGGAAGAGAAAATATCAATCCAGAAACCTCAAACAGTCGATTTTCGGAAGATTGCCAATAACTGGGTAAGCAACGAAAAAATAACGAATGTGAGAATAGGAGTTATTCGAGGAACGCATATACTTCGAGTAAATCCGGATTAACGATTCGCTTTTCCGTCTACTTTTTCCCCCAATGTCTTTCGTCTTTCTCTCAATTGCCATTTTCGTGAATGCAGGAAGAAAATCCAACTAAAATAAATCTTCTTTCCTCTCGTTTTATATACGTCATTTCAAAAACTTTTTCCTAAAATGTGGAGGACGTTTAGATCGCAACATTCTAAAGATAAATGTCTTTGGTCATTTTTCTCTCCGATGCGTGGTTGTCGAGATATCAATTAATTTGGCGAAAGCCAATGGGATGCGCCGGCCAGCAAAAATGGGCGTGGCAACGCTGTAGCGCGATTGGCTGTAACTTCAATTATTCAATATCTCGTCAACAATAGGTCTGAGGAAAAAATGGATGAGAACCTTTCTCTTCGGAATTTCGTCATCTTTTTACTTGCAACACTTTGGGCTCCACTTTTAAAGAATCCTGTACAACAGAATCCAAAAGAGAGAAGAAAGCACACGCCAATACAACTTCTGCACAACGTGTGTCGTAATTCGTCCGGAAAGTTTCACACAGGACGTTTTGTTGAAACTCTGAGCAGATTTAAAGGGCAGGGAGATTCTCGTGAGCTTCGATAGAGTTGAGGGTTGGGTGTAAGAAGCTATAAGAGTGCAGTACGACAGTCACGAAAGAAAAAAGGGTAGAAACCTAAGATCGAAAAATATAGAAATAAGGGTAGATAAAAAGGCAAAACGTGAGGAAGAGAGAAAGAGAGAGAGAGAGAGAGAGAGAGAGAGAGAGAGAGAGAGAGAGAGAGAGAGACGGGACAAAGATGGACAGAGAGCATATCGTTTTCTCGAAGGTGGAACTGTGTTGGCCCGTCTGCTTCGATCTCCAACACGAATCAGGAGAGCACCAGCAGCCAAGCAACCGAAGAAGTTTCGCAGATATTGAATATCTCGGACCATCAATCACTCGGGCGCACCAATATCCCAAAGTATATTGCCTCTATGTACACTATCGTTTGTATAAAAGCCTACATATACATATACTCATATAATGTTATGTATAGCAGCAAGGATTTATCGATAACACTTCAGTCACCCGCGGAATCGAAATGGCAAAATTGGAAAAAAACGTAAAATACGAAATTTTAATGTTTACTTCGTTTCTTCTTCTTTCAGGCGAATCTATCACTTCTCGAACCCTAAGCTAGCATTCAGAAATCAAAAAGTTCCGAAATCAGAACTCCATTTCTTTTTTTTTTGAAAAACAACTTCTAGACCTTTCACTTGGTCACATATGAGTTTTTTTTTTTAGTTTTGGTACTGATGTGCGCAATGTTGAGTTTGAGCTCAATCAAAGGTTAATTAAAGTGTGTTTCGGTAATAAATTTATTATTATCATATACGTTGTTTATTTATTTAATTAATATGTAAATTTTAAATGTACGTGGCTCACGTTAATCACGGAGAAATTCTATGCAGATTAATCAAAGTTCCTGATTGACAAGCTGTCATTTACTTTACCGGTCCATCATCAAAGTCCGGCGTTTAAGTCTGATCTAATCCAATCTGCAACTACTAATTCTAATCATTCCTGGAATATGTGAGGCAATCGTCTCAGTGAGTGGGTTCACTGTTCACCGGGTGAGTTCAGTAATTGGCTTCGGAACACGATGCAGATCTCTGGTTTCTAATCATCCATACAAACGTCTCTCACTTGATCGGCTCCGAACACGCTTCGATGTAACTAACTAACTCTGTTGTATCATACTACAATCAATGATTCGATCGATCAAATAAATTTGCCTAAATCGATTGTGCCTTCTCAGCCGGAAGCAGTTTTCGATTCGAACATGCAGTTTTAATTATAAAATTCACACTAAATTTGAGCGTAATACACAGGAACGTGAAGACTAATGTCAAAAAATACTGAACATAAAAATGTCCCTTCGTTCCTATGATTTTGATGGCAATTTTTCAAATATAAGGCTTTCATAGGGCTACGCAGCTGGGAACTATCCACAGAGGTCAAAAAAGGTCACCACGACTGCAACGAACATTGTCAACATGATCAAACAACCCTTCCATATCTCTCTTTCTCTCATTCTCTCATTCTGATCCACACAAATACAGTGACGACAATACAATGGATACGAAACGAAGCACCGTGAACAATGATCTCATACACACATTCACATACTCCAACGACATGATGCGGTCGCGTTAGAACAATCTATTACCCTACTCGATATTAAGCCCGCAACATTTGCTCACGTAAATCATTTTAATGCTTCTCATAATCTACCGTAATTTAATACTGCTAACTGTTTATACTTGTAAACACCCTGACAACTTGATACTGTTAATGTCTGTTTTTACGATTTTGCAAATTTGATTATTTATGGATGTGAATTGTTTATGAAACGACAGCGATTATTCTTTTGAAAATTTACTTCAAAATGCCAAATTATTTTAACTAATTGTTGTAATCTAATTGAGCAAAATCAGGCTCAAAATATTCTTTGATTTTTGCGTCTCATTTTTTTATCAATTCGGGTCAGAAATTTTAGATTTTGTCATTACCCTTGGAAGATGCAAAATTCGTTATGTATTCGTTTTTTATTCATATATTATACAGTACAAAACCATCTTTCATTGATTTTTCATGCGTGCAATGGCGCATGCCTAATTTTATAATGAAAATTATTCTTGCTCCGAAATTGGCAAACGAAAATATTAATTACAAAAATATTTTTCGATGCGTACCAAAAATGGTACGTAGTTCCAAGAAATCAATGAACTGGAGCATTGAATCGAAATTTCGAGTGAATCGGATAAAATCTGATTTGAATTTTTTTTTGTTAGTGCTCTGATTTTCAACATGTCCTTTTAGGAAAATGCTCAATGGCACAATAGCATTGTAATTTTGATCTAAACAATTAATAAATTACCATTAATAATTTAACCAAAAAAAAAATACAAAAGACTTTTCCAATGGTCAAGGCTGGTTTCAGCCCTCAACACCTGAATCATTTTTGTAGGATTAATTTCGTATGAACATGGAAAAAAAAATTCTTTAAGATAACTTTGCTAGTGTTCAGGTTAGATAGACAGTTGAATAGATAGATAGATAGACAGATAGACGAGTGGTATGGTGTAATAGTAGCCTAGCAACACCCTCGAAAGTAAAGGGCGAGTTTCCTGGGCCACAGGGAGTGTGGCCCACTCTCTTCTGCACCCACCTTCTCGGGTTTCAATTCGCCTTATCTCGTGCAATCTACCTTGCTGTGCTCTCAGCTCTCCCAGTCACATCGCAGTGATACGAACACAGAGATGGACGCAAAAGAATGATTCCTTTTTTTTAACTACATACTACAGGGTGTCCTCCGACTTTCTGAAAGGCAGTCTTTCATTTCGTACCCTTAAGGGTTAAAACCACTGTAACGGCCTCAAAAAATGCCTTTTTTCGACAATTTTTTTCGGGTGGAAGCAAAGTTAATAGAATAATAATATTCGGAGGAGTTATTAAACATATATTTAACTGTACAACAAAAAATTATGATTGAAAAATATTTTAAAATGGCGACACCAGAGCCATTCCCGCGAGGCTTGTTGAATTCGAGGCGCTCTGCGGTACGCAGTGTAACTGGTGCAATTGTTGATCTGGAATAAAAAAAAAAAAAAAAACACTTAATCTAGACACTCATAGCTAGTGAAGTACGTAGGGGATTTTGAAAATAGTCGTTTTTGTATTATTGGCGAGTGTTTGAATGAAGAGGGTCAATTTTCGACAGAAAAGAGGGGTAATTATTTGTTGATAAAAAATGTATAAATGAACTTATCGAAAATTCCGTACGTATTTCACTTCGAAATGTTATTTTTAAGATATTGTCAAAAATTCAAATGAAAAGAATGAAAATTGTTAGAGTTATGCTGCGTGCCGTTTTGAAAAATTGTGTTTCGAGAAAAACGCGTTTAAAGTTTTGAAACGTGGAACTGAAATGACCGACGCGCTCGGGGAACAGCTCGAAATTTCAGTGAAATTTTTTTTTTTCAGGTATAAACCTTTTTGCCTCGTATTCAAGAGGGTTCAAAGTATATTTTAAGGCAATAAAAAAAATCGATTTTACGAAAATTCTACAGTGGTTTTACCCGTTAAGCATCCAGAAGGTTTAAGGAGAAAAAGAGAAAAAAAATATTAATAAAAAAACTACAAATTGACTACATGAATTGAAAGTTAATTGGAACATATTTCTTTGTAATGTTTCTTTATTCAACTACTTTAAAGGCGAGAAAAAAAAACGTTAATAAAATAAAAAATTGTCTCATATCGAAAATTTATAGGAAACAACTGAATCTTTACTCAAATTCGCATTTTTTTAACGAATTCTTGATTTTATGGTCGTAATTAGCACACTTGCATCGTGGACACCCTTTAGAGAGGACCGAAGGTTATCACAAAGAAAAATAGAGAATTTGTGAGTGAAAAGGGAAGAAGAAAAGAGAAAGGTCATAGAGTTAGATGTGTCTGTGAATGAGTGCGCAAACAATACGAAGAAAGGAAAGAAGAAAGAAAGAAAAAAATACGAAGAAAGATCTAGGATGCTGAATGAGAAAGATCGAAACGGAATGATGATGATGATGATGGTAGAATCGATATTTCTTTGGAGGTCTCTTTTCGCTGCATTTCCGGTGGAACACGTCACTTATTTTTCGATACATCGGACACACGAGGGAGAAAAATAGAAAAGCATGAGGCAGCAGGAAATTTGAGATCCAAGCTTCATATATATGTAGACACTTCTCTCCTACTCAATAGAAACGAGAGAATAAAGAAAAATGTTTGCTCGATACATTTTCCTCATTTTCTCCCTTGCCACATTTGAGCTTTTCCGTGCAAGCAGCCGCAATAAAAACGAAAAGCAAAACATTTACTTTCTTGCTACCTTCTTATGGAATTCGAAACTGTCGATGAAGATATTAACGCTGCGATACAATTAATAACAACCGAATTTTTCAAGCCTCACTTCGTTATATCAAAAAATAAATATCATTTCTTTCCCCACTTGGATTTGGAAAAAAATTTTAACTAAAGAGCTCTAAAGCTCAACCAGAAATTCGACTGTTGAAATTTTAAACAATCTTTCTCCTAGTCATTAAATTTTCTGGCGGAAGCACGTAATTACAAGAATTTTTGAAACACAATTAGATTCTTGCGCGAAAAGCCGAGCGAAATAAGTCAATAACTTTAATTACTCCTGTGCACTCTGTTCCTGAAGTGTACGATACGATGTGAAAAATTTTCTGAGTATGGGTTTGCGAAAAAGTGTCGAGTCGAACAAAAAAAAAAGAAATTTTTTAAAACTCTCTATCACGGAAGCAAAGAGTTGAAGTTTTTGATAGGTTTTAAAACGCTGGGCCCTGTGGAGGATATCTACGAGGCATATTGACGTTGATTAGGCATTCAAGCGTGGCAGGGGCGTCGATCATTCCCAAAGTAATTCGCCTCGCTCGTTTTACAATTATACATTTATATATATGTAAAAGAAAAAGATAGATATGTTTTTCTCTCCCTCTCGCCCTCGCTTTCTCTCACGAGGATTGCAATGTGCATCCCTCCGGGTTTACCCCGCGGACTGACAGTTGAAAACTGCGGAATCAACGAACGAACCAAACGAACCGTACCAACACCAGTCACTCCAAACACGTGTTCTTCCTTCTATATATCAAACATTCCACGTCAATTTGACCCATGTTGGATCCTCACCCATTGGGAATTCACCATTTATTTTTTATCCTATATATTTTATTGATCCAACTTAAAAAAATATTTATATTTGTTTTCACACGTATTATATTTATTGCTAATTAACAACGATCTTTCCAATCCAAAGCGTTCCGTTACAACGCCATTGTTTTTGCACAAGGATATTGAAAAGTTTTCTGGGTTCTTCATATTTTTAGGAATCCTCGGGTTTATCGGAGTTATCGAACGATTATTTTTTACTTGTTTGTACGTGTTTTCATTGGGTCGAGAATTTTATCGAGCCACGAAGTTAATTTGAAAAAAAAAAGTTAAGTTATCAATTGTAGACTTTTTAAAATTGAAATAAGACCAACTGTCGAATTTTACGATGGGAAAAAAATAAGTTCGAATGAAATAACATGATTCAACGTGATCCAAACTGCATGCTTTGAAAATCAATGAATACTTCGTCGAAGTTTTTCTCAAAGTTTTTTCTCCGTCGAAAAAAAAGAAGAAAAGAAATAAAAAAGGAAGAGAGTAGCGTGGAGATGGAAGCAAAAAGTATTGAATAAAAAAGCAGTTTGTAAAGTCTAGCAGTTACTGCGTTACGTCATATGATATAAGAGATTTGAAGTGAGAGAGAAGAGAGCGAAGCACATTAACGTTGTGTGGTATTCTCCGCTCAAGTAACTCGTACAATTTGGTTTAGGAAAGAGAGAACGAGGAGCAGAGAAAGAAGAATAGAAAAAGGAAGATAAAAAGTGAACGAACGTATGTTTTCGTTCAGGTAGTAGGATCTAAATGTGAGAAAGAGAAAGAAAAAAGGGATGGAGGATAGGTGAAAGCAAGCCTCGAATAGATTCGATGTGGCACGTTAATTAAACTTAAACTTAGTTCTCGTTCGATCAGGGACGTTCGCGGCTTGGAGCTTGCTTTTCTCTTCTATATACATCTTTCCTCGTTCACTCCCCATTCTCTGTTTCTCCTTCTTTCTACCCTCTTCCCTTTTCATCATGGTACGAGGACGTGGTAGAAACGAAGCTGCTAAAAGTATTACCACTATGTTGAACTCGACTTTGTATCTCTCTCTCTCTCTCTCTCTCTCTCTCTCTCTCTCTCTCTCTCTCTCTCTCTCTCTCTCTCTCTCTCTCTCTCTCTCTCTCTCTCTCTCTCTCTCTCTCTCTCTCTCTCTCTCTCTCTCTCTCTCTCTCTCTCTCTCTCTCTCTCTCTCTCTCTCTCTCTCTCTCTCTCTCTCTCTCTCTCTCTCTCTCTCTCTCTCTCTCTCTCTCTCTCTCTCTCTCTCTCTCTCTCTCTCTCTCTCTCTCTCTCTCTCTCTCTCTCTCTCTCTCTCTCTCTCTTTCACTCTCTGGTTCGCAGATTGTGAATACACGAGGGGTTACGTTCTGTTACCCTTCTCGAAACTTTCCTAATGCGTTCTTCCTCGCCGCGCTCCTCTCACTCACGCTTCACCACGATGTATACTGCGCGAATGTATACGCGAGTTACCGCGTTTCTTTTTTTCATCCCTTTCCCTTTCTTTATGTCTAACGCGTTACTCACAGTAACTACTGGCATTTTCTCTTCATCTCTCTTCCTCTTCTTCCTCACCATTTCCTATCTTTTTCTCTAGCCCTCCATTTCTCTCCACCTTTTCTATCTCCATTTCCCTAAGAGTTTCTCGCTCGGTTCACATTCTACTCGCATCTCTCTACACCAATGAAATTATGTTTCAACAATTATTTCAAAAATCATGAGGACTCATAGACAACGCTATATTCTTAACATTATTGTCGAACTAAATTAACCCTCGGCGTATCGTCCATCGCAGATTTCCGTTGCGCACATACTGGGCCTGCGGTACCCGGATGATGTTTACTCGCTTCTATCGCGAGTTCTAATTGCTCTATGAAATTTCATTTTTTTTTTAAATCACATCCTCGTACGGTGCTAAAACCGATTGTACTGAACACTATCGCAAAAAATTAATAGTTTTTTATACATTGACGAAAAAAGAAAAACATTTTGGGAAATTTGTTTTTTCCCCGAAAAATCACTGCTCAGTGAAAAAAAAAAAGTTAAAGAGGTTTAATTCTCACCGTTGTAACGGTGATACGTTATATTTTAAGAAAAAAAATAGGTTCACAAAGAGATTCTTCAAGAAGTATATTTTTTTGAAGAAGTGAAATTGGGCCATTTGTCTAAAAATGAAAACCAGTTTCCTATTGTGAAAAACATACTTTATTTAACGAAAAATTTGGAAAAAACTGATTTGTTAGATGGTTTTAGGCTACATTCTTAAACCCGTACTTGCAATAATTCTAACAACGCACATACCCTCGAAATCTGACAATATCACGAATAACACTGTGGGTTACTTTGTATTTATTCTGTAAGAACAAAAATTAAATCATTGACACAATACGCTTTTTTTCACCTTTTCACTTTAATGTACAAAATATTGTAAAAAAATTCGCATGCAGAAAAAAATATTTTGTCGCCCAACAGATAATCTTAGCCACCTTCTGCACACACACCGAGCATGCCATGCTCGAAGAAAATCTTAAAACGCACACCGTTGTTTGACTATTCGTCGCTTAAGGTATTCCTTTCACGAACTCGAATATTTGACAATTCACGGATTTTTTCGTATATAAAAGTAAAAGCACATCCCAGTCCACTGGAAAAATATCGAGTCAGGTTACCGAACCTTTAAAGAAGAATTATAACTTTGAAAATCATCTAATTTACACGACACTTTATGGAGATAACCTGTTGCTCACATTTCTATTTAATAATTCATATATTAAATAATGATAGATGTTTGATATAAACTGTCTTGCGGTAAATTAAATTCTAAAGATTCCGTAGCAACGATAAAAACAGAGAGTCACCGGACGTTTGAAGAAAATATTCACGATAGAACTTGAAAGAATGTGATCAGCAGACGATTTTTCGTAGCCATGACGTTCAAGAGGTTATGTTATCTTCGGCAGTTTTTACAATATTTTTAACGCTATTCTTGTTTTTGTCCGTTACAAATTGGCTCACTTTTTTTACCAATGTCACTGCGTACTTTATACGTATTTTCACTCATATTTCACTATTTTTTTTAACCAAATACAATAAGTCCAGCTTTTCTCTTTGACAGTGCAGTTGTTGACATTTGTAGCTCTCCAAAAAATATCAAAAAGTTTCATAATTTACACAATTAAGCTGAAATTTTCGATTTATGTTTACAGTCCAGACTAATAATTGATTATAACTTTTTTAAACAAAATGCAGCCTAATTTATGAACAAATGTGGAGGGCCTTGCTTATGCGCCCAAAAAATACGGCCCTCCGCGAAAGGAATACCTTAAGTGCTGCAAATTCATAGATTTATAGTCCAAGGCATAAACTTTTTTACCCCCCACTACTAACCCTCACCCCCCTCGCGGTTTGTAATTGCCAAACCAATGAAATTTTCATCTGGGTATACCATACCTGATATGTACGCTGAGGGTTAAAATTGTTATGAAAATTAAATTAAACTTCTAGTTTTGTATGAGAAATTTTTCATGAATTCAAAAATTGCATGTGCAAATGAAATTTATGACACATATAATCACTTGTGGTGATTAAATTGTGTTAATTTTAAAAAAAAGTTTATTTTTAAAGAAAATTCCAGAGGATAAAAAATTGTGATGAAATTTTCTCCTGAACTCATTCAAATTGTGCGTACTAATTGAAATTCGTTATTACGCTTAAAAACTTCAATAGACACAAGTTTTAAATTGCCATTAGACATAAAAATGGCCCGATCATTCAAATTGTAAATGGAATTTGGCCGTTTCAAATGGCAACGAATAATTATAAATTCAGTAGATTCAACTCGCGTACAACGATCGTATAATTTGTAATAAAAGTATAATCGAAAGAGTAAGATGCTGCTGGGCAATTCTCCACGTATGACTATCTCGTAGAATCTCTATGTACAGAAGGCGTGTGGGTACACTTGAGTTATAAGATTGCCATGGACACTTGCCAGGGTAATATCAAACTTTAAAGCCTGGATTCTGGAAAGGATTGAGGTTCATGGGTTGAGACGAGAAAGAGGGAGTGAGTTTGAGACGACGAGGCGAACGATTCTACGAGCTTTTCACCTTATAACTATGTATGTATATATATGAATATCCAGCAAGGTATGTAGTTTTCGATATCACTGTTCTCGTCGTCAACGATCTACGCTGGTTGCCTCTTGAAACCAAGTATCGATTTCGCTATAAGGTGTCACGAAGTTTCCAACCTTCAGGGAATGATTAGATCGGTAAATTCTGAGAAGAAAAGTCCGTTTTCATTTTTTTCCACGACGAACCGTTCCGGAGATATTCGAAAATTAGAAATAACCAATCCGGTGCTGCGTTCCCCCACTTCGCACTTTCTCTCCCCGGCACGCCGCATTGGCTCTCACTAATCAATGAATATTTCGAGACCGATGAATCAGAACGAAAAATAGCCAAAGACTTTTCTCTTCAGAACTTCGCGATCTATTTACCCCACAAGTCTTGAAGGTTACTTTTGCGCCACCCTGCATACAGGGCTCGTAATAGGCGATATATACGTCGATGCAAGCTTTCGAAGCAGTAAGTTCGATTCACGTGTTATGTTCTGTTACGTATACGTGCACCTGCACGAGACTCGAGCTATGGGTCACGCTTAAGCTTCGTTATCAACGCTTTCCCATACGCCTCTGTACGTTCTGCTCCCTCTCTCTCTCTCTCTCTCTCCCTCTCGCTCACTGAATCGTTCTCCCTTATTGTATCTCTGTTACTCCGTGACAAAGCCACGATCAAAACCATCAATGTCCTGGCTTATATTTGAGATGCAAGCTAGACTGAGGGTAATTTGAATAGCGAAAGCTTGTTCGATTAATTGAACATAATTAACGAGACAATTCACGTTAATTCAACATTATTGTCGCTCTTCAAGCCAAATATATATTTATATATTTGCTCGTATATTCATGTCACTGAAACTTGCCACGTGCGTATACACCAGCTTCGTAATTACAATTATTCAATTCTCTCATTATCATATCATTGCTATTGGTATCCCATGGGGTGTAAGAGAACATGGAAAAGGGGAGATCGCACGTTGAAAAGCTTTGGATTTATAGAGACTCGGGAGAGTACCCTTCGAGTCCTCAAGAATTCCCTCACGAGGATTTTACCTTCAATGTAATTTCTCCATGGTTTTATGTATTCCGGTCATAATTGCCCGAGTCATTCCCCTACCCTTTATTCCACTTCAAACCATCCCCTTCCAAGCCCTTCTCCGCCCCTTCCCACCAGTTTTACTGTTGAAATATCAACTATATGCAACTTCAATACCCTTTCATGTTTGCTTCCCTCTGTCTTGTACATATCGATACTATGTATCCTGCTCTAGCAAACAAAATGGCGTAAATTAAACTATTGCGCGTCCTTAATGCCATAAGATACGACCTTTCATCCCCGCACCCTTAATATACATACATACATATATATATAGATATATATTTCCTACCACATTTCATCCCCCGATGAACACACCCAAACACACATGAGGATTGACGCTAATGCATATTCAACGCTACAACCCCATGCGTCTGATATTTCCAGATCTCTGAATCCCATGTCATATCCTTGCCCTTCATATCCAACATTTCACTGACCAGCCGGCGACAAAACTCCAAAAATAACTCTCAACATTTATTAATGTGAAGAATACTTCAAAATTTACAAAATCTCAACTCCCTTTTTGATCATGAATTTCTGTGTTCGATCTATCTTTAATTTTATGAAGATTTATCAGACTATCGTGTTAGAGCAAATAATTTTTGATTTTCAAAAGGCGTCTCATTAGGAAAGTATGTAGAATTCTCGACATTTTTGGATTTATTGAATTTTCGTACAGAAATTCGTTCGGTCGAGCTCGTATTCGTATTATTGTGATATCTAACGTCCCTCTGCGTGTTTCAATCAAACGGTAGGAATTATTAGCAGTTTGATGATATTTCTCTAATATGGAATCCCCATTATAAGCTTTTCCACTTTCTCCCTTATTCATTATTTTCTTTAGAAGAAATATTGATTTCGGATCGCAGTAGCCGGGTTAATTTCTTTTACCTTTCTTTGCCATTATTCTTTTCATTTTTCCTCTTCTTCTTCGCTTTTTGTTCTCATAATTGTACATGAGAATTGTGTATGTATTTATATATAATGTAGAAAACTCTCGCTTCAGTGAAGAAAATAAAGACACTACGATTTAACAGAGTTTCGAAAGGAGTTTGAAGAGTTGAAGAACGAAGAAGATTTTCGAAGCCCCCCCTTAATATCCCCGTGATGTTTCTTACCTCTCACTAAAACATTCGAGTGTCACGGAATGATATACTTGTATGTATAAACGCGTTTGTATAGCGTAGTTTTCCAGGTTGAATCCTCGGGAACGAGAAACTTAATCCCAGGGAATAATAAGTTTCTATTTCATCCGGAAGCGCGTTGGATATAGGGTAGGAAAGTGCTGCCCACCCTGCTATTTCGTTCCGTTCTGTTTCCTTCTATACTCTCTCTCTCCAGGACTCTCTTCATCAGGACACGAGAACTATTGCACTTATTTTTTAACATTTTTCTTCGTTTTTTCTTTACATCCCCTCATCTTTTTTCCTTTCTCCATCATTTTTAAAAACTAAGTAAATCTATTTTTCACATAAAGAGAAAAAAAACATGACGAAAAAATCCTGGGTATTTCTAAACGACGCTTTTTTCTTTCGTAAAATAATTCAAGTTCATAACGGACGAAGAAAAAAAATGTATCCAGCTTCTTTGTACCCTTTCCACAAAAATGAGAAACCACAAAAACTCGCGTTTCAAATATAACCGAAGAAATATGATGTACGAGAGAGGGCAATAAAGCCGGTAAGCAAAGACTCGTAAAGTAGTCGTGCCAAAAAAATTTTGTCGCTAACTCTTGAGAGCAGGGAGTTTCCACTCGAACCACCGAATCAACGATACAGAAATCGTTAATGTAGCCTCTTGGAGGTGGGCATGAAAAAAAGTGATTCTTTCTCACGAGAACAAATAATAAATTCATTGTTTGCCATGGTAACGAGAGTCGAGGACGGAGCGACACTTGCCAAAGAATTGGAAAAATCAATGAAGCTTTTGAAACTCTGGCACAGGATTAATTTACCTTTTTAAAGAGCTTACAAAATAATTGGCATTATTATTTTTTTTCTTCACTCCTATTTTATTTTCTCTCATTTATGTCCTTATAATCGTGACTCGATAGAACAAAGATGCTCTTCTAGCACTGTGCATGCTCGGTCGTTTGAACACGAAGAGAAAGAACAGAAAGACTTTTCGACTGCGACTTTATATCCATATATATAAAAGTTTAGCATCCCCCACGGACATTGGCTAGTGAGGTTTAATGTATACGCCATTCTCGGGATAACGATCAACGGTCACGCAATGAATCCTCTACCTCTCTATGCCTTTTAACCCCCAGGCAGCTAAGTACATTTTAGTGACCCTTCGCCCTCATATCCGTAACCACGCCATACAGACTTGGAGACTTAACGACCCAGCCAGCTCTTTCCTTCCCTGCACTTTCTACGCTTCATCTCCAGCATCCGTGTGTACCAACTAAACAGAAGCTTCATCACTTTCGTCAACGCTTTGGCTTTCCTTCATTGAATTAATAGGATCGAAATGAGCGATAAACGATTTTGACGATGCATTGTCAGTTTTTATTTAATTAGATAACTCAATTACAGCACCCACCAATGACTTTGTTTATTCGTGAATCAAAAACCTAAATTATTCTTTCGAGAATGAGCGCTACGAGCTTGTAAATAATTTTCAGCAATTTTAAACATGGGCTAACACGAAAAAAGCTCTTAATTTGTCAAAAAATTGAATTTCCCAAGACTAAAATAAAGTTTGAAAAGTTTCGAAAAAAGAGCTTTTTTGGTAAAGACCACCAGTGGCAGAAAAATGAGAAAAAAGGGCAGCAACCTTCTAATTTACTAGTTAGGAACGTTCGAATTTATCGATTGCGAGCCCGATTAAAATTTACGTTAACATGTAAACGAAATTGCGTTTTTTTTCTGTATAATATGCTCAGGAAATAATTCTGTAGAATTTGCATTTTTTTGCGGAACGGAAGGACGAAAATTTCGATTTTCTAATATACGTAAAAGGTCTAAAGTTTAAGAATGTTTCAGCGGAATTCTACGAGCTCGTGATGATGACGACCGAAGAGTGTATCCCACGAGACACCTCTTGGGCTCGCTTGTCTCACTCGCGCCTATCTTCCGTCTATAAATTATAATATGTAAATTCACGGGAAGAGTGTCGCAGCGATGTAACCGTGGCAAGTCTAAGGAGAAACCTGGTGAACGTTTTACACGGAAACTGAGAATGAGGGAGAGAGGAAGAGCGTAGAGTTTCGCGGCTGGGTAGATACAGGAAAACCTGGGCAATTACAGAAGCTTACCGTACATACAAATTGTGCTAGGGCTATATTCATCCCCATTCCCTCCCCTTATCCTCGTATCTTCTACTTCGAACATTGGACAAAACGTACCCGAACCCTCCTGGGAACGACAAATCTCCCAAATAATATACCGGATAGAACATTTTTGTCCTTACGCTCATCCCCGATGAAGAAGATTAATAAAAAATACACTTGGTAGCAATCCATCATCAATTTTCCCACCATTAACTCAATAGGCATTTATTTTTTAACAGGAAATATTTAATTTACTTCTTTCTAAATATCGATTGAGCTTCAAATAAAAAAACGTCGTCTTCGATCAATTTTCCTGCTTTTTAACATGCTCCAATCCTTTTGTGTCCTTGCCCAATCTCATCAACCATCGCGACGAAGCAACTTCGATCACGAAATCACTTTTTTCCCATTTTTTTTAATTCTTTTTTCATTATTTTCGCTCGCAGCTCGTGGCGTATTCGTAGTTTCTCTCACGTACCCTTGCGGACGTCTTCAACGACGTCCAGCAAGTTTAGCAATTTCTTCCACCACAAGTTTGGTCCTTCCAGCTCGAAAACTCAACCCCATGCCCTCCGTTTACATGAAGGACTTTATACGCGCCTCGTTCACGACTCCCTTGCAGCCATTATCGAATTCTTTGAAGCCCCGAGCATCCTGAGCAACCACACTATCACCTAATAATCGAATTTTCTCGTTCAATTCCCTTCCATCGTGGAAAAGCCCTTCAGCCATAAATAAACTCGATATTCGTACGATGAACAACTTTCCAGTTATAAATTTACCAACGAGATAATATAAATTATGGATCTCACGTGTATTCGGACTCGCCAACATCTCTCAGCGAAAATAGAAATGCTTCGTTGCATCGAATATTAATACTGCCTCGATACTTCATCTAATTTATGTTTTCTTCCTATTTGCAGAGATACTCATTTGTCACGTTTTCAAGAAATTTTCTACCTTTTGTTTTATGTATGTCCCAAGAACAATAACTCATCAAAGAATAAAGACTACAACCTGAAGCAAAGTCAGAATGAAGTGAAGATAAAATCAAGTTAATACACGGAGAGAAATGTTTTAGAATATTTGTAAAAAATTCTGGCAAAAATTTCCGTGTTTTCCAATGATGTTTTCAAATGAATATATGCCATTGCCAGACACAATAAAACATGTAAACAGTGCATATAAATGTCATCAAAAAGCAAAATTAAAATCAATGGTGTCAGTACGATAAGAAGGAGTGTCCTGGCACTGTAAAATTTCATGCGACGATTGTCAATTTTTGCTTGCCTGAACATGAATTTCAATAGTGCTCATTTTTTAGTTTTATTCCTCGTAATAATAATAATAATAATAATAATTAGTATTATTATATTTATAATACTAATAAGCTAATGAATTAAAGATTATTCATCAATTGATAATCCATTCATTAAAGCATTACATACATCCAGAATTTTCAAAAAATCGATTTTTTTTTTTACAAATTATTATTCTCTATAGTTTTAGGCGTATTTCTGTGTAAGTCGATTGTACAAATTCACCATAGATCGAAAGTTATTATAGAAAACGTGACTGCCCAACGAGAGTCTGATGCGCACACTTGAAACTTTAAATGCATTTTTCTCAAAACTACTTTTTCTGGCACGGTCTGCATGATAACTCATACAGTTTTTAATATTTTTTGATGCTTTTTTTTTAAATATTCGAAATTGTTTTCTCTATAGTCTGTCGAGTCGGATTTTTGATGTTGTAATTAAAAAATTTTATAAACATAATTAAAGTGTGACATTTATGACACAAAATGCACACTTTTTTTTAAACTGCCGTAAATTGCCAAAATTTTTCGAATTTCAAAAATCCGGCTCGACAAACTATAACTACAACTTTATTTTACAAGAATTTTTTTACGTTTTGCAGATCCATCAGCATTTCAAGAAGAAATTATGCAGACCGTGGAGCAACTTTTTTTTCATAGTGCTTCGGGAAATGTGATTTTTTATGTTGTAATTTTTGAAAAAAAAATGAAATAAATTTTTTTATAAAGTTTAAATACTAATAAACAATGTGTAAAAATTATTTTTATTAATTTCTATTGCTATCTCTTCTAAAAACAGTTTTTCTTTTAGCGCGTTTTAGACGCTGCTGGACGTATGTAAGACGTTAAACATATGATTTATTTATTGAATAAAGAAAACATCGATGAGATCAAACGTTTTGAATTTTCTTTAGTTCGTCTTCAAATCGGGATTTCAAATTAAATATATGTATGTGTCAGGACACGGCTGCGATAGGAAGAATTATGTTGGATTGGCAATTGGAAGTTGAAGGAGAATACCAATATGCTGCTTCTTTTCATCCCAAGAATTATTTTTTCCTTTTTAGTATAAAAACAAATTGTCAAAGGTTAAAGACCATGTCATGTCACATGACACATCGGAATAAAAATAATAAAAGTAGACGACAGGCTCTAGCCTGTTCGTCTTGTGCAATAACAAAAGACGAAGTTTGAACCAAAAAATACCAAACAGCACGGTAAAAATTGCCTTGAACCTTATTAAAATTTCTAATCCATCTGAGATTTAGTCGCGGCGCAGCCATTGATTTTTCGTTTACGACGAATTAAAAAGCAGCAATTTTTTTTGTAATGGGACTTTTTACAGTGCTTTTTCCGAAATTTGACTGTGCCGTATTACAACAATACATAGGCTTATGTTAAATACTGCAATACTCATTGGAATCACTCAAAACTAGAAAAACTAGTGAAAGCCTCAAAACTAGACTCATTGGAATCTTTAATTTTTTTTTCGATAAATCGTTCCAAAAAAGTCCTTCGCACCCAACTTGTAGTGCAGAGCACGGTAATTTTTGTGATATTTTTCTCTCCGTGTATAATTCTAAATCTGTACACTGACAAACTTATATTCGAAAAATTACCATGAATCGGTAAATATTTACAATCGCCACTTTTGCTAAAAATGTAGCCAATATACTATGGATAATTTTTCTAAATACACAAACATACACACAATCTAAAATTTATAATTCAGTGAAAATGAAAAAAATGTATACAAAATTATTTTTTCCCCTTCCCCCTCCCTGAAATTACTTGTCATATCATTTTTTATTAATAAGAATGCTTCAAAAATAATTTGGCATGCTTTTTGGCAAAAGTGGCCATTGTAAATATTTACCAATTTATAAAATTATTATTGAACTTGAATTAGAAAAATGATGAAACCTAAACTTTTGGCGGACTAAAAAGTAAATTTCATTGTCCAATAAAACGTTATGAATGTAGAGATCGAATGCCAAGGATATGTCAAATAAAACAATAGACGGCAACTGATTGGGACTTTAATAACGCAAAGTTTGGGATTGGGATTTTAATAACGCAAAGAAATGAAAAATTAAATACACGAAACGGTCTTTCTCTTTCGAGCGCGTTACGAAGTCTGACCCTTTCTTCCGCGCATTCCTCGTTCTTTCTTTTCCCTCTCTCCCACAGAACTACTCTCATGGCGCGAAAATTCAAAGGTATTCATCGCTTCCTACATTCGGCCATTCCTGCTACTCTTCGGCCTCTGAAGAGTCATATCGGAACGATTTCATGTAGTCTGCCGCGGTCGTCGTAATCTTCGGACCTTCTCCCTCTCCAACACGAATAACTTCGTAGCGATTTTTTCCGTTGATTTGTAAAATCTTGTAGGGCCCCAGGTACTTCTTCTTTATCTTAAGCCCTGGCCCAAACTGGGTTCGTTTTATGGCTACCAATTCCCCTTTTTTGCAAATCGGAACTTCTTTACAAGCACGATTATGCGTTCGTCGATTTTCTTCTTGGATTTTGTTTAGGTTCGCCTTTGCCAAGCTTCTCAAATCCTCTCGATCCTTCTCGAACAACTCAACTGTTTCTTTTTCGATAATTGATAAAACTCTGGGATCTTCTTGTCGTCGCATCTTCACCCCGAACAATAGCTCGAAGGGTGTCATCCCAATGCTCCTCTGGTATGTACTGTTCAAGCAACGTTGAACCTGCTCCACGTAGCGATACCACCTGTCTGGATTATCTATAGCTAGTTTGGTCAATATCGGTATGATAATCCAGTTGATTCTCTCGACCTGCCCGTTTCCTCGGGGTACTCCAGTAGTGATCGATATATGTTCGATATTTTCTGAAGAGCAATATTCGTTGATATCTGTTGAAGTAAACGCCGTCCCACGGTCGCTTACTACTCTGTGCGGACTTCCAAACACCGCTTGCTGCGCTTTCAATCTTGTAATAACCTCTAGTACGTTTGTCGTTTTAGTGAGATAAAGCCAGGTGAATTTCGAAAATCCGTCAACCAAAATGAAGAGATGCTTGTGAAGTTTTGAGGTTGATGTCATTGGACCCAAGTGATCGATATGATATGTCGACAATGGAGTATCTCCTTTAGGGATTGGCTGTAACTCACCTTCCTTTTTATCCTTCTTCTTCTCGGCGAGGATGCATGGAACACAACAGCTGATAAATTTCTCAAGCTTTTCTTTTAACTTTGAAATATAAAATTCGTCCTTAATGCTCTCGATCATCTTTTTAATTCTGAAGTGGCCGTTCTCGTGAGTTTTGCGAATGATGTCCATGTGCATGCTACTCGGCAATACAAACACGTTTTTATCCCCCACTCTCTTCATTAACAGTTTGTTTTCAACAAGATAGTCTTCGTACTTCTCTTTCTCAAGAATACGCTTGATTACATGTATCCTTTCGTCATCCTCTTGCTGCTTCCGAATCGTTGCCGTGATTGTATCATCCACGATCATTAGTGGATACCGGTTGAGGGCATCAACATGACTCATCCGTTGTCCTTTGCGATGTTCAATCTCATAATTGAATCCCTCGAGAAATAGAGCCCACCTCGCTACCTTGGCTGCTATATCCCGCTTATCCAGAGTCTTTCGGAATGCATCGCAATCAGGAACAATCTTAAGTTTGATGTCTTGTAGATATACACGAAATTTCTTGACAGCGTTGATGATCGCCAGGACTTCCAACTCGTAAGAATGCAACTGTTTTTCTGCATCGGATGTTTTCCGACTCATGTAGTGAATAGGATGGAACTTTCCGCCAACGTCATCTTTTTGCAATAAAGCAGCTCCGTACCCGAGTTTACTCGCGTCGGTGTGCAATTCTGTGATTGCATCTTGTCGGTATATCTTCAGTACAGGTTCCGTCGTCAACGCGTTTTTTAATTCCTTGAATGCATATTCTTGTTCCAGGCTAAAAGTAAAGGCCTGATTTCCTTTCAGTGTGTCGGATAAGGGCCGTGCGATGAGTGCATAGTCTCGTATGAACTTGCGAAAGTATCCGGTGAGCCTAAGGAAGCTCTGGATGTCTCTACGACACTTCGAGTGTGGGTAACCTTGTACGGCTCGAATTTTCTCATTCGATGGACTGAAGAAATCACCCTCGATCACATGACCGAGATATTCCACCCGTTTCTCCAAAAATTAGCATTTTTTCCAATTTATGGACAATCCCTTTTCCGCTGCCACTGTCATTGTTTCACGCAGGTTGTTGAATGCCTCCTCCTCATCTTTACCCGGCATGATGAGATCGTCCATATATGTAAAAACAATTTTTCGGTTAGTTAAGTCTTGAAATACTTCATCCACAAACCTGAGAAAATTGGTCGGACTATTAGTCAGACCAAACGGTGTCTTCTTGAACTCGTACTGGCCATTGTGTGTCACAAAAGCCATATACTTTTGACTCTCCTTCGCGACTGGGACATGAAAATAACCGTTTTTGAGATCCAGCACCGAGAAAACTCGAGCTGTCGCCAAATCATCAATGCGGTCATCAATCAACGGCATTGCGAATTGATCCCGTATAATCTTTTTATTTTATTGGCGGTAATCCACGCACACCCGATGTGATCTATCTTTTTTGGTACAATAACCACAGCACTTGAGTATGGACTGTGGCTACGTTGTACAATCCCATCTTTCAGCCATTCATCAATTTGCCTCTCCAGGATGTCTTTTTCTTGGGCTGACAACCGTCGTGGTTTTGCGCATACCAACTCATCATCTTTTAACACAATTCTTGTCTCAACATTGGTCTGTACTTGTTTGTTTGGCTTGTGATTATCAATAAGATGTTGGATTCGTTGCTTATATGGTCCTCGCACCTCGATACTGTCTTGCTCAACGTAGTTTATCTGCGAGAGTTGTTGACTTACCGATTCCTCGCTATCTGCCTCCTTATTTTCGTCATTGTTAGGTTTTTCCACGATTAAGCCGCCATTTCCAGTTGATATTTTCCGGATCGAGAGCTGTCCCTCATCGATATTTATGACCATCTGTTTTTGAATGTCCTATCAACATTTTTAAATTCATCACTTCGACTGGAACTACGTACACCTCGTTCTGATAGACGTCATCACCAATCATTATTTCAGCGTCGAAGACTCCAATGGCCTTGGTTCAAGTATTATCAAACCCTTTGAAAACCAGTTCGGTCGCCTTCAGCGGGGTATCACTAATTTTACGAAATTCATCATTTAGTAGCACTGTACTGACGCTGCCGATATCAACTAGCGCTGGTATTTCAGTGTCATTCAATCGAACACTGATTTCCTCCTCGGATGTTGTGTCACAATTGACCGGTTCATCACGTTTACTGGATTTTCTCGGTTTATCGCATTTGGTTGAAATATGACTGAACTGATCACATTTGAAACACTTTGGCCCTTTCTCCTTATGAGGACATCCATTCACTTCATGGTCTTTTGATCCACACTCAAAACAACGTGTTTTTTTCGTTATTCCCTGTTTGTCCTCTTTTTTGTCTTTATACGACTTAGGTTTTACTTCTTCCTTGGTTGGTTGTTTTTTACGTTCAGATTTTTCACGCATTCGATCGTAAAGTTCAAAAATTTTCTTCAACTCGTTGATCGATCGTGAGTTGTATAAAATCTGTTTATTTGACTCGTCATCCTGCACTCCATCGATAATATACTGGATAATAGCGTCGTCCTCTACATATCCTTGTTTTGCTATAGTTTGCATTGCATAGATATACTGACGCGGAGTCTCATTCGCTTGTTTTTTTTCGTTTCTGAAGCTGTGTATGAATTGTTGCACTATTGACTTCAACTTGAAATTCCTTTATGAGACAATGTTTGAGCTTCTTCCACGTTATCAGACCGCGTTCTAATGCTATAAACTCTTTGGCCGATCCTCGAAGCATTTTTTCCCCGTAAATGACCATTTGCAACTCATTCCACCGAAGCAATGCACTCGTATCTTCAAACTCGGCTATCCACTGTCGTACGGGGATTTTGTCATTGCCAGTAAAAAACGGAATACTCCCCTCAACGTCCTTGAACGTGAATGTGTTTGTCACAGGTACCATTGGCGCTCTGGGCATATCAACATCGGCTGGCGCTCAATTTCGAATTTCACCTCGTTGCGTGGGTCTTCTAACTCTGTCTATTCTTCTTCTGGCTTCTGTTCGTTCGATATTTCCTTCCTTCTTCTTCTTCTTCATCGTCCTCTTTTTCTTCGTCTACGTCTAATTGTTCGCTTTCCTCGTCTTCGTCGTTATTTTCCAATGCTCCTTGCAAACGCGCCAAAAGCACGGAATTTTTACCGCTTGTCGGTAAATTCAGCTTTTCTAACTGTTCTTGTAACTGTTTTACCTTCATGTTTTCGATCGGTATTGGCGCCACCCTTTGAGTTTCACCACTGGTCCCCACAGGTTTGTCGAGGTTTTCCCGATCTCCATTGTTCGTTTCTCCATTATTTCTACCGAATCCGATCAGTGCGCCATCTACCATGGCGGCGTTCAGATTTTCTTTAGAACCCATCTCGTTCGCGCCTTTTTCTCTGTTCTTCCCGCCTTTTGTTGCCGGAGGCGTTCTGAACATTCGTTAATGTTTTTTTTTTTTTCAAACTACGCTTTAACTCGCTCGTAGCTTTTCAACACATTAGACGAATTGATAATGAATGTACACTGGAAACACTATCATCACTCACTCTATCGTCGATAATTTACTGCGTACGATACCTGAATACGACACTTGATTGTTTTTGTTTTCGTATTTTTCCTTTGATTTATTCAACGTATACACCGTATAAGACCCGTTTCGTTGTACACAACTCGATTTGTTTGACAACTTATTTCGTCTACCGGCTTCACGGTTTATTCGCCGATTATTTTTCTAATGTAACTTTACAAGGTATACGTCCTCCCGAACAGACGTTGTTTGGTAAACCCTATCAACACGTACACAACTTAACTGGTTACACTCGCGACAACTTTCGCGATGCACCCTTTCGTACATTCGACCTTCAAACTTGCTTACTTCCACAACTTGCTTTACTACTTCGACTTTCGACGTTTTTTTTCGACTTATTTCAACTTGCAACTTTTCATCTTTCATTCGTTGTCTTTTGTTTCTCGATTCGATCCCGGACGAGCCCCCAAATGTAGAGATCGAATGCCAAGGATATGTCAAATAAAACAATAGACGGCAACTGATTGGGACTATATCAAGAGACTCGGTAGAGTCTCGGGACAAGTACATTGACAGTTCTGTCGTCTGCTGGCCCGAGGCTCGCCGAGACTATATTATCTCTGAATAAAACGATTCGCGGTGGTGGGGGTAAAATTGGCATGTCATTTTGTTCATTTACGAAGCACAGGAGTCATTTGATGGCTTGAAAATTTAACTGGAGACTAATTAAGAAATTCTCTTTCGATTGAGCCCAAAATCAGCATGATCGGTGGCGTAGTTGCTGAGAAAAAACTTTGCACAGGCTCAAGATTATGTAAAAAATACTAACACATCGAAGGATTCGACGTGTCTGTATATGACACAATCAAAGGCGTTTTGATGCCCATCAAAACCCATTTACATGAAAGCCGGTCTCTGGCGACGAGAGCAACGAGCTGCGATTGGTCACAACTACTTTTCTCTCTCTTTTCTCGGTACCGACACAGCGGAAAGTTCTCTCTCTTTTCTCGGTACCGACACAGCAGAAAGTTTGAATGGAGTTTCGACACAACGAAGTGCGGGACGTGCGAGCAATGAATAAAACGATTCACGGTGGTGAGGTAAAAACTGAAATTCATTTTCTTTAATTACGAAGCTCAGGAGGCATATGGTGATTTGAAAATTGAACGGGAGATTTATTACGAAAAAATATTTCGATTGAGCCTTAAATCAGCACGATTGATGCCGTATTTCCTGAGAAAAAACTTTGCACAGGCTCAAGATTATGCTACATCGAAGTATTGGCTTGTCTGTATACGACACAATGAAAGGCCTCTTGACGCCTTCCGAGCTTGTGATTGGCCATTCCGTTTCATCTTTCTCTACCTATACCACGCAAAGTCTGAACGGAGTTTTCGAAGTGAGAATAAGTGCTTATACGCGAGACGTGTTTGTGGATAAATTCGGGAAAAAAAAATATTTCGCGATCTGTGAATAAATAAATAGTTCGAAGTACCCATACCGCGGAAAGTCTGAACGGAATTTTCGAAGTGAGCAGTGCTTACGCGGGTCCTGTTGTGGATAAATTCGGGAAAAATATTATTTCGCGATCTATGAATAAATTTATTCACAGATCGCGAAATAATTTTGGATCGTACGCGTACGATCCAAAAATGATTTCTTTAATATAAATTCAATGACAGCAATTTAGAGTTTCATCAAATTCACGTATTTTTTATTTTTTTCCCCCTTTCGATCGCGACTAATTAGAATCTCGTGGCTTAAACAGTATTGAAAATATGAATGTTTTTTCACGAACATTTGTGAGGTTATAAATATCGTGGTTAGGTTCGATCGACTCTTGGTTACAGTAATAATAAGAAAGTGATGGTGTGAAAATAGTGAAGTGCTTTTAATCAACTTTCGAACAGTGCTGAAATGAATATGCATTTTTTTATTATTGTTAACCCTGCACTTTTTATTTTCCACACTTAACTCTACGACGGAATTTCTCTTTCGCGATTAAATGTTCCTCGTATAAGATTTCTTGAGAAATCATTCTTTTCGATTCTTTGATAACTATGAAATGGTATACGTTGAACTGTTAATCGTGATTGGTGTGAATCGATGTAAATTTGGAAAAGAAACTCTATAAAACTAATAATGAGTGTCAAAAAAATGTATGTGGCAAAGTTTGTTATTATCATGTCGAGTTTTGAGCAGTGTTTAATAAATATTTTTTTTAACTCTACACCGTTGACAATTTATTTTATTGGTCCCTTTCCTCTTTATTATAAAATGTTCCTCGCTTGCCATAATAAGATTTGTACATCATGAAATGTTTCTTGCATGATAATTGTTGATCCATTTCAAAAGATTTTTGACGTCGTTTTTCTATCCAAAATATGGTGTAGAATCATCTTGCGTTTGATGAATTAATAGTCAAATACACTGTCAACCTGCATGTGGATATATATGGATGCCTCTGGATGATAACCGTAGTAAGTAATGATATATCTTTATGTCAAAATGGCTCGTATAATATATCTTTATGTAAAAAGTCTATGGCGGTATATACTCCATATCCTGATATTATCAAAATTTGTATCTTTGGATTGCAATGAATGCCTATAGACTCTGAAAATTCTGTGAAGCGACAAATGTACCAAGTATTTCCACTTTTTGGCTCCGATTGTAGCATTATGAATTGAACATTTTGTTATGAAAGTTCTTTGGTTGCTCATTTGTCAATGGGATCAAAAATATTGTCTTCGGAACACCATGAATATATGCAAAATTTCAGAATTTTGTTTGGCTCAATATGCTCTACATTTTTTCACATCCCTGCTTTAGTTGTAGCATAATGAATTTTAAAAAACTGTTTCAGAAAGTCTTCCGATGTGTTTTTTCTGACATTATCAAAATTTATATCTTTGGATTGCAACGAATGCCTACAAACTTCGGAAATTGTGTGAAGCGACAAATGTACCAAATACTTCTACTTTTTGCCTCCGATTTTAGCATTATGAATTGAACTTTTGTTATGAAAATTCTTCGGTTGCTCATTTGTCGATGGAATCAAAATTATTGTCTTCGGAATGCCATGAATATATGCAAAATTTCAGAATTTTGTATAGCTCAATATGTGCTCTATTTTTTCACTTCACCACTTTAGTTGTAACATTATGAATTTTGAAAAATTGTTTCAGGAAGTCTTTCGATGTGCTTTTACTGATATGATCAAAATTTGTATAATTGAATTGCAATGGATACCTACAGCCTTTGAAAATTCTGTGAAGCGACAAATGTGCCAAGTATTTTCCCTTTTGCTCATTTGTCGATGGGTTAAGAATTGCTGGCTTCAGAATGCCACGCATACATGCAAAATTTCAGAATTTTGTTGGGCCCAATGTACGCTACATTTTTTAAATTCCCTAATTTAGTTGTAGCATTATGAATTTTGAAAAATTGTTTCAGGAAATCTTCTGATGTTTTTTTACTGATATTATCAAAATTTGTATCATTGGATTGCAACGGATACCTACAGACGTTGGAAATTCTGTAAAGCAACAAATGTACCAATATTTCCACTTTTTGGCCCCGATTGTGGCATTAAGAATTTAAAATTTTGTTATGAAAATTCTGTGGTTGCTCATTTGTCAATGGGATCAAAATTATTGTCTTCGGATCGCCATGAATATATGCAAAATTTCAGAATTTCATTCGGCTCAATTGAGCTATATTTTTTCACTTCCCTACTTTAGTTGTAGCATAATAAATTTTGAAAAATTATTTTACGAAGTCTTCTGATGTGTTTTTACTGATATTATCAAAATTTGTATCATTGAATTGCAACAGATACGTACAGACTTTGAAATATCTGTGAAGTAACAAATGTGCCCAATATTTCCACTTTTTTGCTGAAATACTGGCATTATTAGGACTGGAAAATTTTATTATGAAAATTCTTCGTTTGCTCATTTTTGGATGGGATTAAAATTTGGCTTCGAAAAGTAATGGCTACATGCAAAGTTCATAAACTTTATTGAGCCCAATGTGTGGTATGCTTGAGTTGTGGCATGATTAATTCAAAAAATTGTCAGAAAGTCTTTGGTTCCTTTTTTCTGGAAGTATAAAAATATGTTTCATTGGAACGCACCGTATACTTACAAACTTTGGAAATTTCCTGGAGCAACATGTGTGCTCAGTATTTCTACTTTTTGGCTGCTATTGTGGCATAACGAATTGAAAAATATTTTCGAAAAGATTTGCTCTACGGATGCTCTGGTTGTGATGGTACGAAAATTTGCACGAAGATAATGCAACTGGTACAACTCAACTCGATCCATTTTCTTGGGCACAGTACTGATCTAAGTTTGCCCACTTTGTTGAATTTATTGTTTTAAAATATCCACAACATACTTTCTGAACTTTTCAAAATTCAAAGATAATATTAAAATATCTGTAAGTTCTAGTTTTAAGGCTTTCACGGCCATTATTGTTATAAATATCAAAATTTGCATCAAAATTTGTATCATGGGAATGTAGCCGATACCTACAAACTTTTAACATTTTGTGAAGCGCCAAGTATTTCCACTTTTTGTCTCTGATTGTGGCATTATGAATTGAAAAATTTATTACAAAAAGTCTTCGGCTGCTCATTTTTGGATGGGATTAAAATTTCTGTCCTCGGAACGCAATAGATACATCCAAATTTTCTGAACTTTGTTGGGCTTAAAGTGCACTATGTTTTTTCACTTTTCCACTTTAGTTATAGCATAATAAATTTAAAAAGTTGTTTCAGAAAGTCTTCGGGTGCTCTTCTTCTGATAGTATCAAAATTTGTATCATTGGAATGTAGCCGATATCTACAAATTTTGACCTTTTTGTGAAGAGGAGACATGTCTTGTGTGCTAAGTATTTCCACTTTTTAGCTCTGACTATAGCATAATAAATTGAAAAAGTTTTATTCTAAACGCTTTCCTCTACAGTCGCTTTGGTTTGTTCAATATATTGTTTTGGAGTTCCCATAACATACTATTTGAACTTTTCTATATTCAATGAGAATATTGAAATAGTTGTAACTTTTTATTTCCATGGTAGCAACTTCTTCAATGGTATTGAAAAATAATCATGATTCCACCTTGTTAATAAAAATAAGAATGAAAAAATGCGTGAACTTTTTTCACAATAGATTCGATGTTTTCTCTAAACATACATGAAACGGGTTTTTTATTTCATCATTAATCAAAAATGAAAAATTTCGAAAAAAATCGCCCCATTTTTATCAACAAGCTGAAATAAGTGTAATGTTTTTTACCACAAATCTACAAATATAACAAGGAGATACTGCTATTTAATATGTTTCTTTGATAAACACAAATTCAAATAGCTACAAATTCTATGGAAAAGTTCTGACTCTTCTAATCTTGCTCTCAAAAGCTTTGTAAATTTTTGTATCAGACTCCCAGTTCCCGACTTATTTTAGCCTGATTCCAGAAAGGTAAATCGAAATGTCAAAAAAATTTGACTGGCTCGAGAATAAAAAAAATGCCAAATTGAAAATTCCAAAACACGTGCCCCTTTATTTCATGGGGGAAAAACCTGACTCGAAGTAGAAGGGGTCAGGGTTTGGAAATGAAAAAGCGATAATTTCCCAATATAACCTTTTTCTAATCTATATAAAGCGAGATGTTTGAAAAGAAAGAGAAAAAACGAATCATATCACGCATAAAAATCCCCCTCGCGGAAGAAACCTGGACAAGTACATTTGTTGACCGCCGTTCCCATATTTTTCCACGAATATACATACACTGCAAAAACCTGTTCTCGCAAAAATCCCTGAGAAAATCAAACCCTATCAAAAAGTAAGAAAAGTGACCACTCTCAAAAAATGTATCAAATAAATTCAAATCACACAAAACAAAATGAGTTAATCCTCGCGAAAAGCTAAGGTTGGGTTTCGCAAAAAGTTATAAAATAAATTGAGCTATACCAAAATATATGTGCCCAGTACGGGAGGCTCTATCGTGTGAAAAAATCTTCAAATAATGTTGAATGTTGATAGAGAAAAGAATCAAGTTCGAAAATGCAGTTGTTTTACCAACCAGAATGAAAATAAAAACTCTGTATCAATAAGGGTCCGAAGCAAAAAAAGATTGCAAACGAAAAAAAATTAGATGAAAAAGAATTTCGGCCGAAGTACTTGGCGAGGTTGTCACCATGACCGATACATTATGTAAATTAAGTGAAAAAACATTTGTCAAGTACTTCGGCCGAATTTTTTTTCAATCTAATTTTTTTCTATGTTTCATAAAATAATTTGTAAGTCAAGGATGATACATCATATTCTTCCGTCATTTCATCTTTGAAAGAATAATAATTCTGAGGCTCCTGATAGTAAAGTTAAATATAATTATCTATTTATAGCTTAGATCGAAATTGCTAATATCCTCGCTGCCTTTTCGCCCCTGAATGCCTTATTCTAATACACAACTTGAAAGCTAATGATAAAGTATTTAATTTTCTGAATTTTCGCCTTGTGGAAAAATTGGTATTTGAGGTCTCTTCTAGAACACCTTCCTGCCAAGCTATAATCAAATAATAACCTATCAACGAATTACTAACATCTCGAGAAAATACTTCGAGTCTATAGTTAACTCTTTTGAAAACATAACTTTTTTTCTTATCACTGGAACGAAACGCTCCTATATTTAAACAACCTCAATAACAAGGAATTTATGGTAGAAAATCTGTCTCATTCTTTTATGTCGAATTAGTAGTATGAGCAATACTGATTCCTGACATTGAAATAAGTCGATGGTGTAATGATGTAAACACGTTGTAAGTTTTTTTGTTATATACAGGCTCTATTGGAGTTTATATAAAGCGAAATATATGAAAATATTATAGAAAAAAGAAGTGATATCAAATAGCAAAAATCCCCTCCCGGGGAAAAAAACTTGGACAAGTACATTGGTGGTCCCTCGTTTCCCTATGATATCACAAAAAGTCCAAAACCCCACTTAAATTTTTTTTTTTTTAATGTTTACTAATTTTATTCATATTCCGGAGGGAAACCAACCATATAGATCACGAAATAACCGGCCAAAAAACCAGACTTCACAATAATTGTCACTTTGAATTTATTTCCACAGAACAAAACAAGAATCAAAACATTAAAAAATCAGAATTATCAAGATGAGAAAAACACCACTTATAATTGGTGTGTAAGAAGTATCAATAGTCTAGAAAAAAATGAAGAAAGATCGACATCTAAGTTACGTGCAGCAGTAAAATTTATGATATCAGTACTAGGACAAGTATTTCTTTGATGACTGAGAAGATATCAATATGGACGTACCGGCAACGTAGGGCATGCAGTTGGTGCATTGCTTCTGGGATCTCCTAAGTCGAATAGCTACTTTTGTTTTGGCTATGGCGTGACCAATGTTGCCAAATAGTATTTACTTACATGACCTAATGAAACAACATTGCCTGCGCCGTGGCTAAAATAACGAAAAACAAGCAGGAACAGGAAGTTTCGTATAAGATCCCGTGCTTTTGTAATGTTAAAAAAAAAACATTAATTTATGTCTGTACATGATAGCACAGTTTTGTTTGATTGGTAATAATTTGATGAACGTTCACCACCGTACGTTGAGCGTATACGCACAGAGTACTTGTCCGGCCCATAACTTTTTATTAAAATTGCTCATTTCAGTAAAAATCAGTGGTCTCTCTCAAAAGTCAAGGGTCATAAATACGCACTTTTTCATTATTGGTAATATCTTATTTAATTTTTATTTTTTATGATTAATCCCGCATAATGGTTTAAATTCTCTTTTTCAAAACATAAAGGGCTATTTTGATAGTTGGCGCCCAAGAACATCAAAATGAAACGAACGGAGGGGGATTATTTTGTGTGAAATTTGCGTGATCTTAAAACTTTAGATACAAATTTGACGGTGCATTCAGAGCCCACATTGATCTTTTGACCATTAACCAGTGGTTACTTAGATCTTCTACTAATAAATAGTAGTTTTCCAAAATATAATAACTTTCGTTGCTGGCAATAATAGTTTTCGAAAGTATGATACGCTACATTGCTGGCAATAGTTTACTGACAATGAGTCGTATCTTCAGAAATTTCATAATTGACTGCACCTTATGTTAATGTAATTTTATGATGACTACGAACACCATTTTATTCCGATTGAATAGACGTCGAATGTTGTTTATGATACAAGGCCATTCTGAAATTCGCAGAAGAATTGATTTTCTTGTAAATTTCTGACGGCGAAAAGCAACGCATGCAACGAAAAGCACCTCCAATTTTATTTTCACTTGAATGAGCAATTTTAATAAAAAGTTATGGGCCGGACAAGTACTCTGTGCGTATACGCTCAACGTACGGTGGTGAACGTTCATCAAATTATTACCAATCAAACAAAACTGTGCTATCATGTACAGACATAAATTAATGTTTTTTTTTTAACATTACAAAAGCACGGGATCTTATACGAAACTTCCTGTTCCTGCTTGTTTTTCGTTATTTTAGCCACGGCGCAGGCAATGTTGTTTCATTAGGTCATGTAAGTAAATACTATTTGGCAACATTGGTCACGCCATAGCCAAAACAAAAGTAGCTATTCGACTTAGGAGATCCCAGAAGCAATGCACCAACTGCATGCCCTACGTTGCCGGTACGTCCATATTGATATCTTCTCAGTCATCAAAGAAATACTTGTCCTAGTACTGATATCATAAATTTTACTGCTGCACGTAACTTAGATGTCGATCTTTCTTCATTTTTTTCTAGACTATTGATACTTCTTACACACCAATTATAAGTGGTGTTTTTCTCATCTTGATAATTCTGATTTTTTAATGTTTTGATTCTTGTTTTGTTCTGTGGAAATAAATTCAAAGTGACAATTATTGTGAAGTCTGGTTTTTTGGCCGGTTATTTCGTGATCTATATGGTTGGTTTCCCTCCGGAATATGAATAAAATTAGTAAACATTAAAAAAAAAAAAATTTAAGTGGGGTTTTGGACTTTTTGTGATATCATAGGGAAACGAGGGACCACCAATGTACTTGTCCAAGTTTTTTTCCCCGGGAGGGGATTTTTGCTATTTGATTTTAATAACGCAAAGAAATGAAAAATTAAATACACGAAACGGTCTTTCTCTTTCGAGCGCATTACGAAGTCTGACCCTTTCTTCCACACGTTCCTCGTTCTTTCTTTTCCCCCGCTCCCACAGAACTACTTTCATGGCGCGAAAATTCAAAGGTATTCATCACTTCCTACATGAACGTGAATTAAAATGATGATTTGTACAAATAAAATTTTGCAGAGCAATTTGATGTTTGATAAAGTTTCGAAATAGGTAATAAATACAATTTTTACACCCACCGCCATCAGGTTCAATCGCGTTAATTTTTATGGTAGATTTTAGGGCAAAGTTTACTTTATAATACTTCGTATGTACGGAGTGAAACGTTTTTGTTCAATGTAGTGCATGAAGCATCATCGTTGGAGGGGAATTCGAAGGGCTGGGATAGTAAGGGTTTGAGTATAACGTAAACGTGTTGTACGTGACCAGGTCCGAAGAGAAGTTGGAACGAGAATCGTTGGGGCATGCAAGAGAGAAGAAGTTTATATAAATAGGCAGTGAACATCTAGTTGAGATTCGGGTCAGGGGCTGGAGTTCCCTGGCGAACAGTACAAGGACAAGAATGGTCGAAAGGGTGTTGCGTGGGGATGTTGACGACGTGGACACTAGAACGGGCAAATTATCCGCATCTTCCAGTCTTTTCTTCTCCTTCTTCTTCTTCTGCTTCTACTTCGTCCAAAAACTCTCATTCAAGCGTTGCATCGGTCAATCTTCCTACATCGTACCTTTTATTCAATCCTTCGAACTCCTCCTCATCGAAAACGCAACGTTGTGGACTCACGCCCTAATGGCAGCCCGTGTGGGATGCCATCGAATTCCCGATGGGCCGAATCTCGTGCATTGTGCAATCTAGTTCTCCTGTATGCTCGATGTACGAGAAGAAGAAGAAGAAGGAAATGAAAGGAAAAAGCAAGAAAGAAGAAAAAACCTATTTCCAATTTGTCACAGCTTTAAATTCCATGTTCGATGTCAAGCAAGGAAAATAAAAAACGAAGAAAACTGCAACGAAACTTTGATCCGACCAGACAGACCTAGAATTCCCTCAAGAACGAGAGCAAATAATTCCTCTCATGAGCCCAAATCAAGTTAAAGGTATTACAAAGGTTTATGAGCTTCTCGGACTCGTTGCTGTATCAATCCTTCTCTAGCCTCGAGTGTCGAATCTTCAACCGGACTATCAACCTCTATTTTATAAACCAAGGGATTCGACACTGACACCATTTACGATAAGAGATTTTAGTCACCCTTTGACCTATCACGGAATATGCTACAAACCCTTCCGTCCATAATGATCCTGTGGTCCATCAACGTGAACCAAAATTCTGCTACGTACTCCAATAGCGGCACTTAATCAAAATTAAATCTTCTCTTCGTATCAGTTTTTTGGATTAAGTTAGCTAACGATTTCATAAAAATCAAAATTGGAATTCGGGTTCTAATCTCAAAATAATGAAACGCTTTCGTTTATTTTGGTTTTGTGTTTTTAACTGAATTAGCTTACGGTTTTTCGAAAAACGTATTCAATTTTGAGCTTCGCTCTCGAAATATCGATGCATCTTTATTATTAATCGAAAGGGACGAATTTTGTTCGACTGTTCCGGTTGAGATTCAATAATTTATCAACATTGAAACTTTACGTTCGTCGTGACATCAAAATTCTATTTTCGTGACTGTTTTTGGCAGTGTAAACACAATATTCCTAAGATTTACGATTCTTAAATCAGATTATTAATATGAGACGCGAATGAAGAGCCTTTGATTTAATTTCACGGTTTCCTACGGTTGACTCGAGGTCGTTGAGAATTGAAACCGTAGAACAGCAAATGAGCATCCGTTTCAGTGGAACGAAGAGATTCCCTCTAAAACTTTGTGGACGATTTGGGGGAAGAGCTTAAAAAGCTTCCAGTCTTGTTAAAACAGAAAGAGAAAGGGAGCGAAAGGAACGAAGTGAAAAGAGCACACTACTGTTGGAAATTCGGGGGAGGGGAAAGCATTTGAGGAAGATGTAACGCGAAACTGTCTCTGCTTCTCGCCACGGCTCATAAAACTAGAGGCGTTTTATGCTGATGGCTCAAGTCTTTTTCCTTCTTCGTACTCTCTGCCTTTCTTTATAAAAGGACATTCTTGCCATGGAAGGAATGAAGAAAAGTGATTTTTTTCTCTCGAGGTACACGGCAAAAAAGAAACCAAAAAATAAATACAAAAATCAACAAAAAAAAAACAAACGATGACGAAACAACAGCGAAATAAGTACAAAAATAATCAATCACAGGGCAAATTCTCTCTCTCACTATCTAAATAATGCACAACTGAAATATTCTGCAGATTCATTCAAAATGTATATCCATAAATCATTTTATAACGAAAATCATCACATATTTGACTTCAAGAATTGCAGATTTTTAATAAATTATTAGCCCCTTTCTCCGGAAAGAAAATCCTTACAAAAAAAATGGTGAAAAAACAAGCAAATAATGAAAGTTGAAATCGAAATCATTTTACACCGATTCTCTGGCGAAGTAAATCTTAATAAAAACGACCGTTTTTTACAAAAATAAAATAAAAAAAATATAAAATGGGAATTATTTTTGTTTTTTGCAGCTTTTGAAATGAAAAATCGCATGGTGGGTATTTTTTCTTTATAAAACTGTAGACACCCTGTACGCGAGAATGGGATACAGTTTTGGAAGAAGAGAAAAACAATTTTCCAAAGTGCCATGACTCGAGATCTCGGGCTGGTCGTTTTCGTACTCACAATCACAGACACAGGCACATCCGTGATCCTCTCAGTTCTGAACCTCGAAATCCTACGAACAACAGGTGTAACGAATGGCTCTTATATGTATTTTCTCCCTTTCTTGCCCTGCTTTTTTTCTCTCCTTCTTTTTCTACTTCTTTCTATTTTCTCTTTGTTACTCATCTTATATTCGATCAAAGATCCGATTTGCCTGAGACCTTTATAACGCCTTTTCTTTCCTCCTTGTCCAAAGATGGGATAACTCAAGTCGTATTACGAAAGTTTACGAGTGAATCGCCATTCCTTTCGCACAAGTATATATCCTTAAACTTCGATCGTCTACCGCCCTGACGAAAAACAAAATCCTCATTTCCTGAATGACGAAAATTCGATCGAGTTGCCAAAAATTGTCGGAATAAACATTTCGATCGATTACGTAATGCAAAAAAATATCGAATAGTCACAAAAACAAACTTTGATTCAACACACATGAGAACTTAATTTGATTGCAATTTATTTTCTATAAAAAAGTCAATAAAATTGATCAATAACTAAAAATAAACACTTTTTATGAGCCCTTTTTCTTATAAAGAGCTGCAGGTTTTCACCTACAATTATTAAAAAAATTAATTAATTTGCCTCGCGATGTACGAGACGAACTTACCTGACTCAACGATAATCTATGCAAGCTCGATTATGAATCGTCGCTGTTGGTCCCAGAATTATGAAGCAGAATTATTTTGCCCTCAAAATACATTACAAACATTTACATATAAATGGGACTTTTTTATTCCAATGAAACAAATTAATCCAGCATTTTTTATATCGTTGCATCCTTTAGGAAGGACATTCGCAATTTTCTTCCCACTTTCATAACGATTCAACATATTTTCGTTAAGTCAAATTCAAATGCATATTAGAAAAAAGTAAAGAACATTTTAAATAATGAAGCCACTTTCAAAAGTTTACAAACATTATTTAACTAAATTAATTGCAAATTTGGTAAATTAATTCACTTAAACAAATTTGAAGGTTGGAATTTACTTACTTTAAAATCCCAATAAAAAAATAGAATAAATTTCAATCCTACTAGAATGTAGTTGAAAAAAAAAACTCGTTTAATCGACGTCTAATTTTTGAAAGACAATTTTGGAAATAGCCTCAAAAGTGCAGTAAAATCAGCATATTTTTCAAAGTAGATACAATGACGAAAAAAATAATGAAAAAAATGAGGATATCAGAAGCGAATATTTTGTGCCTTTCGCACAAAATTATCCGATACTAAACTGCGTATATATGTATTTGATAGCTGGAACCGAAACGGGCGTAAAGTTGGAACATTTAACAAGTTTAGAAATAAAAGTACGCCCTTTAGAGGTTTAGCTTTAAATATATATGGTTGAGCGAAACTAGATCGTCGTTGCAATGTACAGGGACAACTTCGTTACGTCATGACGCGACGAATTTATGCCCCGTTAACTTCGTTCGATGCGCGGAACGCGATGCTAAGCTCTGCAGGCTCAGCTTTACAGAGGGCAAAGTCGGTGCAACCGTATATTCTATACCAAAAGCCAGTGAGAGAGAGAAAGATTCATCGAACGCTGTGAATTCAATCGTGCGATCCCGGTACCAAGCCCGACCGAATTGAGAGGTAATTGAAAGTGTACATAGAAGCGAAATTAGAGACGAAAGTGCCTGTTTTACTCTCGTCAAGCTCTGTACTACGTACTCCGGAAAGCTTCAAACGTTCAATTTAATATGTACGCAATATTGACCACCTTTCTTAATTATTCGCTAGTTAACTCATTTCAGAGACAAGTAATTCCATTCATTTACATTTAAAAAAATAGTTAAATCTTTACTACTTTCAGCGACTGATAATCAAGTATTTTTCACTAACAAAAACGTCGAATTTGGTTCATGAAATTTTAAAAGGACGACAAAATTAATTCAATGGATTATTCAATAAATTACGGCAATTTTTTTTTTTTTTTTAATCAACTTCGTATTAATTCCTAGCAGAATAATTAAATTAATGGCAACGGAATATTAAATTTGCAACCCGGTTGAAACAATTTTTTGAAACAGATTCAAATAACGGATATTCCATATTAATGACGATCAATTTTATATAAATTGTAACGAAAATCGATCGCGTTTTTAATAAAAGTCAAATTTAAAATGTTTTCGAACCAATCATGCTCGAATCGAGACTTAATGAAAGTGAACCTAAAATATCGGTAAAATATACTGCAAATAATGAAAAAAAGAGACTGAAAATGTGGAAGCAGAGGGCAAAAAAGTTAGAAGAAAGCGACGATCCAAGAATCGAGAAAAACCTGCTCGACCGATATTACCGGAAGAGAGAGGAGAAGATGGTCGGAAGAGAAAATCGTTAAAAGTTGAAGACGCGTTAGCGCGAAATAGTTTCGTTGTAATAGACAAAGTTGCTTCGAAGCTTCACCGACGATATTTTCTTCTCTCTCTCTCTCTCTCTCTCTCTCTCTCTCTCTCTCTCTCTTTCTCTCTATTTCTTCTACCTTTGGTACAATCTTCTCGTCGAGGGTTCTTCCCGGACGCTTATTATTTTATATTTCGTGCTTCGGAGTTTTGGCCAGAAGAAGAGGAGCCAAGAAACACCAGCGGTGTAGAGATAAGAGAGAAAATTTCTCTCACCAGGCTCGCGATGTCACCGAGTGAAACAATCGTTTAACGGCGCGAAGCTACAGTTTCCGAGACAATTAGCAAACTTTCATTCGTCTGTCTTTACGCCAAAGTAGCTCCAATTTATAATAAATCATTTAATATGGAGCTTGCCTTTATTTTTCAGATAAACATCGCAGATTCGAGATGACGACCTTGCTGATGAGTTTTTAAAGAAAAACAAAAGGAATATCAGTTGCTCACTGAATAATTAGCTTCGACGATTAGCATATAACGAAGAAACAAACCTCAACACGTTGATCAAATGAAAAAAAAAATAATAATTTCTTAAATTAAAACGTATAAACAGAAAGCGAAAAGTTCGTTATCAACAATTAACAATAATACAGAAAGAAAAACCACTGTATAAACTTTTCAGCACAAAAAACTAATTAGAAAAGGTAGAAAAATACAAACAAACATAAAAAAACGCGAATTAGGACAAGCAAAAAACGATAAAACCGAAAATCCCAGTCAAAAGAATTTCCCAAATGAAGAAAAAGAGTACAAAATAAAACAAATTCACCTGTGATGGAAGGACAGAATTTTGACACAGTAAACAAACACGATCAGACGTAACACAGAATTCGCATCGTGAGCATATATAGATAATATGACGAGAGAGGTTGTGTGTTTAATATATATAGCAATGGACCGTAGAGATTCTGCGTTTGAGATGCATGTTCTGGATCACTCTACGTCTCTCCCTCACCCCGTCTCTTCACGCTGATGTAATCATAGGTGACACAATTAATCACTGGACCATCCCGCCCAAACCGAACCATTAGCGATTGGGCATCCCTGCAATTCCCATCTCTGGAATATCTCATGTTTGTTCCAGCAATTCCAGATCTATCTGTCTTCCTCACTATTCCTACCATTCCTCTCTCTGTCGCTCCATCCTTCTTTCTCCGCTTCCTGTTCCTCTCTCTTTCTCTCTCTAGCTTCCTTTTGCTCTTATTCTCTCCCTCTTTCTCCCCTTTCCCATTTTCTCTTCCTCTTTCCCTCTCTTTTTCTTCCTTCCTCGCTGTCGCTCTGTCTATTCCTCTTCCTTTCTGCTCCTTGATCTATTCCTCTTTCTCTTTCTCTCTTTCTCTCTCTCTCTCTCTCTCTCTCTGGCTCTCTCTTTCTCCAGCGCCGTTTTCGGCCAGATAGCATGATAGGAAAATTCTCAAAAAATTCACGAAGCTAGTTTGATCCATATACTAAAGCGTTACACTTATATAGATATTTCCCAAAAAGATCGTCTAAATATGTTTAATATGTACAAATACGAACAATTATACGCATGATGCATGCAGCGGTGAAAAAAATTCTAACTCCCGAACCAGAGATCGGAAAAAAAATAAAGAAAAAAGCTAATTGAAGCTAAAGAATGCAGGAATACAAAAAAAATAAATCATATCAGTCAAATATTACCGGACACATTATTTTCGATAATGAAAAATTGGAATTTTACGAAATAAAAAACCGGATTTTTCGGAATTAAAAATACTATATCATTGATATTACGTCGATAACAGTCGTTCAATTTGTACGAGATAATATAGAACATTCACAGTCGAAATACCGAATAAGAATGAGGTGAAGAAAAATTGCACCGCGGTATCGTCGTCCAATATTCGCGGAAAAATAAGAAAACATAAAGGGGGCCATAAAGGAGAAGGGACGCTGGCCAAGCGTAGAGTCAATTCCGCGAAGTTTATAGCGCGGCCCTTGGTCAAAGGGTACGAGAGAGAAAGTCGGTCATTCGGCGAAAAAAACAACGAACGCTGAGCTTACCAAGAATATCTAAATTTTGTAAATTCAATTCATTTTTTTTCATTTTTTTCCAGTTTTTTATTCATTATCGGACCAAAAATATTGTGTTGACCAACGGAAATATTCGCTAGTCATTTAATAAAATCATCATAACAATTATTGAAACTTTGTTCAAATTATCGCTCAATAAAAGACTTACGTACGACCCCAACGCGGGTCATTCGTGTCCTTCCGCGATTTCAGTCGCTCGGTACTCGGAGGGAAATGTAAGCTGGAAGGGGACCTTTCGCGGAAAGTTTCCTTTTGAATCAAACTTTTTTTACGGTCAGTACCGATTAAGATGAGGTGACAAGTTTAACAGGACTCGCAGAATGTCAAATAGGTTTGGACACAAATAACCCACGTTGGTGCTGTAAGGGTTAACTGTACTTCTTCATCTAGGTATTTCATCCTGGTATCTCTAAGTTATCTTTTTTAATTAAGCAAACTTCGGGTTTGTTTTTTCTGCGCTTTTTACTGCGTTTTATTTCTGTGACCAATCCCTTTTCGCTTCGCCTTATACGCCTTTTCTACTCACAGTATTGTGCGCGTTTTTATATTTTTCTATTATTGTTCGTATTTTTTCCCACCGCTCTGACCGCTCCCAAGGTCATTGTTTCCGCTTTTACGCTAACTCCTTGTTTATTTTATTTTCTTCTCTATTCATGGTAGTTTTTTTGCGTTTTCTCTACTTTTATTTATATTTTTATCTTATTCTCTCTAGCCATGTTACTTTTATCTTTATTTATATCTTGTTCTGCGCTTGAATGACTCATTCTCTATTTTATTTTCGTTGTTACCACTGGTTTCATTTTTATGTTTATTTTTTGTTCCACTATCCACTGCATTTATATTTGTTATTTCTTTTTTTATTTTATGTTTATTTTTCATTCTACTGTCCATTGTAATCTATACTCTTAATATGATGTATCCACCTTTGCCCTAAAGCTTGCCGGGGCATAATAAATCTATATATATCTATCTATCTCTTCCTCCTCTCTTTATCTATTTTATTTTATCTATTATTATTAATTTTAAAACCTTATTTTATTCCACTATTTTGTAAAGTCTATCGCTTCTATTATTTTCTACTTCATCTCGATCTCTTTGTCTTTATTTTTCCCATCACTTTCTGGAATACAAACAAAGCTTGCCTATCAAAATATCTGCAATGATAATCTACACGAATATTCCAACTAACACTATGCCAAGCAATGTTATTAATCCTAAAACCTCACAACGGGGTAATTAGTTACCCCACGAAAATGTCAAGTTTCCTTCCCGAACCAATTTTGTAAAACCATTCCTTCCGTTTTATAGTTTTCACCATTAAGGGGAACCACTAGTGTGACACTTTCAAAAAATCGATTTTTTTTGCATTTTTCGATAGTCTATACCTTCAAGAATAACATACAAAAATTTCAAGTGCGGATTTCAAGTAGTTATAACAATGAAATCAATATTTTTATCTTTCAAATGCGTTTTTCTCAAAACGAAATTTTTCAAATTTGCTGCAGTTCTAACTCGAATACAAATCATTCAATCGTCTTGAATCTTGTTTTAGCGTATTTAGTATTTGTTTCTTCATACAATAACCCTTCAGTTTTTCGATTGAATAAAAAATGTCAATTTGCCATGCAAAAAACCATCAGATTTTTAAGCGTAATTTGGAACTTTTTTTCAAAATTCCGCCATTTTGTTGGATTTTAATTTTTTTTCACAATCCTGCGTCGTTGTACAGGCAATACCTTCTAGTTTAACGGACTTCTTTTATTTTTTTATTTCAGGCACTCTGAAGGTCGCAATCACTGCAGCAGTGGGAGAACTTTTTTTTTGAGACTCGGGAAACGGCGCATAAGTCGCTGAAAATTGAATATATTCATATAAAAAAATTATTATATATACATAATTTATACACAAATATATCCTCGAAATTTCAAAACATTCTATGCAATACTTTTCTTTCAATAAATTCTCGAAAATCACCTTTTTGTTTGGGCAGTCACACCACTAGTGGTGCGCCTTAAATATTTACCGAATGCCACTTTATCATGCACCATTCTCTTCGTTATCAAAAACCGAAGAGAATGGTATACAATTAAACCTTATTATCGCATACGAGGAACATTTTATGCTAACGAAAAGATTGAGGTAATTATTTACCTCAGTGTGGGGTTTACGCTGGAAAAAATAGATTGTGGGATTCTAGGGTTAAATACTTCGTTAGATCGTCGAGAAATAATCAAATTTTGATGAAAATTCAAGTGTATGTTTGCATTATTCATTTGGTTTTGATTCAGGCTTTCATTGACTGTTAATTGAAGCAATTTGATAAATTTATAGTTGATTGAACGAATTTTATTCCAGACTTTTTTGGTAATATCATTAGACAGTTTTTATATCCCAAAAAAATCTCGATCCTATTTTCCCTCTCGATAATTTTTTTTTTCATTCTTTTCTACAAGAAACTCTTATGTGCTATCCTACAAAGCCTTGTATCCTAGTGACGAAGCTCGTTAGACTCCATTCTTCTTCGATTATTCGTTTTTTTTTCTTTTTCTTTTTTTTATTTCTCACAGCCACTGAGGGCTTTCTCTCATCGCCCACATTCAATATGATTGATCGATTGTCATTGTTCTCTCCTGCTACAAAGGTCTTTACATTCTTCTCCTAGAATGTCCCGTTGAATCGCCTCAGGATACAGCTTTCTTAAGTGGGCGCCAACCAAAAAGGTCCACTTCGCTCTGGCTCAATGACTAGAAAGGGAACGATAGAAAAACGTACGATCTTCGCGAGAAAAAAGGGTGCGACGTTGATTCATAACTCAAAAAAGTTAAGCTGCATTTGTCGAAAAAAATTGCTTATTCGATAAAGAACAATAGTCTTTTCTATCGATAGAGAAAAATAGTTGCTTTTTTGGTAAATGCCAGGGATCGTTCTTGAGAACAGCAAATGAGTCATTTTTGGAGAAAAACTCAAGTTTACTATTTTTTTCCAAACAATTCGATGTTATTTCCTTTATTGGCCACTTTTCAATTAATAAATTAATTTAATTATTTAAAAATGAATAAAAAATCCGTAACGATTGACAACTTTTTTATAGAACCAGTAAATAAGTAACTTTTTTGGGAAAAAAGTATTTTTTTTAGCGAATGGAAATTTATAGAATGTTTTAAAACGTAAAAATTAAGAGCTTTTTCGAGAAAATCAGTTACATTTTTGTCCATCATCTGCTTCATCAATATTATAAAATATTTCTTTCCATATATTCATTTTTCAGAAACATGATAATTCTGTTGAGATAAGAGCTTTGCTTCTTTCGTTCACTGCCCCTTGAGGCGAAGGAAAAGGAAAGAGAGAGAGAAAGCCAGCTCGATTTACATTCAGCCAGGAAATGAATTCTTTCTCACCCTGCGATATAATTAACGAGGCAAGTTTTCCGAGGCAATAAAGCAGGAGTGGACTGGAGTAAGGGTACTCTTAGAATAAGGAGAAAAAGAATTTTAAAAAAGAGGAGAAAAGAAAAGCCAGAGTCCCAACAAACTGGGAAGGTAAGAAAGGAAAAGAGAGGAACAGAATATAAAAAAAAAAAATCAAACAAAAAGAAGAGAGTCTAAAAGAGATGAAGCGTAATGAACTAAAACGGCGGAGTCTCCGAAAACTACGAAACTTTTGTCTTTCCATCTTAATTGTAACATAATATATGTAAAGCTTTACAGACTCTAAGTACCCCAAACAAACTAAGTCACGTGAGACTCTCTTGTCCCAAGGAAACACATGAAGAGAGTAGCGCTCCGCAGTGTTCCGTGAATTGCAGGAATATCGCTCGACTTCTTCACCCTCAAGTGGTTTCGCACCTCTAAATTTTCACAAGCACGAAAAAAACAATGTGGTAGAAAAAAGGGGCGAAAAAAATGGCAGCTTAGGTGAGAATATGGGAAAATAGCAGTTTTCCCTTCCTCCCTTCATTTCAACTACGATTCAGGCTAAAGCAATCATACACTTTGAGAAAAAAAACATGCTGGAATTTGGTCAAAGTGTCATCCGTTATATTTTCACGGTTACATTTCAACTTATCCGAAGTGTATTATCGTATCTTGTTAAAAAAATGATAAAATTTTTATTCTGTTAACGGGTGAGGACTACTTGTAACGCCGAAAAAACGTTTTTTTCGGAATTTTTTTTTAAAACCGGTTTTATTATTTAGTGAAAAACGTTTTCCCATATGAATAATCAATATTTCTAGAAGTTACAGTAAAATTTTCATTGAAAAATAATGATAAATAAGCGAGATACAGTCAGTCTGCGAGGGATCCAAAAAAAAAGGCGTTTTGCGGTGATCACCCGTGAAAAAATAGCCAATACTTACAATACGGCCAGCGCTCGGGACAACATTGGCTACCCAACCGGTGGCGTCCAACAGTAGGACCGATGCGCGGCCGATCGTGTTTACCTAGGTTGAAATTGAGCATAGGTGTACAACGAAATGCCAGTGCTGGCCCAGCAGCGCAATTTCAATGGCAGCCAACAGTAGGCGGTTGACGGTTACGCCAACCTTGGGCCGATCCTGTTCGCCAAGGTTGAAATTGAGCATAGGCGTACAATGAAATGCCAAGCTGGCCCAGTGGCGTAATTTCAACGGCAGCCAACAGTAGGTGATTGACGGTTACGCCAACCTTGGGCCGATGCGCGGCCGATCCTGTTCGCCAAGGTTGAATTTGAGCATAGGCGTACAACGAAATGTCAATGCTGGCCCAGTCGCGTAATTTCAACGGCAGCCAACAGTGGGCGATTGACGGTTATGCCACCCTTGGGCCGATGCGCGACCGATCCTGTTCACCAAGGTTGAAATTGAGCATAGGCGTACAACGAAATGCCAATGCTGGCCCAGTCGCATAATTTCAACATCAGGCAACAGTAGGCGGCCGATGGTTATGCGAACCTTGGGCCGATAATTTTTACCGTTTAATGTGTTGTCAAGATCGAGAGCTCAATGTAAATACCGGCAGATAACGAACTGTTGGTGCTGGGCCAGCATAGGGCCTTGGACGTCAGCCGTACATGATCCCACTGTCTTAACATTGTATTAATTTGTTATGGATTGCTATCTACAATGATTACAGATGTATTAATGTTATTATGTTCAATTATCATAAACTATTCCCACGTTAATTGGTGTAAATATACAAAACCATACGGTATTACAAAGGTGTTATGATATTTTGATATTATTCTTCATCAGGATCAATAATTTCTATAAAAATCAATATTTTGCCATCATAGATATATCATATTAAGCGCTCTCTTTTAATGCTCATAATTTTACTACAAATTTGAAATGTAGATTTCAAACATGCTGAAAAAATTTCTATACAGAGTTTTAAAAAATTGACCGTTTTTCGGATTCAGAGACTTCGAATTTTATTTTTATACACGTTAGTAATCCATTACTTATTTGTCATCGTATCTTATTGGAGTATGAATCAGCTTATAGAAAAAGTTACATTTCATAAGTTTCGAAGTAGTCGATAGTGTAGTGGTTAGGGTCCCGAGTTAGTGATGTAGACGTTAGGAAGGAAAGTCGTAAGTAGGCAGTTCGAATCCTGCTCAGGCAGAAAATATGTAACTTGAATAAATATGAACGGACTTGGTTTTTTTTTGTTTTTCTTTAAATATATACCGTTCGAGATAATTAATATTCTTATAGACTCGGAAAATGATAATTATTAACATAAATTTAATAGCAATTTAATAATCTAATAATAAAAGCCGATGCTCGGCCGACGTTGGACCAGTCTCGGCACCAACGCTGGGCCAGCTTTGGTGTCAACTCTGGGCTAACGCTGTTCGCCAACTGTAGGACCGGTGTAATATTACGGAATTAAGGGAGCTTTCCAGTGTGACAGCCCGAAAAATCGCTGTTTTTCGCGATTTTTTTTTTTAAAGAAAAAATAATCTAATCGGTCTGGTTTTTTTTTGTATATTAATTGGGTATTGAAGAATACAAAACAATTTTTTAAAGATCGATTTATTTATTAATTAATATCTATAAAAATGGTGAAACAATTGTTGCAGAAAATGCACTTGGATGTGGTGTCCACGTTGGGGGTCACAATTTTGATCTGAAACAAAAAACACAAAAAGATTATTGATCGGTATATAATTGGCTTTCGTGCTATGGAGGCTTTTTTTTTTTTTTTTTGCAAAAATGGCGCCGGTTTGAACAAAAAGTATCGATTTTAGCATTTTTTTTGGCAGTTTTTTTTACAAAAAAATAGGAAGATGTCAAAAAAAAAAAAGCTTCCATAGCACGATAAACAATGACGTTAAGAATATTGTGTAAAAAATTCAACTCGATAGCTTTAAAACTCTGCCCTCCAAGTTGGACACCGTTTTGAAAAATGCTGTTTCGAGAAAAACGCTTTCAAAGTTTCAAGTGAGGAAATTTTAGGTAAATCGTTTACTTACGGTCAATCAGCGATGCCAGGTCCATACAATATCCCTTCTGCTTCTTCGAAAAGATCGTGCTCAATGGATTGTTCAGTCCGACGAGCTGTCCTCGCCTCTTTGCTATCCAGGGACGCCCGGCGGTTTGCTTGGGTGATGCGCACATTCTTGTACTTAGCGGCGAAAAACCAAAAAGAACTCCAAAATCACATAGCTAAACGTTTGATCGATTCGGACTTCAAACTCTGGACTCTTTTTCAAGATTTTTGCTGCCGAAGTGCTCGCAAACGTTAGATCCGTTTCGATATCGTGTCGATTTGTTCCCTTGAAACCCGCGGATCTTTTTCGTTCATTTCGCGGATGTCCGCTTCTCGAGCCTTTTCTATCCTGCCACGCACATTTCTCTTTCGTAGATCTATCCATTTTGAATGTCGAAACCGAACTGAAAGACGAACCGGACTCACGTTGGAAGGTACACGAGCAGGTAGGAACGAGACAATAGAAATAACGGTCGCACGGGCAGACGGCCGACGCGGCAGCTGTAGCGCTCCGTTGCCTTCTTCCAAGAAATGCTGTACAGTAACCGAAATAATCTGAATTTCGGCATGAAAATTTCAGGGAATATTCGGAAGAGTGTATACTATTCGATAAAGCAAAAAAAAATCGATTTTTTGAAAATTTCACACTGGAAAGCTCCCTTAACCCAAGCGTTGCCCCACGTTGATGACAACGCCCGGCCAGTTGTCGAACATAGCTGGCGTAATACTGGGCCGATGCTGGGCCTTTTGTAAATCTTTTCACGGGCACTGCTGCTCATCACTGAATGATTTGAAACCAAAAAAATTAACGGGGATCATTAGTGAATCACATTGGGCCCTGGATGGACGAAGGGTTAATGAAAATTTCGATTTTTTACAAAATGGCAGATGTTCAAAGTGAAAATTTGTTTTTCGACCAAAATTTCACTCATATTTTCGGTTATAAAAAAAAACTATTCACCGCAGGTAAAAATCCTTCGTCCATTCACGAGACAATTATGTACAGAATAAGTGATAAAAATTTCAAAACGATCGGTCAAGCCGTTCTGGAGTTACAGTGATCACCGACTTTGAAAACGTGCTTTCGAGAAAAACGCGTTTAAAGTGTTAACTACCTAGTTTTACCCGCTCGAGGCGGCTGTGCTCAAAGTTGCAGATCTTCATGAATAATGCTCCGATTTGTCTAAAATTTTCAGAGAATACTTTTAAAATGCTGTACTTTTAGAAAATGCCAAAAAGAAAACGATTTTTTTGAAAATGCTGACTAGCCCTCACTCCTTAATAAGTAGCAAAATATTTACTGTATCCTAAAAGTTAAACGATAACAAGTGGCTTTGCCATTTTGCAAGTTAAGCAGCTTGGGACGAAGCCAGTACTTGGATGGGTGACCGCTTAGCCAAAAACCGGCCCGCGCATCGATCCCTGAGTGGGAGGCAGAGTTTTTCTTAGTTTTTGATAGTATTAAGAATATCTTAGCGGTTCCGTGTGGTCAATTGACCGTATATAAAGGTTTTTCCTTGAAAAACTACAAATTGACACTATTATGGTGTATAAAATATTTTTTTTTTTTTATACATGCGTAATAAAACGACAGCAATCCTGACCAATGAGATAATATTTTTAAAAATTACATATTTTTAATCACTCAATCGAACTCGTCAGCTGTTAACAGTCGATGAATTTTTTAAGCAAAGTCTGGCAGCGCTGCATACTCGCACTATAAACATAAACCTCCTTAGCCTCTTTTGATAGCGGAACAGGTCTCGTTTATCAATAAGCTTGTGTTCGAGATAACTTAAAATGTTGTGACCTCGGTAAAAAAAAATCATTTGCAAGCCCAGGACCGCACATTTGGTGTCTTCGATAATATTTTTATTTCAGCATAGCCTAATATAGGTTATATTATCTCTGTCACGAATGTGTAACGTTGCCAGCTCACTGTAAGAATTTTTCAGCGCGGACCGATCGAGCAACTAATCGAATTTATTGAGGTTTTTCCAACTTTAACTCAAAATTTTGCAAAAACTAATTCGGTAACTCGTTTTTTTTTTATGTTACGATATCAATCTTTGATGATTGATTTATAACTGAGAATGAAAACTTTATGGCTATGTAATAATTAAATATATGTAATATACAATGGGAATAAAATCCGAAGTTACGTCATAAGACACCGGGTTAAAGTTACAAATTTTGGAATTTAATTTCTCACTTAAATTATCGGTAAAGTGTTCCCAATTTTTTCTGAAGGAAATAGTGAGTTCAATCGACAACATGTTTCAAATCTGATATCTTGTCTAATACTCGACCTTTCGCTACGACCTCCTTAACCAACTAAAAACTCGGTAAAAATATAGTCGACTGTGTCGGCACAGGTTTTCCACAGTTTCCCTGGGCCCTTGTGTAAATACGACACAATAATGCATTAAGAAAGAGTGGCTGCTGATGGTAACACTCTCGAGAGATCGTACAGGAACATGAAAATTAGTTAACTGGGGAAAAAGTGATTGGATGGAGTCGGATGAGCCCGAAAATGGTATCGCAGAAACATTGAAAAAATTTTTTTCTTCAAATTTTTTTATTCAAAAACATTTTCGCTGGCCGCAAAATAATATGCCCTTTAAAAATATGATCTTAAATAATGAATAAATTCATATTCATATGGTACATGTTGTCTTTTTTTAATCTTTTTTTTATCCACCGTGAAGAGTCGAGATAAACAGAATCGTATCTCCAGGACGAAGCTTGTAGTCACCTTGACCCTAAAAAATCAATATTATTATTGAGCCATTTGTTGTGCTCATTTTGAGTGGCAACTTTGTTTGTTTTTTTTTTTTAAGTTAAAAAATCATTTTTGTTTTTAATGCATTTTTTCTGTAACTTTATCCAATTGTGAAAAAATTCTTAAGTGCTGTTTAATTTACTGAAAAATTCTTTACACCGACTTTTCCATAGCTGTGATAAAAAAAAATATCGATCAGCTTAGCCCATCATTTGCCTTCCCTTTTATAATTTACGATTTACGAGCTGGGAAAACAGATCTTGTATAGGGAGACATAAAATAGGGAGGAAAAAAACGAGCGAAAGAGAAAAGTGAGAGGAAAATAAGTGATTTTATAATATGGCAGAAAAAAGTCAGTCCTACATAGGCAATTCCATATTAATTGAATTAAATTCTATTTAGATACAAGAAAAGTGAATTGAGTTTGAAAAAAAAACTTAAGAAATCTCGTCTCACAATACACTTTTTTCGTACTTCAAATGTGATGAATTGGTTATTAAAACGTTAATCGAACAAAAAAAATTAGAGAAATTATCAAAATTGTATTTTCGAAATTTTCGAACAATAAAAAAAAATCGATAATTTAAAAAAAATTACTCCAACTCAAATTTCGTCAATAATTTTCTAGTTTGGAGATATTTAAAAAAAAAAAAAAAACATTTATTGTGAACTCGAGATGGACAAATGATATAAAAAAAATATTTCATCAAAAATTAACCATTTTGAAAACCCAGTACGTTATGAAAAAGATGACAGTTCATTTTTTGATTTTTCTCAGAATATTTCTCAAAATGTCTGTTTTCAACAACGCGAAACTTTTTACCAGTCACTCGAACAATTACCTCAAAAAAAAATGATAATTACATTCTTTTGTAACCTTTTTCGATGTATTAGCCTTCTTACCAAATATAGCACGCGAAATTCACGAAAAAAATTGACTCAAAGAGACAAAACGTCCCATTTACATGGAACGTCTTATAAATACGAAAGAATTTCTTAAAAAGTGAATATTATCATAATAACGGGCAAAGCCATAATCTTTTCTCAAGTCTGGTTTCACTCTTTCTTTCGTTCGTATATGTTTGCTACGAAAGTGCGTTTCCCGGAGTTATAATCTCATTTTTTTCCCTCCCGTTCTCATCGTTTTGCAACCTTGAGCGCACACACCAGTACGAAAAGCTCTAAGAAGAGACCATATCTTCAATAGGGGTTGGCAAGAAGAGCGAGAGCATGTACATTTGCAAATTTAAAATGATAATTTTTTGGCGAGTGGGAGTGGCGAACCGAGGTCATTTGCACCCTCGTGGCCCGTTCCAACCGAATAAACGCGCTTCTCATTTATTTTATTTTTTTCTCTCTCTTCTTTTCTTTAAACTTTATTTCTGTCTCTCTCTCTCTCTCTCTCTCTCACTGTCCCGAGCAACAAAAATCTTCGCAAGCATTTTACACGATAAAGGAACTTAGCAAAATGGGGGAGAACAGCTCACATTTGTCAGGCGTCAAAATCAGGTGCAACATAGCGAATGACGCCAAAAGTTCTTTAAAGAAAAAAATTAGCAAAAGAGTCGTATAATTCGGTGATTAAAGCAAAAAAACTTACCATCAATTCCCAATCGGCGTCGTTGACCAAAACGAGTATTCCGGGTCGCCTGCGAGAAAGGAATAAAACAGTATTTTTAAGATCAATCGCGATAACGACCTACAAGAAAATTTTTCTCGCTCTTTTTTTCATAAACTTTCCTCGAAATGCTTTGTGGGTTGTGGGTCAAAATCGCGGTGGCGTTGCGCGGGCTTCTAACAGCGCCACGTTGAGGCGAAAACCGAAAGTTCATTGCCGCGCCATCTCTCGAAAAATCATAAGAAGTTCATTGAGACGCCATCTTTGTTCGAGTTCACGAGACAGCGCCATTTTTACCGTGACCAGCACGTCGTATCCCGCACGAGCATTTATTGGTTATAATTTTAATGATAACGGGAAAAAAGTGCAGAAACGCAACGTGCACTGTATGAACGTGAAGAATTTTCATCGAAACTTTTATGCGATCGGCGATAAAAATTTGTCATTTTATAACTTACACAGTGTCGTTTTGGAGAAATAGCTCTTCGCGCTCGGTCAGCAGGTTATCGCGAATCCAGTGAAGAAGATTGTTCAATGTCCCTGAATTAAAAAAAAAAAAAAAAAACAAATGTGAATTTTTTGTTAGTGCCGCGAGGAAACGACGACAAATATATTCGAGACTCACACTCTTGGCCTCCAGGTAAAGTAACTTCGTGCTTTTTTTTTCTCTCGACCAGTAATTCAGCTCCGCCGCTGTAAATGATAAAAAAAAAAGAAAGAACGCCGATTAACCACCGCGTGTTGTTCCAAAGAATCCCTATTAATTACCCGAATTCGATCGTCACTGGAAGTCCCGCGTCGCCTGAAGACATTTTCTCAAACTACTTAATAAATTGTTTTCAATTGATTAATACGCTTTTAATTTTTCGAGCCGCCAAGTTTCGTTTCTACTGTCATTAAAAACATCTTCGGAAATCCCGCGTTCCTCGCGTTCAAGTCCCGACGAGTAGTTCATTTCCGCCGTTCCGGTAACACGCTTTTCCTTATCACTCTCGAGCAATTATTATCAGAATTATTTTTTAATAATATATAATAAATTATCGTTTGATCCTCTAACGAAATAAACCTTCCTCTGCCCCAACTCCTTTTTCTCCTCGATCAATAATCGTCCTCTAATTCGGGATCTTAAATTGCGCGTATAAAAAAAAAACAAAAACATCGCGCATTCGATACACTTTGTCTCCGGCATTATTTAGCCGCAGGGTTGACGCGAAAGAGCGATCACAATTACCCGGCAACGAAAAAAAATCTCGCGCATTAAGGTACTTTTATCGTCATTATTTATTTTTCTCTAATTCCTTTGTCACAATGGTGAAAATACTTTGTGCGGGAATTTTGGGTCGTAAAACGAAAAAGCCGGTTGTGACATCGCGCCTCTGCAGTTTAGCGAACCGGGGGGCGCCATTATGGCCGCTGGACAAAGATTTTCGCATTAAAGTTGCAATTATCGATGTTTTTTTTTCGTAAATCTCTGTCTAAGCCTTGAAACACCTAATTTTTCGAATTGAAATTTTTTCTCGTTCGCCATTTTCGTCATTCCTAATTTTACCATAGATTTTTTCATCCAGACTTTTTGGCGGAATGTCGGCTGTGGGAGAACCTCCTGCGGACGAAGATCCAAACGTAAATTCAACTAAAAACGACGAAGGAAATCAATCGAAGAATGTCAGTGATACGGAAACGGAACCGGCGATGCTTGACGAAGAAGAAATGCCGTCGTACGTCAGTCTCAACAGTCTCCCAATTCTTGATGAAAACAGAGCGGAACAAAACGTTCCGCAACAATCACAGCCGCCGGCCCATGCCGAAGAAAGAGCTTCTAGCCCTTATCAGAGCGAACAAGGCGCCGAAAGCGTTTGCGTCCTTTCCTCTGGTGAGGAAAGTGACCGAAGACCCTACGGAATGATGGAAGATTACGATTCAGAGGGTAAAAATCTCAATTTTGCATATTTGATATAATTGATCAATTTTCTAATAAATTTGACATCTATCGATTGGAGAATTTTGTTAACTTACACAAAATAAAAGTTTATTTCTTACGATTATCAAAATGGTGCAAAATTGTGGGAAAAATATTGAAAGATATTTTTCCACTGAGAGAAATATTTTTTGAATGTGTAAACTAAAAAAAAAAACTTTCGAGCATTTAATACTCAATTATGAGGAGTTTTCTAACTTAGCATGATTAGGATATAAGAAAAAATGTTAAAATTGATAAAATTATAAACGTGTCGAATGAAATATTAAAATGTATTGAATTAAGAATAATTCCAGTTGATTTTTTGTAATGAATTTAAAATTTATTGATTGAATTCCTTATATTGAAATTAAATCGAATTTTTAAGCATTGAAAACTCATTTTGGAGAAATGCTTTTAATTATCTAAATATAAAAACAATTGTGGTAGAATAAACTGTTTCCAAAATATCGAAACCTTCCTTCTTAAGCATTTTAATCTTTCGAAATTTTACCTTGGATTTTTTTTTTAATTGAAAAAAAAATAAATTTTCCATGAAATCTTACAGTTATTTTAAAAAATTTGATATTCGAACGAAATTAAATATTTGACCGTCCAGAACTCAATTTCGCCGACTTTTTTCGTATCCAAAGAGCATAACATTCGATATGCTACTAAATTGAAACTTGATCAAAATAATGTTGATATCAGGCTATTCGAGTGTTGAAAACACAATATTGTTTACAGAAATGGATATGGAAGACGAGGAGGAGGAGGATGAGGAGGAAGAGGATGATTCGTGTATGAACGACGAAGACGAGAGTGATGGGGACATAGAACCAGAGCAATTTGAGAGATCTTCGGACGATTTTGTTTTGCGGTACGACAGTGGTTTGGAGAAGCACCACAAGGAGCGAAGCAGATCGTTACAAGATTTGACGAATTCTCGTGGGAATTTGTCTCGTTTCGTGGGCAAGAGACGAAGTATAGATTTGATGGGTTCTTACGAGTCAGAATTTTCTCGCCAGATTGTGCAGCCTCTGGAAGATCCTCTTTCGTTGCGAAAGAAGATGCCACGTTCGATAAACTACGACCATATCCCGAGCAAAGTGAAGCTCTACATCCAAGAAATGAAAGAACAACGAAGGCGATCGGCCGAGCGAATGAATCGAGAAAATCCATTGCAAAAGAATTCTAGCGACGCGAATTCTCGCAGCGACAACGCGAACGTTCCACGCCCTGCTGCCACGATACAAGTTCCAGAGAGCAAAAGAGTGAAAAGTTACTTAGAAAATGCTCTCAACGAGATAAATCATACGATTCAAGAACGAGAAGACGAAGAATTTTCAGAAATGAATAAAATCGAGGAAATGGAGACTGAAAAGGATACTTACGATATGGAAACCAATCAAATTCCTGAAAACCTCTCTCTCACGACTGAAAATTTGTCGAAAAAGCTCAAAGCCAATGGACTTGTGGAATACAACGAAAAAATCGTCGAGCCTTCGAAAACGAAGGAAACTAATGGCGAAGAGCAAATCGCCACGATTTTAAATCTTCGCACATTGAGTTACGAGGAATACACGAACGGCGATGAAAATTCGGAGGCTATCGTCGAAAATCTATCGCATCCGAGAGTCCAAGAGAAAAACACGGTCGAAAGCATGGAAGAAAATCATGGATCCGTTATCGGAGAACCGGAAATACAAAAAAGTTCATCTTCCCCAAAAAAAGAAGATGAAAAATTGAGCCAAATTGCCCCCAACGAAATCGTACAGCCACGCAATAATTGGAACTTGCGTGAATTAACTCTGGACGATTCGTCGAGGAGGAAAGTGGCTCAGGTTGATAGCGAAGTTTATCAGAAGATGTTAGACGAGAACGTGAATTTGAAGCTCGAGCTCGAGAAAATGAAAAAAACTCTGGAACAATGTCGTTCGGAGAATCAACCGAGGGAAGTGTACCAGAGAACTTTGGCGGAAAATGCGAATCTCAAGCGAGAATTACAAGAAATGAAAAACAAATTTGAACAATATCGAGCTGAGAACGTACCAGCAGAGACGAAAATAGCGTCGGTACAGACGGAAATCGATGTTGAAGAAAAAATGGATGTAACCGAGGATCCAGCGAAGCAAACGGCCTCGAAGACAAACAAATTGTTTTCCAGCACAGCAACATCGGCACAAAGTTCTATCGAACAATGGTCCGACAGCAATTGCAGTGCGGCCATTTCCATTGATCCACCGAACATCGAAGCTGCTCTTAACGCCGACGATAGTCTCGCCCCCGGCGAACGAACGAGCTTAAAGCCTTCTCACACTTTGTCACATTCGTTTGTCACCAGCTCGCGAATTCTTCAAACTCTCGCTAACATCACGCAAGGACGTACGAGAACATCAACGGGAGCTCCGCCGAACCCGACGGCAAAAAAGGCTCAGGTCGAGCCACAAGGTCAGTCCAAACGTCAAAAGTTCGATCCTATTTTCACGAAGAACGAAGAGGCCCGTACGTCACGCGCTAAAAAACGTAAAGCTTCCGATATGCTCGACGGCCCTCATGCTCTCTTCGAAACATTCAAAATTCCCCATACCACTGGCGATACGAGAAGAAAAATCAACTCGGATTCTGCCACAGATACAACTTACAACGCTACCGAACAACGAGCCACAAAGAACCATCAACAACTCAACAAAAATCCGGACGCAAATAACCCATGCAGGACCGACGATCTCGAGGATAACAACGACCCTCCTGACATACCACAAAACGTCAAATATTTCGTTTATCACGATGAACCGGATACCAAGGAACGAAGCTTCTTGATTCAGGCTGAAGATTCATCCATAAACACTGAAACCATCGACAAAGGTGGTAACGTACGCGAATGCGGACCATTCTTACTTGGCAACGTGGAAATTCGAATGACCGAGACTAATGGCACTATCAACATATGGGGGAAAGAGGTAAAATCATATTTCATGTATTTCAATTTGAATTACAAAAAAAAAACTATCAGGATCTCGAAAAAAATTCGGATTTTTATCAAAATTTCTACCTCTAAGATTTTTTATTAAATATGCATTTTCAGAGTTTCTGCAACAAATTTTAATAGTATTTCAATCTTTTTTCTTCTGAATTTAGCCCCATTTCTTTTTTGTATCATTCATAATTTCTAAATTATCGAATAAACAATTCTCAGTTGAGTCAACCGACGGAGGAACCGGAAGTCGAGGCAAACGTGGAAGATACGGAGACTCAAGACAGTCTAGCATTTCTTTCGAGGCGATCGTTCGTTTGCCAGAGTACGCCTTACACGAAATGTCCAAATCAGAACACATTGACGTGCTCATCGACGAAAAAACCTCGAATTTCTCCGAAATTCAGTAGATCAGGAATAGGAAAGTATCTCCGTTCAGCAGCAACGAATTTAACGAGAACGGTAAACAATCCCGTGCATCCTGATCACTTTGGACATTGCGCAAATTCTTCGCTCGCTGATACTTCCAGAACGACGAGCTATTGCGAGCATTGCGAATCTCATCAAAAACGAATTAAAATTACGAGCTGCGAACACCTTGCCAATTCGCGAACAAAACATTCCTGCTGTTTTCACAATCCGGAACCGAACGAGAGAGATTGCGATTACGTTTCCGACAACGAAGTCTTCGACGATTCAACCGTGTACGAGACAATGTCGAATATTCTCGCTAATCACGAAAAATACGCCAATTCTTTCAACAATTTAATGGCCAAAAATGTCTGCACTAATGTCGCGAACGAAGAAAAGTGCAGACATCACACGAGCCCGGGTCCTCGATCGTCCACGCGCGAACAAGCTTCCCATCAAACAAACAAACGCTGCTCATCCTGCACCGATGATTTACCCTCCTGCAGCAGACGACTCGCACGATCAAATCGACAATGTCGCGATAATTCCTGTCGCTCACACTCTCATGTCTCTTGCGAAGAAGACGATCATCCTTTGTTGTTCAATCAGAGTCCTGGTGAAACGCCGGAGGTAAAAAGCTCGTTTCCCATTAAAAATCAATGTATTCCTTTTTTTGTCGTTCTTTATTAATGAACTTTCGCTGAAGTATTTTACAGAATTAAAGAAATCGTTCAAACATAGCGGAAACTTTTTATGTTATTATTCATAACGTAAAAGAAAATCGCGATATTTTCGTCATTTGTTGAATTTTTTTTCGATTTAATTTAACAATCTGGAAATGGCGTAGAAAAATAGTGAATAATTTAAAAATAGCAATTTCTTTAAATATTCTGGACGTATATAAATATTAAAAAAATAAAAATCACTTCAAATATTTTTCAATCACAATCACGATCAAATAAAATTAACTCAATTTGCTAACTATTGTTCTCTTTGTCTTTGAATATTTAAAAAAATTTGAAAATTCAGATTTATCTACGTTTAATGTCCATTCATATGAATTCATTGAGCTCCATTTCTTTTTTATCGGAAAACTTAAATTATAATTGAGAAGGGGATTTAATAGGAAATTTTGTATTTTTCGTTTACAGACGAAACGACGAAGACTCAGTGGGAAAAAAGTACGAGGGATTCTCACGGACTTATTGCGCGGCTGCAGCGGTTGTCGAGATCCGAATAGCACGAGCAGCCTCCCAAGAGCCAACTTACAAAATGCTATTCCAAAAGTTTATGTGACGCCTTGTACGCCAACTGATCCATCATGTTCCAAGCACACTAATTCATCATCATCGCACCCGAATCATCATTCTTCCAACGAAAATGTCAAAGAAAAGTAAATAATGAATCAAACATTAAACAGAAATTTATCATTTATAAAATTCGTCTACAAAAAAATAATTTCGTTCTCAAATTAAAAAGAAACAAAAACCTTTTTTTTTTTTTAATTTCTAATTTTTCTAATAACACTACATTGTCTACATTGTTTTTTAAATTCTTATATTTTTTCTCCTATTTTTTAATCAACTATTTGTTTTTTCCAGATGTTGCAGTTCCTGCAGTCGACCTGCCGAGGTCCGTGCTCAAATCGAGAATGAACTGGAGACATTCCGAGTGATGATGGAGCAATTACTAACGCGTTCGCACGCGCTCCTCGAAGAGCTCAATCTCCTGAAGGCTGAGACTGACTGAACGAGTTGAACATAAAGAAGGATTAAACCCTCTTCGCGATCGGAGCACAAAAAACGAAAAAACGTGACTGTAATCATGTTTAATTGTGCTCAACCCCGAAACGGAAGCTGCAAAACTTCTGAAACTTCGCAAAGTTACAAAGAAAAAATATTAACGATTTTTATCACAATATTTCATTCCTGCTTTATCTGTAAATAATCTCGCGTTCGTCAACATTGTCGAAACTCTCATCGCGCCTCGAATAGTTTATTTTGAGGTTTTCCTCTTTCTACTTTCGTTCAGGACGTCGCATTTTAAAGGAGAGAAGTAAAAAAAGAAAATTCATTGACGATTTATTGATTATAAGAGGATAATACAGCGGCCGATGATATAAAAAAGATAAAAAGATTACTACAAAGTAAACGTCTTGTTATATAAGTGGATTGTCTCGTTTTTGCTTCTATCTCCTTGCGCTTTTCGACTTTTTCCTCAGTAGTTGCAATCGCAGGAATCGTAACCTTGCCCGGCTGTTTCACTCGGCATATAACCCATTGAAGGTTCGCCCTGGCCACCAGGATTAAATATGTTGCTGTACGACGTCTTCAAATAATTCACGTGACCCTGCAGCGAACGAATTCGACCCTGTGCCTGCTCAAAAGCTTCCATCAAATTGTTTATTTGACCCTGCATTTTTTGGCGAATCTGCAAAAAGTAAAAAATCGGGAATCCAATTCACCAATAAATTCAAATTATCAACCGATATTCAAGAAAAATCTCCAAATACTACAAGATTAAAAAAAATAAAGAATCACTTTTATAAAAAGCGAGAATAAACGTTCGTTTTTTCCTTCATTCATGTCAAAATCCCACATTTTTCTACTTAATAAAATTAATATCAGTTTTGGAAAAAAATTTCAATTTCTCAAAAGTTGACTTTTGAAATAAAAATAATTTCGATTTCGCAAACAGCAAATAATCGTAAAATATGCATTTTTTAGTTTGGCTTCACTTCAAAATAAACTCGAGAAAAAAATTGAGAATTCCCCAAAATTCGATTTTGAAGAAAGCGCATCGTGGTAAAATAATCAAGAACAAAAATTTTGTCTTTCTTGCTTCGCGTTAAAATAAAATGAAGAAAAAATTGAGAATTTTTAAAAGTGATTATAAAATTGTTTGATTTTTCAAATAACGAAATAGAATTTTTTACTTGCTAAGAAAAATGTTTCTTACTTCGTCTCTATCTTTTTGAGCAGCACGAGCGGTGGCTCTGCACTGGGCCAACTGTTTTTCCATTTCAGCAATTTGTCCTTGCATCGTTCTTCTCACAGTCTCGCATCGTTCTTTCGTCCTGGCAACTTGTCTGGCCGAGTCTTCTCTGACTTCTTCGAGCATCGCGGTCAATTGTACGATTTCGTGAGTTTTCTCCTCGACTCTCTGTTCCCACAGAGATTCCTGCTCCTCGAATCTCACGATTGAACTTTTCATACGTTCGTTCTCGCTATTTAATTCACCGATTTTCTTCTCTAGCTCGTCGCAACGACCCGAACCCAAACCCTTCTCATCGTGAAGCGTCGAATTTTCACTTCTCATCATCGTGAATTGCGACGACAACGTGTTCAACTTGTCCTTGCACGTCAACAATTCTCGCGAAAGATCTTCGCAATGCCTTTCCGCAATTAAACGCATCTGTTGAACTTCCTGTAACTTCGCTTGTGTCTGCTTCAAAATGTCTGGTAGCGGAGCAAGCTCGGCAAGCTTTTCTTTGAATTGATTCTTCGAAATGAAAAATGGAATATTTTAAATGTCGATTTTACGAAAATTTGAAAAATTCAATCCAATTATTCGTTTCACAACAAAATTTGAACACTTTCGATAAAAAATTATTTAAACTTCTTATTAATAAAATTAATCTCATTTTCAAATTTTATCGAAAAATTGAACCCAATTAATTGAATGTACACAAACCCAATATTTCACATAATTTTGAAAATAATTGAATTATTTTTTTGACAATATCCCTTTACCTTGACTCTGCCTATTTCCAAATTAACGTTTTCGTTCATTCTAGCATTATCCATTTCCATAAGTTCCAACTGTCTTCGTTGTTCCTCAACCAATTCTTGTGCTTGAAGATATTTGTTACGATAATCTTCTAACTGATTAGCCTGATCCTGTATTAATGATCTAAGTTCTTCAAGTTCGTCCTGTGCCTCACGATACCGCTGTTTAGCCACCAAAAGTGCTTGTTCTTGTTCCACCGCTTGTTCTCTACTGCCTGAACATTTTTTTAATTCGAACAAAATTTGAGTTTATTTAATATTTTTTTTCGTTCAAGGAAACTTTGAGTAGATAAAACATTTTTGAGTTAATTTAATATTCACAATTTTTCTATATTTTCAATTTATAACAAGATTTTACTTCGAATTTTGTTTCCATTAATTTTCCTCATCGATTTTTATGGTAATTATCGTTTTTTTGAGCAATTTCGACAACTGACCGTGAAATCGTGATTTGTCGGTCTGAACCATCTTCATTCGTTCTTGAACTTCAGAAAGCCGACTTTCGGCTCTACCACGTTCTTCCTTAGCCTCGCGTGCTTCTTGCTTCATTTTGTCCATCTCCGTTCTCATGCAAGAAACTTCAGTAAGTTTGTTTTTATAGTCTTCCTGAAGTCTGGCATATTGCTCACGAAGGTCTCGTAATTGTTGCTGTGGACATGTGCTCGCTCCCTTTTTTTTTTTTGCGAATATACAAAAGTATATTAGTACGTGAAAATATTTAAAAATAATTTTTAACAAGGTGTCTAATCAACTGAACAATTGATTCAATTGTACACTTTTAAAATTGTGAAAAGATTTTAATTTCTACACTTTACACATTTTCATAAAATCTAAATTGTAATTTTTCACTAAATTTCCTCTGTTAACAAAAATTAGACACCCTGTTTAAAAGATTTGAAAATAAAAAATACCATGGGTGCAGTGGTGCAGACACCGGAGCACGAAGTTGGATCTTGGTGTTGTGCCATCTGCGTGCGATTCGAAAATCAATGAAGCAGTCGATTTTCCCACCTATCTCGATTCTTGTAAGACATTTTTTTCGCTCATTTTTATAGAAACTTAATTTTCATTCATTAGTACAAATTCGACATTTTTTTTCAGAAAGTATTTAAAAAATCCCCCCTGGAATACCTTAGGCTGTTGCATCGAAGCAGGATAATTCATCGGAGCATCCGGAATCGCTTGCTGATTCGATGACAAGGACGTACCTGCCAGACAAGGAACCATCATGGGCTGGTGATGACCTGGTGCCGAAACTTGAGAACCTCCTGGAGGACAACACGAACATGGAGCGCAAGGACCTGTACATTTGAGCAATTTTCTTTGCTGCTCCAATTGCTGTCTCTCACGATGTACGTTCGCCAATTCCATTTGCATATTTCGTATCTCAGACTCCATACTTCCCAATTGTTGGGCCTGGTAAAAAAAAAAACAAAAATTATCCTACAGAAAAAACGTTAAAAATCAAACCAAGTTGGTTTTTTTATGGAATAAAAATTGCTAACTCTAAATTTATTGATTAAAAAATGGATAAAATAGCTTCATTACAAAATCGCACAATTTTCCAAATTATTTTTCAGCTTCAAGATTAATTCATGTTCAAAATGACCTACAAGTTGTTTGGTACTGTTGCCGCAATCCGAAGACCGATTTTGAGCCTCCACTGGACAGGAACGTCCGGCAGTATCGGGCACTTTGCCACCTGCTGGAGCTCGGCAACACATTACAGGATTTTGTTCCGGCGTTGGTCCTGGATAATAATAACCGTCTCTCGATCCTCCACCCGAGAGCCTCGGTGAAGTTGGACACGATTTTTGATAAGGATTCAAACTTTCCGGATTTACTGAGGATGCGAGAAATCGATGGAATTCACAGGTGTCGTTTTTTCAATCAAATAATTCAATTAGAATTAGAATATTTCTTAAAATACTAAAACTAATTAAACAAAATAAATACTGATAAAAATAATCATTTTTAAAACGACCCAGGACTAATAATTGATATTAATATTTAAAAAACTTTTTTTTTTTGCATTTTTTCGAAACTTTTTTTTCTATTATAGTGTTTTTATCATCAAATGTTCACCAAATGCGACTTTACCAGGTACGATTCTCTTCATTATCAAAAAACGAAGAGAATTATGTATAATTAAAGTATATTGTTGCATACGAGGAACATTTTATGATAAAGAGAAGATTGGAGTCGTTTTCGACCCAGTTGCAGGGTTTACGTTCGAAAAAATTAATTGTAAGAGTCTATGGTTAAATGTCTAATTTTTTTTTTTAATTACCGCATACAGTACTCATCTGTCGAGTTCCCAACTCGGTTTGACCTTCGAGGCACCGTCTGCAGTAGCAGGACTCGTCGTCCCTGCGAGGTGAGCTTCCGTACGAATAAGAGTTTTGCTGGCGATTGGTCGAGCGTGGAGAATTACTGGCAGGAGTTGCGAAGCAGCAACCACCGGGAATGCCACCGGATCGTTGAGTGTTGCTCAAGCTGGCAAGCTGCCTATTCAATTCCGTATTTTCCTTCACAACTATTCTCATCTCAGCCTGAAGACCGCATACTTTTCTCTGCAGGCTGTCAAGAGTATTGTCCTTTTCGAGAAGGGCCTCCTCGAGTTTGTACCTTGATAATGATTTTTTTTCACTCTTTTATTTCGTTGGAAACTTTGACATTTGTGTACAAAAAAAAATGCTTGACTCCAAGAAAAATTAATTATAAAATACAAAGAAAAATTGTAAAATCGCGCCGTTTTTTATCGGAACGAGAAACGATGGAGCAAAAACTCGCTGAACGAAAGAAACATCGTCCTTAATCACCGAGGAGACAAACGATTCTCAAACTTTTTTACATCTCGATTTTGACTGCCTGTGACTAACTTCTTGGCATCGCACTTTTGTTTTTTTTTTCTAATTTTTTATTATGATTTTAATGTAAAGTGTGTTTTTTGTATTTGAGGAATAATTGAAATTTTTACCTGCCACCCTCGAGTTTGGCATTTTCCTGAACTAGTTTTTCCTGCATGTTCAACGATTCGCTGAGTTTCCCTGTCAATTTCTTCAGACATCTCGTTCCCTTGGGACGACTGTCCGGAATTACGATTTTCGGAATTTTGTCCTCGGTAAAACCGCAAATTATCGCTCGTGGAAGTCTACGATTTTTTTTTTGTGTTATTTTATTTTTTGTTTATTAATGATAATAGTTGGAAAAATGGGGGAAAACTTTTCTCACTCGTCCTCTGGATATTCCGGTTCCGGCAATTCAAAACAGTCCTCAGGACTCGAAACTTTCTTCGATTCCTTCGGTTTTGCTATCTCTGTCTCACCTTCTTCCGGAATCGACGATTTCGTGTGAGGATATGGCAACATTTCAAACATTTTTGCAAACGTACGATTCGACGGATCCGATAAACCAACCACTCGTTGAATTTTTCTCGTTATCTCGTCAAATTCTTGCATCTTTTTCAAAAGCGAAGCTTGCTTCTCCTGAATCATTTTTGTGTCCTCTTCGCTCAAATTTTCTTTCTGAAAACACGAGACATTTGAATTTCCTGATCAGTACTTTTTTTCGAACACACAACAATTATTTTTTATCGCAAAACATTACTCGTCAAGTCTTTTTTTTTAATTTAACATCTGCCAATTTTTCAGCACAGAAAATCTTTTTTTAAATTTTTCTCTGTACGAAATTTGTCAACATGTCAGCATTTGGGTTTTTAAATAAAAAAAACTTCTGCTTCTTATTCAAGGATAATTCAATTGGGTTCCAACATTTTTGGGCTTTAATTCGACGAAAATTTTTCTTAGGACAATCATTTAAACGTCGCAACGAAAAGTAATAATTATTCTTGTACGAGAATAATTTTTCGCCCATAAAATATTTACTCACGTGTTTCAATTCGCTAATCTGATTTTTCGTGTCTTTTATCTCCTGAGCTACGATTTTGCATCTCTTCTCGGCTTCAGCCATTTCTCTTATCACCTCGCTATCCGTCAATGGAGTTGAACTCAACACCGAATCTCGCTGACCTTCCAATTTTCCTGGAGTTCCCAACACATAATATTTTCGAAATTATAATCCTGTTTTTTGCGGTACATTCATTTTTAAGATCGTAAATTAATTCCAACTGATTTCTTAGGCCATATAATTTCCTCAATTTTGCTTTTGCAGTTTTTATTTTATTTTTTTCCAAATAAAGCAAACTCTAATTCTGAAAATTGAGACAAAAATCTCAAGCAATAAGAGAATTATGTAAAAAAAAGAAACGATTTAACAATAATAAAAAAAAAATTATTAATCATTTTTGTTGAATTCTCTATAAACGACAATTGAATTTTTAATGTCCAATTTATTTTTATGATTTCAATACCTTCAGGAATTTCTGAAGAATGCGACTGATGCGGTGATTTTAATGATTCGCTTTTATTCTTTGGACTGCCGAAAACAGCGACCTTAATTTTGTTCAAAGTCGAGCGTTTTGGTTGATTCTGAACCGAAGCTTCCTCAGAAAGCTTTTCCTCCTGCCGTGCAGACGGTGCTTCGGACTGGCGGACTTCCGGTGCTTCGGACCGGCGGACTTCCGGTGTTTCGGACCGACGGACTTCCGGTGCTTCGGACCGACGGACTTCCGGTGTTTCGGACTGGCGGACTTCCAGTGCTTCGGACCGACGGACTTCTGGTTCCTCGGAAACCGAAGATTTCTTGAGATCTTCCTCAGCCATTTCGTCGTAAGAAATCGACTCGACCGGAGAACTCTCGTCGCCGTTTGAAACCTCGTCCGAATTTTCGTCGATTATATCGCGCTCGAGTTCCTCGAGTTTGCTAATTCCAGTTTTTCGAATGAGTTCACTCGATCTCCAAGTTTCTATGAGAATATTCGGTTCCTGCTCGACGGTTGTCGATTTTTCGTATAAATTTACGATGAAGGGCTTCGGATTTTTTACACTGAAAAAGAAAATTCCAAAAAATTTAACATTCCAATCTTAAAAAAAACTTTTGAATTAATTATTTGAAAATACATAAATTGAAAACTTTCTCAAATCTTAAAAAAAAACATTAAATTCATTATCTAAAAATAATTCCCGTAAATTTTCGACAGATTTTTTAACGTTTTTAATTTTTTTCGGCTTTTTCTCTTTCTGAAAATTCTCAATGGATAATTAATAATTTTTGGATTACAAACATTTGAAAAAATTGAATTACTAAAAAAAATTTATATTTCCAGTTAGTTCCTTTACATTTAACAATTAAATTTGAATAATTTATTAAAAAATTGAATCAATGCTCAATTTCTCAAGAAAAAAAAGGATACAAATTTTTTCGTACTCTGTGTCAGATTCCGAGCTCGAATTTTCATCAGTCGTTAGGCGGTGAGAGAGTTGTGAAATATCGGGTATTTTCAATGGTCTTTTCACGTCGAATAGAGACTCGAGGGAACCAAAAGCATCTTTTTTTTTGAGACCAGTGAATTTCAGACTCTGGTTTTCCTCCTTGGGCCTTCTGGATTGTTTAACACGGTAGGAACGTCGTCTTTTGAGATCTTGAGAACTTTTGCTTCTCAGAGGATTCGTATCCGAGGCAGCGGAGTGGATTCCAGGTCGTAGTGAATTTATTGACGAACGATTTTGATTTCCTGTACACGGCCTCCGCTTCTAAAACAAAATATTTCAACGTCTAACTCGAAATTTATGAGAAAATTAATTTTTTTCTTAATTCAAAGAAAAATTCAAAAAATTTGTTGGTCTTAATCACAAAATTAGAGAAATTAGTGCTTTTTTTTCTTTTTTCATTCAAAAATACGAATATTTTTATGGGAATTTTTAATTGCCCATTCGAACAATATTTAATTAGATTCGAAATTTGTCCTTTTAATCAAAACATTGATTGATTACTCGTATCACAACACCAAGTCATTTTACCTTCATTATTTTACCTTCGAAACAGCAACGTCCTCGGGCTTAATGAGATGGCTGATAAAAAGCCGATCTTGTTCCTTATTTTCGCTGTATCTCTTTATAGCCAAAGGACGCAACAGTTTCAAATTGCGTCGGGCAATTTGATAGCTGCCAACGTGAAGTTATTTTTTAATGACGTTTCGTTGTAAAGAGGTTCAAAATAAATTTAACGAGCTTCTTTTATTCTTCGTGTATTCAAACGTTCAAGAGTTACAATAAATTAGTGTTCGGCATCCTTCGTACAATTTTTTCAAATTTATCAAAGATTTTCAATGAAATTCCCTGTTAATATTTTACGATTACTTCCGAAATAAAAAAATTTGAATAATTTTCCTTTGCAGATAAAAATCAAATCCGTGGAATGACGTAAATTAATTTTGTTTAAATATTGCGAAAAATCGAATGATATTTTTACAAAAATCGAATTTTTCAATGTCAGAATTTGAATTAAGTTTCAATTCAAAAATAATCCTTTTTAGTCTATCGTAATTTTATGAATTTCTGTTCTAATGTTTAATTGAATCTAAATATTTAATTGAAGGCTTGAAAAATGATCGAATTTTATTAAAGTCCTTTAAAAACCAGATTTAAAGTTTCCGCGACGGTCTATTTAAAAATGGCGGCTCGTTGACAGCGCCACAAGTAGAGAATTAAGGGACATGATAGACCCCGAGGAAGTCTATGAGTATCGCCCCCCCCCCCCCCCCGAGAGAGACGAGAGACACTCGATGAACCTCGGGTAAGTTGGAAACGGGTACGAGAATAAATATCCGTATAAATGAATTGACGTCGAAGAATATCGAGTGATAAGAGTGGAGGGGAGCTCGTACGGGTGAGATAAGAGATCATCTCCTCGTCGGAGGTTCTCTCGTACCGGGTTATCCTCTTCGTCGTATGACGACCGCACAAATACATTCTCGAACGCATTTAAACTCCCACACACGCAGACACGTACACAGAAATTCTCGTGAAACTCCGTCGCACACGTTCGACCGACAATTTATTTTTTTTTTTTTTCGTTGCCCCCCTACCTTAATGCGGTACGCGAATTTTTAACTGACAGTCGAATCGTTACGTTTTCGACTGTCGATTAAATTGCTCCTCGTTGCGACACTCCAAACGACTTTTTTCCCCCAATTTTTCTACAATTCTTTCACGATACAATTTGTTTTTACAAATTTTATAGTCAATTTGATTTATTTGCAGAATTTCTCGTTTTTTCGTGCTTTGTCTTTTTTTTTTATCTTGTCTAAATTCAATTGCTTCTCGTAAATCACTTGTGATTTTCTTTGATTAGCACGGCCGAGTTCCTTGTCCTCAAAAATTTGGTGCGGTCTTGAATGAAGATCGTCCGATGGCTGCTGAACAAGCGGAAGCCTCTTCCGATAAAATCCCAACGTCGGTGTTGTGAGGAGAGGAGATACAACAACTAATAACGAAGCGTCAAGACGCTTTCATCGTGTCGGCATGAGTAACAGCAGCACAGCCGTTGCCGATCTCTTTCATCTCCTTGAGTCTAACAAACTCTCCGACGTCGAGGAGATCAAGAAAGTCTTTCACGAACACTTCTTATCCAGTGAGTCTTTGAAATTTTTATTTCAAAGGTCAATATACAAGATACTTATTTTACAAATTTTTTAGTTAGATCGTCAATTTGAAGAACAAAATGAATTTCAAAAATTTTTCTTTTATATTCTTTTGAAAACGATTGCGAAAACTCTTGAAGTTCACTCTGGGTCTAGGAGACCCCAGGCTAAGCAATAAATCATATCATTCATTAGGATCATTTCATTTCAACAATCTTTTTTGGCGTAAGAGCAAAATCGATAGTAAAAACGTTTTGAAATTTGCACAGTTGGAACGAAACGAAATGTTTTTTTTATCATTAATGTCTCAAATTTCGAAATTTTCTACATTTTCTTTGCAACTTTAACTTTTGAGCCCTGAAAAAATATTTCTCAAGTTTCGTAGTATAACAATACCATTAAATACCGGACTTTGATAAAATCAACAGAAATTTCATTATGCTAAAACGATGCCAACTTTATCATTAAAATTTTACATTTGATATAAAGAGGAGTATCGAATGATTTTTCTTCATTTTCTTTCTTTCAGCCAAATGTCGATAAAACAACTTTCTAAATTTATAAATAAATGGATAAATTTATTCGATAAATTAAGAAATGGTGCTTGTAAATGATATTTTTCAAGTTCCCTAGTGAATTTCGATGCAAACTGCATTTGGAGCAGAAAATTAAAAAAAAAATCTAAATTATTTGCAGCTAAAGACAACTGGCTGGTCAATGGATTATTCGATTATTATCTCTCAACGAATTCCTTAAGGGCTATAGAAGTGTTATCGGGGGTGAGAGAACCGCACGACAAACATCTCCTCGATCGTTTGGCCGAGACTCTCGCAAAATCGGGTGGTCATGGACCGAGAGTACAGGCACTCACGTTGCTCGGTCACGTGGCACGGCGACAACCAACATGGCTTTACAAGCTCGCGAATCACGGGCTTTTTAAAGAGTTGCTCAAATTACTCAAGGTAATTAATACCAGCGGTGCTTCGTTGAAATAAAATCTAAAGTTACAAAAAAAGTGGTGACAATATTGATAAAACAAATGTACGTTTTTGTTCGAAAGGGCGAGGGCGATACGTTGTCACTTATGAGTGCACTTCTTTTACTCGTAACGCTTTTGCCAATGCTACCGGCAGCGTTGGGTCCTCACATTCACGAAATTTTTGAGGTTTTCGGCCGATTAGCTTCTTATCATCATTTTCAATCGTCCAGCCTCACCACCTCGTCAAACTCCAACAACATGGACCAACTCTACCTCTTACACTTGCAGGTTCAAAAAAAAATCAACAACTTTCAATAAAAAATACATATGTAGCCAATTATCCTAATGTAATCACAATTGCTTTAAAATACAGTCGCGGTATAGCGAAATTAAAACATATATGATCGAGTTTGACGTAGAGAATATTTCAAATCGACTTTGATGCGGAAGTCTTTCATTTATTGATAACAATTGACGAAATGATGTTTCGCAACTTGTTTCCTGAGTTCAAAGTTGCTCAATAGTTCGCCACGAGTTTTTAAATAGTATAAATAAATGTTTGATCCAAAAATATGTAATTTAGCAACTGATTGACAATTTAATTCCAAAATAAATGTATTTCATATTTATTTTTTCAGAATTTGGCATTAAAATATGAAACTTTGTAATGAATAATATTAATAATGATAAAATATCTATTTTGGCAGGTCGGATTGTACAGCCTTTTTCACAGACTGTACGCTCTTTATCCTTGCAATTTTATCGCATACCTGAGACTCCAGTACGCTCAACGTGATCAACTGGCAACTTTCACACATACGATAAGGCCGATGCTCGAGTCAGTGCGAATGCATCCGCTGCTAGTCACCGCTTCCAAAGATCAAGAGACTAACGCAGCGAGATGGAAAAAAATGGAACATCACGACGTCGTCGCCGAATGCGGACGGTTCGCTGTCGATCGCACCCGGGACGAAGTTTTAGGACCGAGCAATCCTCGAGCGACACCTATTTTGGATAATCATTGCACTTATACACCTGTCACTGGCTCAGTTGGCTTATCGGTCACCGGAATGAGCAACGGAGAAGAAGACACTTTTTGGTCGCCCAGCATGTCCGTTCCACCTCACAGTCCACCACCTTTACAAGCACCCACTCACGAACAACGCTCCGCACCATCCACCCCTAATAATAATCGAAGCAACTCTTCACCGCCCGAAGCAGCCGTCGAAGCTACGCCTGAAACTACTCCTGTTAAGGTAAACCACTTTTTCAATCAATTTTCTTTGAAAATAAGAGCACGATTTTTTTAAGTCGATCAATTTCGAACAGCACAAGATTTTTTATAAATTTCTTTCGATGTTTCAAGCAGCATGACTTTTTTGTCCAATTATTTTTCATTATTTCGAGTAGCACCATTTTCAAACCTTTCATTTTTCGATATTTTCGAAAAGATTTATCATTTTTTTTTTGTTTTTAATAAATTATGGGAATTGAACTCGAAACAACGTGAAAAGATCCATGTAAAATTAATTCTTGATCAACACATGGGAAATAATTATTGGTCTCGCAAAAAATTGCAATAAACATATAAATTGTACGAAAAAGTTATTTTTTTTTTGTAGAAATGCTTAAAAAAGTGAAATTCGCTAAATAACAATAACTAAATTTCCACAATCGAGTAAAATTCGATCATTTCGCATACAATAACAAAAATTATTAAAGAAAATTTCAGACTTAGAAAAGTTTTTCATTAATTTACAATTCTCAAGTTTAATCAAATAAATTAAAAACATTTTTTTGAAAACATTTGAGTATTTTTCTAATTTGATTGATTAATTATTAACAGGATATGCGACAAGGTTCAACGAGACAACCTCCGGTAGGCTCGTCAGCAGTACGAGCTCTGAGTGCTTTGGGAAATGGTGCTCTTTCGGGGACTTCTCGGCCATCGACACCAACGCCGTTCAATTCGACAGGCTCAGCATTCATGATGCCAGGAATGGGTGGCGGTGACAGTAACGTACTTTCTCAAAAAATTGGCAGACTCGTTGCCGACAGGCAGAACGTCCTTCAGCAGTCACAAAGACCTTCCTTCAACGCTGAGGGTATCGCGAAAATATTGGAAACAAGTCCGAATCAAAATGGAAAAAATGATTCCTGGAACGAGGATCAAGAAGTATGAAACTTTGCCGATTTTTCCCCTATTTGGCAATTCTTTTTTCGTGTATTAGTCTTCTCATTTTTGTTTATTTTCTTGGGTTTTACAGGTTCTGCAAATTGTTAGTTCGCAAGATAATTTGGAGAGTTATGTTGAGAAACAAATGGAAAGTTACAACGAGGAAAGTGCGAGAGGGGCTCGAGCAGCTTTGTCGCGTAAAGTACAACGGCTTCGTTTTCATTCCCAGTGTCAACCGTCGGGGTCATGCCCAATTATTTTACCTCTGTACAAGGTAATTTATCAGATTTCTTCCAAATTCAAAATTTTTACAAATTTTCGAGCGTAAATAAATTGAATAGTCACTAAAATACAAATTAATTGATTTATTAACTAAATTTTTGTTAAATTATGCTTTGGAAGTTCATTCAAAATTCATTCAAATTTTCGATCCGAGCCAATAAAAAAACTAACAATAATTTTTCTTACATAATTCCTTTCTTGAATAATTAATTTTGACTAGATTTTGTTTCTGAATTTGCGCCCAGGTACGTAGAGCCAAATCGTGCCCCGGTATAAAAATTCAAAAAGCGATGGAGAACGTGATCGACAAGACAGGATTGAAACGTACGGAGGAAACCGGCACGCAAACGTGTGCTGTAATACCTTACGAGCATTTGCTCGTCGGTATATTATCGCAGCGAAACAACGAACAACATCACCCTCTCAGACAGAATTCCGATTCTAGGCTGTCGCCGAGTTCGATGCTCGATCGTTACGTCGAGGCGTGTGCGCGTTTCGGTAGTTCTTCAAATGGCGGTAAAAAAACTAAAGTTTGACTTTTAAAAAAGAATTTATTTAAGTTTAACCAAGAATTTGTTAATTTTTGCCCTATTAACAAATTAACTATGAATTAAAAAAATGTTTTACAGAAAAGTCACGACCAAAGCCGCGCAAAAAGGGTCTGGACGATGACGCAAACGAGGAAGCAACGGACGAGCTTGGAATCGACGCTGATTCTGCGAATCAACAATTGCAGCTTTTGCACATGCAATTGCAATTCGAACGTCAGCGTAGGGAAGTTCACGCTGAGCGTAATCGCAGACTGCTTGGAAAATTGAGAGACTCGAGGGCTCTCGAAGAACACAATTCCGCTCTGGTAATTAATCATTTACTCTAATAACGAAAAAGAAAACAATAAACTTCAGATTCTGGAAAATATTAACAAATAATCGAAATTTCTCTCGAGATAGACTGATCGACTGCGAATTGCGGAAAAAGAGTTGGACAGTTTGCGAAACGAGCTGGATCGCGGCAAAAAGGAAGCTCGGCTTGCCGAAGAGACGTACAGCGAAGCTTTACGCCATTGGCAATCGAAGGTACCTTTTTTTTTACAAAATATTTGTTTTTCTGCAAATCTGGAATTTTTGACAAGCAATATTTTAAATCAAATGGAAAAATGAGAATTCTATGGAAAGAAAAAATAAAAACTGTGAAAATATATGAAAATGTTTGTAAAAGTGCGTGGAAGAACAGCAACACAATCGAATCCAACGAGGTCGTACGGAGAGTTTAGAGCTGGAATTGAAAAACGAGAAGAAAAAAGTCACAGAATGTGAGCAACAAACTCGTGCAACGGAAGCGGCTTTTTTCGACGCGGCTCACCAGCTCAAGGGCGCTCTTCGAGCTGCAAATCGTGCCGAGGAATTGAAACGTGTTCTCGATAACGTACAAAAGAGATTTCTCCTTCTGGGCGAGGTGAGACTACACACGATATAATTATTCCTTGTAAAAATTGAAAAATCATGAATTTCACGTCGATTTTTTATATCGTATCGCAGGCGCAAACGAGACTTCAGGAAAAACTTATCGGCCCTATACCGATGGCCAAACAGGAAGCCGCACTTATACAACGAGCCTACAGTGAAGAATTGTCCAGTTAGTATCAATTATTTTTCTTTTATTTCGAAAACAAAAATTTACGACACAGTATTTTAATCGCAATTTTGAAACGCCTAATAATATTATTTACCTTTTGCAAATTTTCTATTTGTTAACTATCGGATTTCTTCATTGATACAATAGTGTGTGAAAATTTTTTTATCAAAAATATGCTACCTAAAGAAGGGACGAAAAATTTCCCATAGAAATTTGTTTAAAATTATCTATTATATTTGTTGATCAATATAAAACTGAACCAAAGTGTCGAATCAAGAAGATCGTGTCCATAAATAAAGAGGGACGAGAATATTCAACGCTGTTCGAATTTTCATTTAATTATTTTTGGGACAAAAATAGTAAAGAGAGTTTTTATTTTCATAGATGTGCGACGTCAGTTGGATTCACGAGCTTCTCTGATCGAGGCATTGAGAACTCGTTTAGTAGAGTTGGAAGGTCGTGAAGCGCGAAAAGAAGCTCAACTGGTGGATCAACAACGAATATTGCAGGAGGCGAAGGAACGACAAGAGTCGGAATTAAGTGCGGTCGAGTCGAAGTACAAGGCGCAGGTTGAAATAAATTTATTGCTCGAGGGTCGTATTCTTGAGTTGCACGGCTATCTCGAGGTAGCAACATCATCGGTATCGCCGAAGGAGCGTTCACCACCGTTGTCCGGAAGTCTCGCATCGTCGAGCGAGGGAAGTCTCGCGTTTCATTCCGGGGCTGGTTTAATGAACGATTGTTGCGATTCGGCGGGTGAAATTCCAAATTTACAGGCGATTGTTGAGCCCGCACCGTCCTCATCGAGTCAAGCGACGACTCCGTCGCGCTCGAGACGAGAATAAAGCAAGAAAAAAGAAAGAAAGGAAGGAAAGATTGAAAATAAGGAAGAAAACAAATTAATTGTACATTGATCAGGGCCTTTCGCGAGCGCCTCGTCGCGATCGAGATCAGCGCCAACCGGAGGAAAGTTATTATTTAGTAGCTTCTAATCGAACTAGAAAATAATCGTGAATTCATGAACTAAAGAAACAACACAAATGAAAAAAAACAACGTAACAAATTGAGCGCCATTGAAAGATCCGCTGGAAGTACGACGACGAAATACACCAACCCGAGGATTTTTTTGTTTTCCTCGAAACTCCGCTTCGGTCTCTCAACAAGACTATTCTTCGTCATTCGGCGTACACAATTAACGTCATCCACGGCTCGCGAAGCTTCCTAACGAGGAAATTCTATCTGATGAATAAAAACAGCAAAAAAAGTTTCAATATTTTGTCAGCAATTGTACATAACCGGATTTGAGTTTCTGTCGCCGGTCAAACTCTCGACCCATTTCATTTTTCCTTATTTTCCACAAGATTTTGAAGTTTGCAGCGTTGGAATTCAACGAATTTCATTCTTTTTAGCGTTACTCCAAAATTTTTCGATTCAATAAATTTGTCTGCCATTTTTTTAGCCTTCGTTAAAGCCCCAGACAAATATCAAAGCTAATAAAACATAATGATTTGAAAAATGAAGAAATTCACTAAAAAAGGAATTTTTGCTGCGATCCATCGATACAAACTGCATTACCGCAATATTTAATTTCCATTCTTCACTCAAGACTTTCTCGAGGTGTAAAAAAACAAATTTATTTATATGTCGCGTACAAAGACAATTAAGGTACAATTAACGTGTACAATTTTATTAGAATTTATAATCGCCGTTTAATACTGAGCATCTAAGTTTACTATTCGACGTATCACACACTCAAGACATTTTAATGTTTCGCACACGATGGACGAAAAAAGAAAAAGAAAATGAGAAATAGGAATGCCTTTAGTCATGTGTCGTGCGTTCGATTTGTTCAATGAGCACTTCGTTTTTTAATTGATTAAATGTGTAAGGGGAATTTATTAGACTCGATCGATTCGAGGAGACTTCAATTGACGTATCACACTTTCAAAACTAAAAACCTAATTCGATGTTTCGGTCACGTGCTTTTCGGTTGAAAATACCAAAGTTTACTCAGAAATCGGAATTTTCCACGAGTTTCGAACAATCTTTTTGTTCCAAATTATCAGAAATATAAAGTACATTGTTATTTTTCTTTTGATTCGTTCACAAATCAAGTAGATCAAATTTTACGATTGTTTTCTTCATCTCAATGCATTGGAAATAGAATTATTCAAATTATAGAACCCAAAAATTAAAATTCAAAGCAATCTTCACTAAAAAATTCTCAAATACAAAAGACGAGTTTTGAGTATTTGATATTAGGAAACAATCTCTTCAAAAAAATAGAACAAATATTCCGTTTCGAACGAGAGATTCCAATCTCCTTTGCCATAATCGAAGCCACAATTGTGTGATTGATTAAAACAAAAAAAGAGAGCGAGAATATGAACATCGAAGAATGAAGTGCCGCGTTGACCTCCAGGTTCAATTAATTTCAATAAGTTTGAAGCTCCTGGCTCGTCATGAGAATCGCATCGCTCGGTGTTGCGTAACTCGCTAAATCTGAAAAATCAACGAAAGCGACGAGGGACGAGGTGAGTAACTTTTGTTTTTCAAATCAAGAATTTTTAATTGATTTATATATTTTTTTTAATACTGATTTATATTTTTGTGCTGTAATCCATTTTTTTTGGTCATTGCATGCTAAAATGAAAGGTCCTTACGATTGTGACCTTGATGTATCGGATATGCTTTTGCTTTACGCAACAATAATTGTAAAATCCAATAAATGCTCAACCATACGAGAGCACCAGCTGAGAAGATACGAAACGTTATTACTCCACCGTAACTGTCCATTAATTGGCCACATATTAAACTGCCACTAGCGACACCTGCAAAAAAAACACAAAAAGATAATACAAAATTTCTCTCTGGCAAATCTTAATTTTTATACATATTAATACTGATTGACTAAAAAATATTCAAACAAAACATTGAATATTTAAATATTCAAATAAACATCAAAAATGCAATATTTCTAAATACAGTACAATTTCTAATTTTTACAGACTTGCAACAAATTCGAAAAGAATAATTCGAAACATGAAAAAATAAAGTTTGAGTAACAAAAACAAGATAGTTTTATTTTTTTTAAGCCCGCTTTTTTCTGATTCTCTTATTCGTCAAAAATTAATAACATTTTAACTGACTAAAAAATATTCAAACGAAACTTTAAAAATTTAAATATTCAGATAACCATCAAAAATGCAATATTTCGAAATAACGTAATATTTCTAATTTTTTTTTTTTGCAATTTGCAAAAAATTCGAATAGAATAATTTGAGACATAAAAAAAATTAAATTTCAGTAACAAAAACAAGTAATTTTCATTTATTTCTATGAGTTCGTTTTCTCTGATTCTATTGTTGATCAAAAATCAATATTTAATTTAAAAAAAAAGAATACTAACCAATGCCCTCAAAAATACCACCAACGAAACCCTGGATCGTTGCTCTCGTGCCAGAAGGCGCGACTTTATCGCCGTAAGAGACCATAGTAGGCCAACAAAGTCCAAGCGTAGGGCCATGAAGAAGTTCCACGATGAGAACGACCCACGCTCTCGTCACAAGACTATAGGCCATAAATCTGACCGCGTAAATCAGTAAAACGAGACTCATCACGTTTATGTGTCCAAGTTTTTTCAGTACTCTTCCGGAGATAAAATTGAAGGGTAATTCTCCGAGAAAACATTGTACACCGGTCATCAGACCTTGAAGAGTTTTGAGCCATGCAGCTTCCTCTTCCATTGCCAAATCTTCCGTGTACCAAAATAAGAAATTCCATACGGCACCCGTACACATCCCAGCACCGATGCACCAAAAACCAAACACCAAAACTCTACCCTCTCTTGCCACTGAACCCAATTCCCAAAATACCGATAATTCGTTTTGCCAACATTCATTTGTTCCAACCTGGAATTACAAAATTCCGCGTTATTCGTTTTATGGACATTTGGAATTTATAATTTCATAATAAAAATATTTTTAATGGATTTTAGTTCTGAGCCTTTGACTTTCAACTGATTTTCCAAAAAATTGAGATTGAATAAAATATTTGTAACGTCCTGAAAAATCAAGCAAATCGAATTAATGAAGTGCTTCAATTTTCGTTTTGAAAATTTAAGTTCGTTTAAGAAAAGGTGAACAATTATTTAAAAATTAATTCAGTTTTTTAACTGTAAACAATTTTTTTTTCACTTTCAACGGATTTTCCAAAAAATTGAGATTTAAACAAAATATTGTAACGCCCTGAAAAATCAAGTGAATCGAACTGATAAAGTGCTTGAATTTTCCTTTTCAAATGTTCGTTTAAGAAAAGGTGAACAATTATTAAAAAATTAATTCAGTTTGTTAACTGTAAACAATTTTTGTTTTTTAATGAGTAATGAAACTCTGCTGTAGCGAAGCTCCAACCTTCTTTAACGTCGCGGATACGATCATATCAAATATCATGGCTATCAGCATAATATAAAAAATGGAGGTATAATCCTTTTCGGTGGAGCCGTAGCTGAGAACGTCGACGAGATAACCGGCGCTTATTCCGAATATTCCAAATCCTATGCTACCCCACATTTTTTGCTTTCCATACTCTTTGCGACGTTCGTCACCTGAAACGAGATAACAAAAAAAAGAGATTATTAGGCTTTTGGAGTAATCACATAATTAAGATAAATCAGGTTTACATTTTTATTCCTCTTCTCCGCAAAATTTATTTGTACTCCATTAAAAAGAAGTAATAAAAGACGAATTAAGTTTCTCTAAATTTTCGTAATAAAGAAAAATATTCCAAATGATAAATTCGTAAAAAATCGAATTTTCGATGTTCTTATTACTTTTAGAAAAATATTTCAATCATAAATTCGTAAAAAATCGTTCTTTTTATTTCTAGAAAAATATTCCAAGTGATAAATTCGTTAAACAGCGATTTTTTAACTTTTTTTGTAAGTTTTACCAATTAATATTCTAATTTTTTTCATACCAAGAAGACTGAAGCAAATAGCATCGGCGATGCTAACGACAACCGCCATACCGACCCAGGACATGATTGCGGCCCACAAAAACAAGTGAAATTGATAGGCTGAGGTCATCGACGAGTTTCCGTTAACTTCTTGTAGCATTTTTTTCAGTGCCGTTACTTCGAAACACTCTGCCATGCACGATATATGTAATAAAGAATTGCACACGGGTTTGTGCAATATTCCATCAGCGAACGTCACGTTCCGCAAGCGAATATCGACGCATTTTCCTTCCGGTAAATCTTGGTCCATACTGAACTCTGCGTCAAAATCAAATATCGCGTCCGGCGAAACATTTGTGTTGACCAAACCGCAGTATTGTATCGCTTGCCAACCGGAACACAGTTCTTTGTAGACTGTTGACGTCGCATTGCAGCTTAACTGTATTTTTGAAAAATAAAAAAATGAGTTTCTTTTACCAATTTTTGAATTGCAAAAAAAATCATTAAGCCAAATTGAGTATTAAAAAAGTATCTCGAAAATGATTAAGACAAATTAAGTATCAAGAAATTATTTTAAGCACTAAGACAAGCCAAAATGGATCAAAAAATTCTGAAAAAATGCTAAACTCAAATTGGGTATTGATAAAACTGTTATAAAATTGTGAACTCGAATTTATTGTTAAAAAAACCAAAAAGATTAATACAGTATTGGAAGTTTATTTAAAAAAATGATAAAAGCGAATTATTAAACGAAAAAGTTTCAAAAATATAGTAAACTCGAACTAATCGTCAAAAAATATTGCAATAATGAAATTGTTTGATTTTTTTTTTTTTTTTTTTTTCAGAACCAAATTGAACTTACATGGCACTTGGAATTTGTTGCGTTGGGTGTGACGACAGCCTGTAGAAGTTTGTCAGAAAATCCATTTGACGAGCAAACTTCCATAAATGCAGCGGCATTGTCGCAAGTCACATTGACCGGTGCGGCAACATGTATTTTTGGAATAAAATAAATGAGAAAAAATCCTACAGCGAGTATCGCTTGAAATATGAGAAAAAACATTTTGTGCAGTCTGTATTTGTCGGCTATACTGCCGAACAGCGGTTTGGCTATGAGGCCAAAAATTGGCAAAATTGTATAAATTCTGCCGACTAGAATACCGGAGAATCCTAATTGTTTTGCTATGGTGGGTAAAAAAGGTACGATTGGTCCAGTTGCTGTTAGAAACGAAAAAAAAAACAAAACGTATTTTCTTTTACTCACAAATTTCTTTGACCAATAATTTGATTCGATTCGACCAATTTTTCTCATAATTGCTATATTTAGTAGTTTTTCTTCGAAATATTTGCAATTTTCGATAACTGGTCAGTTATTGTTTAATTCATTTTTGACACATGTATCAATTTTTTTTAAAATAATTCCGAAAATTTCATTTTTTTTAAATAATTGCATTGTTTATTGACTTTTGACGATTATTACATTTTTATCAAATTTTAATAAAATTGCAGTCAATTTTCGAAGGCTTACCTGCATTGAAAAGAAAATAGTGTGCCTTGATCGGCACTAACTCTTTATTAACGTTATCCAGCATGATGTTCTCGTGATTTTGACAATTCCCGAACCTTTACTCCGTTATTCGTCTTTTTCATCTATGCCTACTTTATTTGTTTTTTATTAGCTTTTCCAACGAGATAAGAAGAATTCGTAGATCCCGACCTTTGTTCTCGGCAATGTGTTTTACGATAAGATATCATCAGAACGGTATATATGAACAACATGAAAAAAAAAGAAGTTTAATCGTCTAACATTTTCATTGACAATTGGATCAAGTGTTTTTTTTGTTTATATTTCACTCGAAACCGCCCCCTGTGTGTCACTTATTTCCAAGAGCGGTAATGCAAGTAGGACTATGTGTTCTAAATGAAAAAATTATATTTTACCCACGTATTTTGGTATAAAATCGAAAAAAAGTCATGAATCGTATGGAAATTTCATAAATTACATAATACTTTTTTTCACTTTCAATGTCAATGTTTTTTTTGCCAAAGACTGTAAATTCTACTTTTTTAACGTTTTCGAGCGTATAAAATTCATGTTGGATGCACTTTGAACAGTGTTCACGAGCGACGTCTCCCAGCTTGTTGCTGGTTGCGAAGTGATGAGGTATTCTCCATTCTCACTAAGTCTATACATGTATATACATAGAATGGCACCCGTACAACTCACTCGAAAAAAAACTCCATCAGGAACATCTCTACCAGACCAATCCCAACCAAGGAAAATCTCCACCAATGATAATCTCCACCGGGAACATCTCAACCAACCCAATCTCCATCATTCCCAACTCCACCAGACAAAACTCACCCAGGAAAATCTCTATCGTGGTCAATCTCCACCAGAGGAAAATCTCCATCAGGAACATCTCCACCAGTCATGAAGATCAATCTTTACTGTCGGTATGGAAAACTGCAAAAGCTATCTAGAAATCCCATAGATGGTGCACCAGTAAGTGTAAAACAGTGGACGCATAAACATAACCAAATTTTGTTACACAACGACTTACACACTCTTTTTTCGACATTATCCATTTAAACAGGTAGAATTTCCATGTTTCTGCATGCATGAATTTGTTGACAAAGCTTCCAGGTTTTTTTTCGAATGATTTTATTTTTGCTGACGAGAGGCCGTGTGATTTTTAAGGCATCAATTGTGAGAAAAGAAGTTGAAAAAAAAACGTTTCTTTTTTTGTGTATATAATTTGTATTATTGTATATAATGATTCTTCCCTGAATGGAAGTCTGAATAAAAAAATGAGACGTTTCACATATTTGGAAAAAAATTATTAATAATTCAACGAACCGGAAACAGTAACCCATAATTGCTACATCCAAAGAATATTTTTCATTCATCCAACAATCATCATGAACATTTTTTAGATGGCTAGTGAGTGCTGGTTCAAAATAACACGATATTAAAGCAAATTCATAGACATAGATCAATGTTACATTTTTATGTTGACAATAATGGCATAGAGGATTTTATTGATCAGAGCTCAAACATTGTTATACTGAGAAATATTATCATTGTGTTAATCATATTAATGAAAAAAACTTCAGTTATAATGTACACATTGTTCGAGAGACGATCGATCTTTTCGTAACGAAAACGCAACAAGATTTTGTTAAAATAATACAATTTTTCTAAAATCGCTAACTTGTAAATAATATAAAGACAAACGAGTCTGCGCTATTCGTATAATAGTGTAATAATCATTTTTTAAAATTCCATTATATCGTACAAATATACTCGTACAAATAAATTCGATTTAATTGTACAAATGTGTCGAAAGACTATCGATCGTCCGGTAACGGAAGCAAAATTGATATCTTCAGCAGCAGTACTTTGAAGTAACATGATTTTGTCGAAATAATGCGATTTTTCTAAAATTGGGGTATAACTTCTAAAAAACGTATGGTACGAAAATGTTAATCCCGAACGATATTGTTGAGAGTTGGCACGATTTGAAAATATAGTTTAGCGGAAATCAATGCCTGTTTTTAACAAAACTCACTGTAAGTGAGGAAGAAAAAAATGTATTTAGTTTCGATGAATTCCCACTGATTATCGCTACCGAAATAAAAACAAAAGCGTATAAGATTTACCAATTAGTTAATAAAGTTATTTCGGTGTTAGCGTAATAAAATAATGGTTAATATTAATCGAAATAATGAAATACATGATGCACATATTGGGGTAAGGCTATTACAATTCTAGGCACTGATATTTTCCGTACGTTTCATTAGACAGTCCAACAATTGCATTCTGAACAGAAATCATCCAAGATCATGTTCTTGGTGAACTGAGTAATCGCTCACGTTCTTTTTCTTCTTCTGTCAAGTATACCCTTGTAATTACTATGTCGCCTGTACTGAGCGTCTGGCACGCTACGTCAGCGACCCATTCGATAATTTTTTCTGTCCTATTGCATAATGTTTTTTGACACATGCACTGACATTTTTCGAGAAATTTTCATTGTTTTCAAGGGAAAAAAGATCCCCACTTGAATAAGTTACGCTCAATATAATGGCTTCCAACTTCTCGATTTTTTCGAGTCCGTTCATTTGTCCATCGGACAAAATTTCGTCAACCATTTGCATCGATTCGGTGAGTGTTGATGCGTCTCTGGTTTTTCCAAAAATAGGATCACCTTCAATTTAAAATGACACATATAAATAAAAATAAATAAAACTTAATATTTTTTTAAATACTCACCAGATTGCGAATTACCAGACGTGCAACTTTCCAAGCTGGGAAATTCGGCGCCTTCATTTCTATCGTCATCGTCGTCATCGTCGCTACTGTCGCCTTTTTCGTGGCCCATTTTTTCGAGCTTTTCAAGCTTCTTTGCTACCTTGTAATTTCCTTTCAATATTTCTTTTTCGTCCTCGGTAAGCACCAAATAACGAAGAAGTCGAATCTCCCGACTGCTTAAAACTATTTTTCCCGGTATTTTCTTCCATTCTTTTTCTTAAATCCGCTACTTCGGTATCAATTTTTCATTGTCTTTTACGAGCTTTTACGTCTATGGGATTTATGTGCATTTGCACTTGCTCTTCGCACAGTTCCGTAAATAGTTGCTGCATTCCAAGCTTGATAAGCCTGAAAAAAAAAATCATTAAATAAATCTACATCAGAGACATCCTTCTGGATGAAGATGCGAAACTGTGCATTTAAAAAATTAGTAAAAATTTGAAGTTTACCAAAATTTATCTTTCGCCATAGAATTTCGAAATTTCAGCATATCAATCTTTTTACATTCAATTTACCTAGACATCGATGTGTAGACCTGTGGTACAAGACCAAGAACGTCACTGCCAGCGTAAATTAGCATTTCCCGTGTCATTGGCCTGCGAGCCCAATATCGTTGGTCACGACGATAAATATTTTTTAATTGTTCTTTCACAGGATTACAAGATGAACCATACATTTCACAAAGTGATAAGGATTAAAGGATTAAAGATCCTTAAGGTGTAAGGAAAAATATAGTACGAGTGCTATAGAGTTTTGCATTAGGAAGGAGTGGCTGTAAACAACACTCTTCTGGGGTTTCATAGGAACATGGAAGTTAGCGGAGTGTGGAAAAAGTGAAGTCAAAGGGATTGCCTCGTGAAAACCGGAAAAGGAATATACAGAAACATTCAAAATAAGTATGAAACAAAAGTAAAATTTCTCGAGACAAAAATATCTTTAGAAAAGATAAGTTGATACTTTGTTCATAGAATTATTTTACGATTATTCATTTTCTGTTGAATAAAAGTATTTTGGAATAAATTTAGAGATTGAGTTGCAAGTTTAGTAGACGCAACTGAATTTTTATGAAACATATTAAAAAGTAAATATAAAACTTACTTTGATAACAATTGAACTCTCGAGTAGATTGCCAAGCCCACCAGCTTTCATAAGATTCGGTGAAGTAAACAAATCGAAAACATAGATCTGTCCAAGCATCGTACCGATTTGTAAAAGTGTCAATTGTCCTCTAGTTCCTAGATTAATACCTTCGCAGTCAAAGGAAACAACGACGTTGCCATTTTCTGTTAAAGAGTATGTAAGTCGTTGTGTAACAAAGTTTGGTTATGTGTTATGCGCCCTTTGTTTTACACTTACTGGTGCACCATCTATGGGATTTCTAGATAGCTTTTGCAGTTTTCCATACCGACATTAAAGATTGATCTTCATGACTGGTGGAGATGTTCCTGATGGAGATTTTCCTCTGGTGGAGATTGACCACGATAGAGATTTTCCTGGGTGAGTTTTGTCTGGTGGAGTTGGGAATGATGGAGATTGGGTTGGTTGAGATATTCCCGGTGGAGATTGTCATTGGTGGAGATTTTCCTTGGTTGGGATTGGTCTGGTAGAGATGTTCCTGATGGAGTTTTTTTTCGAGTGAGTTGTACGGGTGCCCATAGAATAAGTGTTTTCTAAGGTCGTTACGGGCAAGGTCCGTGGATTGGTAGCATTGCATTAGTAAGGTCTATCTTCTCCAGCAGGTGAGGTTAGGTGACTGATCCATCCTCTTAATAAGAAAAGTTAAGAGTGAAGAGTCAAGACCCGCCGCGTACTTTGAAGATTCCGTTACTTTCAAACTTTAACTCCACATCACGCAAAAACGCATCTACTAAATGAAAATCTAAATTATTTTGTCAATAGGGGCCGTGCACGGCGCTTACAGTTTGTATTTTCTTCATCAAAAAGACATTTTACATGCGAAGCCATTTACACGCCATTTTGGCTTCGGAAAGATAAACCATTTTTGAAATATTATTCTTTCCCCAAGAGCCCCATTCCATATTCCATGGAAGAGTGAGAAACAAACGAAATGGATTAAACGGCCGGTTCGTCAACGATATTTTCTGTTTCTACAACATTTGAAACGTGTCCTGAAGCAGATAATTTTTTTATTATCATTTAATTGTAATCCCCAACACAACTATTAATTACGGGTTGAAAACCTTAATTGAAAATTGTCAACATTGTTATTTGCAATATTTGTTTGTTTTTCATACACTTTACAGCCAAAATAGCACCGCAAAAGAGCGAGAGAGCGCGCACATCGGCGATGGTGCTGCTCTCTATAGCCTACGCACAGTCTCTATTTAATTTCGAAAAATACAGCCTTGCTCAAAAGTATTTAGCACCGCGTAATTGTTCCATTCGAACTCAAACTCGAATATCTCGGTCAAAAAACGTCGTAAACCAATTCAGCAAACGAGGTTCCAAAGCGGATAAATCCAGCTTCATTTTTCTTTTTCTGTTCAATTTATGCGATTTTTTTTCACCCGTAACGTAATTTTGAAAACGGCGGTTTTTCTCGATTTTCTTACTTTGTAAAATCGGATGCTGAACTTTAAAAAAATTGTGAACTGACTTTTTGGTGAGCAAACCTTAAAAAGGACAGCTTCAGCTTCAATTTGGTTTTTTGAAGAAAAACTTGTGATTTTTTTCGCAGAGTTATTTAGTTTTTTTTTTCGAAGAAAAGGTAGATAAAAAATTAATCATCAGATTTCCTCAAAATTAATATGAAATTTTCTTCATTACTATTATTGATAACTATTCATGAAATTAATTGGTACGAAAAATCAACATATATCATTTTATCGTAAAACGTGAATTTTCTTTAACAGGTAAACCACTGTAGAATTTTCGAAAAATCGATTTTTTTTTATTGGCTTAAAATATACTTTGAACCCTCTTGAATATGAGGCAAAAAGGTTTATACCTGAAAAAAAAAATTTTCATTGCAATGCCCGAGCGCGTCGGTCATTTCAGTACCACGTTTCAAAACTTTAAACGCGTTTTTCTGGAAACGCGATTTTTCAAAACGGCACGCAGCGTAACTCCAACAATTTTCATTCTTTTCATTTGAATTTTTGACAATATCTTAAAAATAACATTTCAAAGTGAAATACGTAAGGAATTTTCGATAAGTTCATTTGGAAAATTTTTAACAAATAATTACCCCTTTTTCTGTCGAAAATTGAACCTCTTCATTCAAACACTCGCCAATAATACAAAAATGAATATTTCAAAATCCCCTACGCACTTCACTAGCTTTGAGTGTCTAGATAAGTGTTTTTTTTTTTTAATTTCAAATTAACAACTGCACCAGTTACACTGCGTGCCGCAGAGCGCCACGAATTCAACAAGCCTCGCGGGATGGCTCTGGTGTCGCTATTTTTAAATATCTTTCAATCATAATTTTTTGTTGTAGAGTTAAATATATGCTTAATAACTCCCCCGAATATTACTATTTTATTATCTTTCCTTCCACCCGAAAAAAATAGTCGAAAAGTCATTTTTTGAGGCCGTTACAGTGGTTTTAGCCCTTAACGCTAGGTTCCTTCATGACTTTTTTCTACCCCATCGTTCCTACATGGGGACAATTTGTCCCCGGCCACTTTGCGAGCTCATAACCTGTGTAGAATCAATATTTTTGAGGGACTTTTTTTTTTAAACAATAGTACAAATCCTGACTAATCGAATGATCCAGGGCTTAATGCAAAAAAATGATTAGCTTTCCCGTAGTTGATGTTTAAAAAAAAAGTGTAATTCATTTTTCGAGAAATTGCACGCATGGCTTAAGATTGAATTTTTTTGACATATTCTTAATTTTTTTTTATCAAATAAATCGGTTGTTCCATAAAGTTTAGATATGAAACTATAAGAAAACAATAATAGCAAACCAATTTTAACATTTCTTTTGCAAAACTGCAAGGGGTGAATTTACGGTATTTTTACATCTTAATATTTCAAAGCCAGAGCAGGTATCGAATAAAACGCAACACAAACGTTTCTTGGAGGAAGTATCGCTTTTATTTATTCGTGAAAAAATAACAAAATGAATCCCAGGTTGCTGAAAACATTTTTTAAGCGATCGGTCCACATTTTATGCATATAAAAGCCTTCATGCAAGTCGCATCTTGGTAATTTGCGGGAAGGGCAAATATTTTGGGACTTCCGGTTGTTTCCCTTCGGGCAGTATGCACAACGTACCCGTTTGTCAATTTTGCCGAACAACTTTTTTGCCTTCTTCTTCTCCATCTGTTTGGCTAGTCTCCCGACTTATTTGCTTGCAGTGAGACCAGCCTGGCCTACAGACCAACAAGTCTGCCAGAAATGGCTACGCTGCACACAATCTCTCAAACGCGCGCTTTTTGAATACACAAGAGATATTTATGTTAAAAAAAAAAGTCAATTTTCTGACGCCGTGTCAGACAATTTCAAACAACCACAAACAAACAAACAAACAAACAACAAAAAAAAGAAAAACGTGTCAGACGTTGACATGTGGACAAATTGACCCCAAATTGATTTTCAACGCCTGTAGCGTTAAAACCAGAGGGTATAAAAGGTTGCCATTTGGTGTTTGGGTTCGAACCCAAACAAACTCAAACAAACCCAAACAAACCTAAACTCTCTCTCTCTCTCTCTCTCTCTCTACCCCCCTCTCTCTCCCCTCTTATATATATATTATGGGAATTGATTTCGGAATGCGTACATGCGATACACTGGGATCCTAATACAATGAACCCTAGAAATGTCGATCGGTCTCCGCTCCGTCGGGGAAGCACCCGGTTCAATCCGGCCATTCGTCTAGTGCGCAGGAACGGAAAGACGAAGTGTGCACAATGTTCTGAATTTACAAGTGCAATACGAAGTGAGTCCCGCTGCTGTTTCTTATATCGGGATCCCAGTGTACTTAAATTTGCTGCTGGTACAGATGGGTGAGGCGTTCCTTCGCCGAGCTTATTTCTGAAAACCATGCACGCCAAGTTTTTGTATAGTTTTTACAGTGAATTTTTGTGGTACGTACGTGTAGGAACGTGTATTCGTGCGCTTTTCTATATAATTTTTGTTTCATTCATTCAGCATATTATAATACTAATGTCTTGATATTTTTAGGCCTTTCTTCGGAAGCCCTTGAAGCGACGAAACCCTTTATAGGGCACCGTTAAAGGGCACATGATTTCCTGTGCAATTTTGTAAATCATTCGATGTACTTGGCTTGATGAAAATGATTTCATTTCTTTTTGGAAATAAAGGACAACATTATTTGCGTAGTTTTTTTCCGAGGTGAAGGAACTTCTTGTATGTAACAAAAAAAGAATAAAAGTCTTGAATAAAAGCATAATTTTTATTTTAACATGATAATAACAGTATAGAGTAGTCATTTTATAAATAAGATCGCGACTTTTTAATACTTGGCGTTCTTTTTTTACTTTTTAAAAGTTTTTTCTAGGGATTCTAACTCTCTTGAATATCTTGAACAATGAACGAGTGGAGAAATAAAATATTTTGTCAATTAACTGGAAAAAATAGGGTGGCCCGAAACTTTTGCACGCCACTGTATACTGACAATATTTATCAATCAACAAACTATTTATTGTTTTATTTATTTAGAAAAACGTTCTTGGATAAAGTATTGTTTTTCATTCAACAGCTGACAAATGATGAATTCACCGAAAATTAATTGCACCAACTCTCAATATGAAAATACTGGAATCTCGTCCAAATATTTGCTACACAATCGGAAATTAGGATCAAACAGATGAGCAAGGAATTGTGAGGTGGAGATTTCGATGTATTTGAACATGTTACTTTGCGCACACTTGATATTGTCTGTGATATTAATTAAAAAAAGTTATTGCAAATCAAATAAAACTGCAATTTAGTTCAAGTTTAAAATTGACATCTTAAAAAACTTGAATTTTGTTCTTATTTATAGAAACTGCTATGGGGGTTATAGCAGCACATGTTCAATTGGAAAAAGAAAATCGTTACGTCCGTTCAGCAAAATGGTGAAACAAAAGTTTTATCCAATTCCGAAATACTATAGTTTTTTACTCCAAAAATCAATCCGTGTATCTGCAAATTGAAATAATTTTTTAATTTTTAATTTGCCACATATTTTATTAAAATCTATCCTAATTCAAAAAACAAGAGCATGATATCTATTTTCAGAGCTTTAGACATAATTTGGCAGAGAGCTTTTAATATATCGCTGCACTCCGATTTTATATTCAATTAAACAAAATTGTATCGTGGTCAAAACGAGTGCATAAAATATTTGCACGGTATGACAAATGACGTAATTCGACGAAAGAATAAAAATACCAGCGAAAGAATCGAATCTCATTTGGAGAACGAATATTTAGGTATGTAAAGAATGATTTAGAATTCATTTGCAAATTTGTCGGGATTGTTGAACAAAGGAGCTGTAAATTATTTTCCAGATAAAGGATCTACGAGGAAAAAAGCTTTTTTGGATTATTTGATAGAATTATCGGATGAATAAGGTACAAAATTTACAGAGAAGGAACTTAAAGACGAAGTTAAGGCGCACCACTAATGTGACTGCCCAAAAAAAAGGTGATTTTCGAGAATTTATTGAAAGAAAAATATTGCATCTAAACTTCTAAACCTTCATCGTTGGGAAAAAATTTGGCCGGATCCATTAAAATTCGATCCAGATCGTTTTTTGCCAGAGGAAGTGGCAAAACGTCATCCATATAGTTTCGCGTCTTTTAGCGCTGCACCCCGAAATTGTATGGGTAAGAAAAATAATGAATGAGTCATTCATAGGCGACTAAATATGTAGCTTCACTATTTGGCTATTGAATCAGGAATCAGGAACTCTTTATGCATTTTTTTTTGTATGTTTACTGAAATAACCGTATCTGGCTTACAAAAAATTGTCTGCATTTTTTATTTACAATTGAACAATTTTGCAGGACTCAAGTACGCCATGATGGCCATGAAAGTTCTACTGGCCACTGTTTTGCGTCGTTACGTGCTGATTAAAGACGAAATTCTGGCTATTGAAGACATAAAACTGAGATCTGAATTTATTTTGAAGCCTGAAATTCCTATAAGGCTGAGGATCAAGAAGATATAGAAGTTTAATTAAATAATGACTACTTTTGTTTACCGAAAAACAAATTTCAAAAAATGAGAACCTTGAACACCATACTTTTTACAGTTCTCTGTCTAATAATGAGATGTTTTTCTGAAAAAAAAAGTTAGTTGCCATCGAGTGATTAAAAGATCAAGAGGTGTTAGTTTATTGCAAAAGTTTGTTCAGTATAATTTTACATTAGTTATTATTTAATAAATCCTTCAAACATTATCAACTGTTGTTTTCAATAATTTATATTCTCCTCATCATAAACTTAATCTAAATAAATATTGATTCTAACTTTATCCTAACTTTCCTAATTTTATCCTAGAGAAAGTTTCAGAAATTTCATTCTCGATAATATATCCAAGCAAAGTTAAAAAATTGTCTCAAAAAAGTAATTTATTGGGTATTTCTCAGAAAAACGGGAATTCGAAAAAAAAGAGTGACATTTTCGGAGTTTTTGCCTATTTAAAATACATTAAAACAATTTTCGGGGGAAAAAATTAAATGAAGGTAAAAAAAGTAACAAAAACATGGTTTGTTGATGAAAAAATTGAAATTAAAAAAAAAACCAATTACATTTTCAGGCTCTGGAGGCCGAATCCCATACATGTAAGCTGCTAAAAATCATATTGAAAAAAATGGGGCATTCACTATCCTGCATGCAGCCCTGGCCTGCCGTCCGCCAAGTAATGCCGGATCATGAATGAAGTGACAGGCTGCATGGCGGTCGACTTTGAATAATTTGAGAACTAAAATTTCAAAGAATCGAAATCATACAATTTTAAGGCAATGTGAAAGACGTTCAAAAAAATATGAAAAACGCTCGGTCGGTAAAAATTCTGTAACCAACTTTTCTCCTAGGCAGATATTTTGAGCAAATAACGAGAACCACCTCCCGTTCAGTGGAAAAACGAACAGAGTGGTTCTCGTTATTTGCTCGTAATATAATCCGTGTAGGAAAAAAGTTGGTTACGGGATTTTTATGATCGAACGTATTTCACATTGCCTTAAACATCTTTCACATGGCCTTAACTGATGATCAAAATTATGTACAAAATTTCAATTATTGTCAAGTCCGAATTTGGGAGGATTAAAATTGTTATTTGTTCGATTCTCAGATTGAAATTTTAATTCCCATACAAATGCATCTGTATGGAAATTGAAATTATGCACATAATTTCAGTTGATCTTAATTTATTAAAATTATCGAATTCAAAAGGAGTTCTCCTCATCATGAACTTAATTTAAATAAATATTGATATCATCTTTATTCTAAAGTTGTCAATAATTTTCGCCTGCAGAGGTTTAAAAAAGTATTAAAATAAATCGAAAAGTAGGAAGTCACAAAAATAGGAAGTTACGAAAATATATTCAAAGTTAAAAAATTTACTCGAAAAAGTAATTAATTGGGGTTCTCTTACAAAAACTGGAATTCTTAAAAATGACAAGTGACATTATCGGAGTTCATGCACTTTTTAAATACATCAAAATCATTTTCAAGAAGAAAAAAATTAAATGAAGTTAAAAAACGTAACAAAAAGTGGTTTATTGACGAAAAAATTGGGATCTAAAAAGAGTCAATGATACTTTCAGGCTCTGGGGACCAAAGCCCATAAACGCAGGCTGCCAAAAACCCTATTGAAAAAAAAAACCAAACATTTAAATCAACAAGTGATTTCTTCTCACTTGAATACAAGAACTCCAATTACTAGGATCCCCGAATCGAATTCCCAGAAATGACAAGGCACTTAACCCCGTTTCGAGTCAATTGAAAAAATCATTAACCCTTACGGTACAGATCTATGTATTTCAAACGTCCCGTACATATGGGGTCACGGACGACTCCAATTATTTTTTCAGCTATAATTATAAAAAGAAATAATAGTTTTGTTGATTTTAATCGTACGCGAATCGAAAGTATAGACTAAGCAACATGTTTATGAAAAACAGATTCATTTAGGAGGTACACTAAAAAAAAAGGCAGAACGGAGGCGTAATTGGCTCAGCTACGCCCTGAGGTTGGATACGGCGAAACCAATGGGGTAGTTGACGCAACCTCCGCGCGTAGTTGAGGGTATTTTGTTGAGCCAAGTACGTCCGCAATTTGAGGTAAAACTTTAAATATTCAATAGAACAAAAACATTTTTTGAATAAAATTCAATAAATACTTAAAATAGTATCATGGCATTACTCGGGAAATGCGGAAAAGTATTTCAGTCAATTGTATCAATCATGTTTGGATTAAATGAATTGCATTGTGTAATAAAAACGTACAGTGATTGTACTGAACAATTATGATTTTGAAATGACTGTAACAAAATATTTGAAATTTTTCTTAACGTATATATTCTTTGAAATATTTTTTATTTGATATTTTGCGACTTTCAATAGTAAATACGATTAAACGATTTTTTACTCTTTCGGAAGAGCGTCTATCCTGACATAATTAGGAGACAAAACTGTTTTATATCAGCGTACTTTAATTGTACGATAGGGCCTTAAGGTAGTTCCTCCACAGAATTGTTAAATTAAGAAATGGTTGAAACTTGGCATACGTGTTATTTAATACGTTATTCAAAAATATGTGCAGTTTTAACAAGTTTTACCATCCCGAACCCGAGATATTTATACTTGAAGTTGGCTCAATTAGCACGTAACATATGGGCCATGCATGGGCAAACAGTACGTTATTAATTCTACCGTCAGAACTAAAATCAAGAAATTGATGAAAAACGAGGAGGAGCAAGAGGAGGATGTCACAAATATTATGAAAAAACATCAAGATGATTTACCATCTAGTTTAAAAGATATAACCTCGAGAAATACTACGGTTTTGGCCTTATACGACATATTCTACAGGCAGGGTGTCAGGTCTTCAAGCGACATCTCGCCACCGTGTCATCTTTCCTGGGTAATTCGCCTTCGGGTAAATTCTCCAACTGTGTCAACTCTACATCGTAGCAAGAGCGCAAGCGGGTAAATCGCCCGTAGGGCTAGTCCCGATCGCAGCAGTTCGACATTTCCCCGACTTTCGTTCATCCCCACTTTTCACCGTCAGGCTCCGATTCGGACCGAGGAAATCCCCTCCGTGCCGATCGGCCCGGGCGATATGCCTTCGTTGAAACTCTACAACTGTGTCAAGTCTACATCGTGCCAAATGCTTATGCGTGCAAGCAGTGCGTAGGGCAAGTCCCGTCCGTGGCAGTTCGACATTTCCCCTACGTTCGCGTATCCCCACTTTTCGTCTTAAGACTCAGATTCGGGCCGGGCAAGCCCCCACCGTGCGAATCGCTCCGCGCGGCGTGCCTTTGAGGAAACTCTCCAACTGTAGCAACTCTACATCGTGTCAAACGCACAACCGTGTCAACCCACCAGCGCGCCAACTCTTATATATAGCAGTTCAGTATATACCCGACGTTCAGCATATACTTTCCGAATAGAATCACCCGTACCCGACGAAAACTTTATACCAGCGAATGAATTTTTCCATGTATACCGACTACCCGTTCCGTAAGTTCTCCAGTTTATCGACAAATTTCGAATGGGAATCTCACGAGTGGCATTTTTGTCATAGTTTTATTGTTCAATAATGCACCGAAAATATATTCATAGCGATCATAACATATATTCGATCTCCTTCAATTTCTTCTTTCTTCTGCTTAATTGAGAGAATTGATAAGTAATAGAAAGATCACGTAAGAAAAAAATTGTTAAACGAATAGCTGGATATTTTTTTGTTTTCATCGGAAATGAGATTTAGTGTCTCAAAAGGATGTTGCATTTTCTTCAGAATTTGATATCTTTAGGGATTTAGGGATTTTGTGATGAGGTCATTTTTTCGATTTTTACAGGTAGATGAATTATTGATTTTGAGCTCAACCCTTCTATGTTCAAGCTAGGATAACTCGGGAACTATGGGTCCTAAAATGAAAATGTCAATGTTATCACCAGTGTCAATGTTATGCAATTTTCGATGTACCTTCGATTTGTTTATTTTATTTTATTTTTTCTATAAAGAAATGAGGTTTTCTTGAAAACCCTGTTTTTGATTTTTGCTTTTTATTTCTTTTTTTTTTAACTAGGTGAATTTACAAAATTTTGAAGCGCTGGTTTAGCGGGACAGACCTTTGTTGTAGGAGCTACAACTATTTCAACTTGGCTTATTTCAGATTTTTTTTTTCGAAAAAACATGGATATACTTTTTTTCAGCAAATTTATACGTTTTTGTTTAAGCGTACGTTAGAAATCGAAAGTAAATACTGTTAATAATTTTTCTTGTAGAACTCATATAGTTTCTAAGTTGTCTCGATTCTTATATTCACATCCGTGAAGATAAAGACGAGCAACATTATTATTGACAGAAAGTTTGAAATTTTCTGTTTTCCATGCGAATATCAATGGAATAATTTGGTTCGGATTAGTAAACCAAGTAATAAATAAAGGAAATCGGATTCATAATTGAAAGGAATGATGCGGAATTTCCGTTCATCTTCGTGATTTAATATTCAATGCATTTCTTTATCTTCACGTTTATTCACCTTTCACTTCATCACGTTATTCGTCTTTATCTTCACGGATGTGAATATAAGAATCGAGACAATTTAGAAACTATATGAGTTCTACAAGAAAAATTATTAACAGTATTTACTTTCGATTTCTAACGTACGCTTAAACAAAAACGTATAAATTTGCTGAAAAAAAGTAGATCCATGTTTTTTCGAAAAAAAAATCTGAAATAAGCCAAGTTGAAATAGTTGTAGCTCCTACAACAAAGGTCTGTCCCGCTAAACCAGCGCTTCAAAATTTTGTAAATTCACCTAGTTAAAAAAAAAAGAAATAAAAAGCAAAAATCAAAAACAGGGTTTTCAAGAAAACCTCATTTCTTTATAGAAAAAATAAAATAAAATAAACAAATCGAAGGTACATCGAAAATTGCATAACATTGACACTGGTGATAACATTGACATTTTCATTTTAGGACCCATAGTTCCCGAGTTATCCTAGCTTGAACATAGAAGGGTTGAGCTCAAAATCAATAATTCATCTACCTGTAAAAATCGAAAAAATGACCTCATCACAAAATCCCTAAATCCCTAAAGATATCAAATTCTGAAGAAAATGCAACATCCTTTTGAGACACTAAATCTCATTTCCGATGGAAACAAAAAAATATCCAGCTATTCGTTTAACAATTTTTTTCTTACGTGATCTTTCTATTACTTATCAATTCTCTCAATTAAGCAGAAGAAAGAAGAAATTGAAGGAGATCGAATATATGTTATGATCGCTATGAATATATTTTCGGTGCATTATTGAACAATAAAACTATGACAAAAATGCCACTCGTGAGATTCCCATTCGAAATTTGTCGATAAACTGGAGAACTTACGGAACGGGTAGTCGGTATACATGGAAAAATTCATTCGCTGGTATAAAGTTTTCGTCGGGTACGGGTGATTCTATTCGGAAAGTATATGCTGAACGTCGGGTATATACTGAACTGCTATATATAAGAGTTGGCGCGCTGGTGGGTTGACACGGTTGTGCGTTTGACACGATGTAGAGTTGCTACAGTTGGAGAGTTTCCTCAAAGGCACGCCGCGCGGAGCGATTCGCACGGTGGGGGCTTGCCCGGCCCGAATCTGAGTCTTAAGACGAAAAGTGGGGATACGCGAACGTAGGGGAAATGTCGAACTGCCACGGACGGGACTTGCCCTACGCACTGCTTGCACGCATAAGCATTTGGCACGATGTAGACTTGACACAGTTGTAGAGTTTCAACGAAGGCATATCGCCCGGGCCGATCGGCACGGAGGGGATTTCCTCGGTCCGAATCGGAGCCTGACGGTGAAAAGTGGGGATGAACGAAAGTCGGGGAAATATCAAACTGCTGCGATCGGGACTAGCCCTACGGGCGATTTACCCGCTTGCGCTCTTGCTACGATGTAGAGTTGACACAGTTGGAGAATTTACCCGAAGGCGAATTACCCAGGAGAGATGACACGGTGGCGAGATGTCGCTTGAAGACCTGACACCCTGCCATTCTACAAACAAACGAGCGCGAGCGCGAGAGATGTAACTTTTTTTGTGTATTGGGGCATAGCCCGGACAGTTCTGGCAAAAAGTTTACTCACAATGTCAGATCAAAAACACTTATAGAATAAATTTTACGATAGTAGATGATATCTGTCGTATTATCTATTGGTACCGAGTCAATATTGTGTGCTTTTTAAATTTGGGTAAACTTCCGAAAAGGTCCGACCTCGGATTGAGCTGAAATTTTGTACAGATGTTCCCTTTGATGTTTTAAGAAAACACTTGAAAGGATTTTTGGCGACTCGCAATATTTTCTGAGAAATCGAATTTTCAATGTTATTATTTTAGCCTGGTTGAGTATATCTATATAGAATGTTTTTTTAGTGCATTCGATATTTTTATTTTGCTCTCCACTATATATATATGCTTATTAGAATATTTTTTGTAATAGTATAATGACCAGGTTTGAATAGTAATGGGTTTTGTATTGTATTGTATATTGTATATTGTTCAAACAATATACAATTCAAACCTAGGGTGTTCAAACCTAGGGGTTTCTCTCTAAAAGACGGAACCCATTACTGTTCAAACCTGGTCATTATACTATTTCAAAAAATTTTCTGAGTTAGAATGGTCATATTCGCTAGGCCGTATATATATAGTGATAGAAAACACCAGGCAGTGATTGGGCCAGAGCAGTTTGATATTTTGCTGCCAGGGGTCAGGGTGCTACTTGTGAGTTTTTAATACAGGCGAAGATCCGCACAAAACGGAGAGCGCGATAATGTATATAAACATAGTAGGTACTCAGAGTGATGTATATAGGTATAGTTAGCGCATGGTAAAATATATCATTTTTAAAATTCGATTTTTCGGAAAATATTGCGAGTCGCCAAAAATCCTTTTAAGCGTTTTCTTAAAACATCAAAGGGAATATCTGTACAAAATTTCAGCTCAATCCGAGGTCGGACCTTTTCGGAAGTTTATCCTTGAATTTATTTACTACGAATTATCAACCCTTTACACACATATGTCACGCACACACGATATGTAACTTTTGATTGAGGTTGTCGCAGGGGAACTACCTTAAACCTGTTTACCTCGTAGAACAAAGGCTCGGATTTTCTCAACGACCATCGGTCGGAGTGATCATTGTTCAACGATTCAATGTGAAAGTCTTATGGGCACACGGGCGGTGCGACGCTCACGCGAGAGCGCTCCGCCCATCGCCCTCTAGCGGATTTTTGCCACACCAGAAATCCAACCAGGGAATAAAGCTGTCCGGTTACAATATATATAATTCGTATTAAACAAAATTTATTGTTTGCGCAACGAAATTTTAATAGCTTTAGCAAAAGGTTTATTTGTTTGAATAGTAACAAAAGATTTCATCCAAATTACTACTAGCAGGTAATTAGCTTAAGGATGTATGCCCAAAATATACTTTTTAAGTTTGACTTTCAAATTTAAAATATGTTGTAGAGTGAACGATGCTGCGTCGATTAGAAAAAAATAATTAGACTTCACCGTATAGTTATTACGTAAATTAGTTTTTTCAGTCCCATTAAAACGCATGTTAATCGTAGCGTTAGTAGTCTAATTTGAAAGAAAATAAGAAAATAAAGCCCGTGATATATAAGCGTACAGATTAAAAAAAATATTATTAGAAACTTTATTTTTTTTACTATTTAAAGAAAAAAAAACCCCGATGTCACCGTCGTATTTGTTCAAAAATCAAAAAAATGTAGAGTCGTTTGGGTCATGTGCGAAAACTGCTATACAGCCGCCATGTTAAATATGCGATACATGGAAATACGGCAACGTTGTACGCGCGGGCAGTACGAACCAAGGCTTCCGTTGCACTGCTTTGCGATTTACAAGTGTTGACATGATATTTTTTTTTGCAAATCCGACAACAAACCTCCAAGCTGCTCGCCAAGCAATGATGCTTTTCTGTTGTTGTGTCTCGTAGTGATAGTGGAACGTCACAAGGTTTACACCACAATTCTTTTGCCAAAATGTCTAGTTCTATAATTCTTCGACCGTGAAATGTAAATTTTTTTTCGGTGTCGTTCAAACATCTTCGTTTCTCGGCACTCTTCGCAACACTCTCAAGCCACTGTTTTCTTTTTTGTGTGGTAAATTTGCCTTTTTTGTCTCTGAGCACAACACGAGAATTGTCACTCATTTTCCTCACTCACATTATACACGAAAAAAAAAGAAATTAAACAATGTATTAGGTTAGGAAACTAGATGTCAAACGACACACTTTCCGGCACTGTTGCCAAATTTTCTCGATATATAAACGGAATTTTTTGATTGGTTGATAGAACGGACATTAGCTCCAGTAAAAAATAGTCAAATGAAGAACTAATTTTTCTTAAAGTTAATAACTGTAACTTTCATCGGGTTGATTTGTTATGTATAATTAGTATTAATTAATAAAAAACATATTTATGATTGATATCTTATATAATGATCTGTTTGAAAAAACAAATAGATGTATTGCGGATTTGACTGGGCATACGTCCTTAATCACAAATTATATTCCGTTGATCTATATAGTGTCATTGAATTCAATTCTCGCAGAAAAGTTTATTCGATGCTATTATTTTATCAAGTCACGGACAAACCGCATACAACTCAACCACCGTGTGATTATTTCAAATTCAATTGAATCTGTGTCTCAAGTTTTGTTTTTTTTTTTCAATGTAACCATTTATTGCGGTTGTATCACATGAAATAGACTCAACTCAAATAAATTAAAATTTAACGGCAAAATCGTGGCGTAGTTGTCTCAGCGACATGACTTTCAACGGATCAACCACCGTATGATTAATTAGGTAGGGCCGTTTTCTCCGATGCGGTTTAAACTCAGTTCAATTTTTTTCATATAGTTTTGACATAGGATGAACTGAGTTTAAGGAGGGTGGGGACCCGTGGCAAAATGTAACCATTTACATCAAATTTACACAGTGTATTCTTCGACGTGTACTGGATGTTCCATCCAAATTTTAAATCGCTCGTCTACTCCGTTTTTGTGAAACTAAATATCAAAAAAACACTTTTTAACATGGCAAGATGCCTACGGTCATTGGTGAACAACGTATTACGCCTGAAATAGTGACAAAAAATGTAAAAAACTTGTTCAAAAACCAGCATTCCACAAATTACATGATTGCAATTACGGTTCCTAAAAATTAACTAATTCGTCTGTATCGTTTATTAATTATTCACTTATTCATCAACAAAAACGGTGAGTTTTCGCCGATCAACCGAAAGAACAGGCTCTTTTTCGTTTGTTTTCGATGAAATACTACTATGTGAAGTTGGCGGTTTGCTTGGAAACAATGGAAGTGTCTCTACCCTCCTTAAACTCCGATTAACGTTGGAGAAAACGGGCGGTAGGGTGTATCATTTGCACTAAATACGAACTTCAGGTTGTAGGAAAAGTAATCAGCATAACAACCGCAGCCATACGTGAGCTTAAACGTAATATGACTATTGGCGCAACGAAATTCGTCCAACCTCATAGTGTAGTTGGCAATACTTTAATTTTTTTTTCAGTATACAGTTTTTACCCAGATAGACTGAAAGTAAAAGGTGCAGTACAACGCCAAAATATTCAACTTGAATCTTATAAATTTTTTCATGCAGTACAAGCCATTTTAATACGAAAAATCGGATGTTTTCTCAAAGTAGAGGTTTGATACAAGAAAAAAAAACGTGACGCCTCCCTCCATTGCAAAAAGTTGAAAAACCTTGTTCACGGGTGACCCTAAAATAAATTTTTTAAAAGGATTGGCGTAGTAACCACAGTCTAACTGCTGGACATGTAAAATCTTATCGGTATATCGGTAAAAAAATTTTCCACTGGGCAAATAAAAGTCGAAATGCTTCTCCTACGAGCTCACATTGCAAAATAACAAAGGCTAGGATCACCCATGACCCCAGTGTGTACTGTAAGGGTTACACAATAAATTTACACTGTGGAAGATGGAGATGCGAAGACGAATAAAAAAGAAACACGTATATTGTAACAAACCGTGTTTTAATTTCTTTCATCGATACACATTTACAATATATATATTTATATATGTATATATTTATAGTTCTTAGTATATAGCTTTTTTTTAGTTTTTTTTCATTCAACATATCTTAATCGATACTATTGTTTTGGGTAATATTTAGATTTTTATTTCAATTTCTTCGTGTCCGCAATAAATTCACATTCTCTCAATTTTTTGTTTTCTCGCGACAAGCTTTCGGGCTCTCACAATAATTCGCAGTTACACACACGCACAGGCACACATACACATTCACAAATACGTTTTTATGGTCGAACCTCCAGGCAGAAATGGTCGGAAACAAAATTTCCGAAAAAAGGGCATCTATACACGTATTACAGCGGTTTTTTTCCTTTTAGGGACAGAAAGATAAGATCGTGAGAGAGATTTAGGGTGAAAAGAGGGGGGGGGGGATATGTATCTTATTTACAAAGAAACAATCTACCTTACGTTTTTCTTTTTTTATCTTGTTCTTTACCTACAAATAGCAATGATCTATAATTGCGAGACCATTCGTTCGAATTACTCTCACGATCTCGTTTAACACAGATTCAAAATAATCGTAAACACGATTCTTGTCGTTTGCTATTTTAATCCTATTGAAAAAATAAAATAAAAATAGAAATAAAAATAAAAAATAAACAAAAATGTACGAGTGTTGACTGTGTCGAATTCGAGATTTTATCCTTGACGAAGGATCGAGTCGTGCTTTACGTACACACGCCCTTTTCTCGCCTTTTTTTGGTAGAGACGTTTTTAATGAAACGATTGAACGAAATGAAAATCGAAAGAAAAATGAAGACAATGTATGACGAGAAAAGAGAGGAAACGAAAGAAGAAATTCGTGACAGTGAAATACACGGTGATTCGCGACCTGTCGAGAGTTTATACGATTTTTAATCCTCGCATATTTTTTATTATATACATATAGCTACACATAATACGGGGGGAATATTTAAGTTACTAGTTCTGATGAATGTGTATAAAATTTGATGGAATCGTGTCGTTAAAAAAAAAAAAATACGTTATTCGAAAAAAAGTATCTAGAAAAAAAAGAGCATCGTTGCAGACAACGAAAAATCTTTCTATTTATTCGATTACTGAATCTGAATTGCCAGCTTTTTTTAATGTTTTTTTTCTCCGAGTTCTTCAAATAAATAAAGAAAAAAGTGGACAATTTTCCGTTGAACCAATCATTTCGGCTGTTACCTAAAAAAAAAAATTTCGTTGCCTTCCAACAATACAAACTTCAAGGTCATCGCTGCTTGAAGAAGAAAAAAGGACGAAAGTATAATCGATTCGTGAAAAAATGAAATACTGTAACTGGTTTAAAAAAATATGGTCTCAAGTATTCGCACAACAATGGTGTTCGATAGAGATTGAAATTAAAATTTGCATCGTTGGAACGCAACGAAAATTCATTTTTTTCTTATCAATTTCTTCATTTTTGTTTTAAATCCTAAATTCCCATTTTTTTTCTCGGGTTCCTAACAAGGACTCAACAAAAGTCCGACCAATTTTTGCAGCCGAAAAAATCAATATTTACGGAATAGAAGTTTGTATTTTTGGAGCGCAACATCGATTCTTTCCTTTTCATTCAAATTTCTTCATTAATACTTTGGTTTCCGTCGCTTCAATGTTTCGAGTCTTCAACAAAGGTTCAAAACAATTTTTTAAGACAATAAAGTAAAAGAAATTCGGTTGCATTCCAACAATCTAAACTTCCACGTCCCGAAAGGTTTCGAGCAATAAAAAAAGAGAAGAAATTGCGTTGAATTCGAACGATGCAAATTCGTCGATCGTGAAAACGAGAGAGCACATTGTTTTTCCTCGTCAATATTTTCTAAATCGATTCGGCCGTATCCTCGGGAAAGTTCAGTCTCTAAGATCTTAAAGGCTAGAGCCACGAGGGTCGATGATGATGCGAGGGTGGTGGTAAAGCATAAAAAGAATGAAGATACTGTTGATAAGCGGCAGGATCCATGCTCAAATTTGGTCCGTGTGGTGTTACGTAAGCGGAAACGGGTGGTCCGTAAGGAGCGGGTCTTTGAGCCGAGTGTAAAAACGGATGTGGATAATTTCGTGCTTGTTGATTGGTCAATTTGTTGCAAGCTTGTTGAGCAGCTTCGCTAACGGGTGTAGACGTTTGTTGTTGTTGTTGTTGTTGTTGCTGTTGTTGTTGCTGCTGTTGTTGCTGTTGTTGCTGTTGTTGTTGTTGTTGCTGTTGTCGGAGAGCCATGCTGTAATAGCTGTTGGGATTGCGAAATTCATCGAGGAAAGCGAAAGCGGCCGCTGCTGCGGATGCGTCTTTGTCGTAAAACGGTGAACTATTTGCGGTTCCGGCGGGAGTTGCAAAATTGAAAGCACTGCCTCCGGGCGTGACGACCGAGGCGTTTTTCAAGCCAATTGGATCGTTGGTGCCACCGGGATATTGAGAAAACCCGGGCATTCCTGGTGCAGTTTGTTGCTCCAACGAAGCGGCTGCAGCTGCCGCTGCAGCCGCGTTTTGTTGCTGTTGCTGCTGTTGTTGTTGTTGTTGCTGTTGCTGCTGCTGTTGCTGTTGTTGTTGCTGTTGCTGCTGCTGCTGCTGGGCTTTCGTCTTTCTCGTCTTTTTCGGTTTCGCTGCCGGTGGCGCCGTCGTTTGACTCGATTCCACGCTTCTCCTACCGATCGTCTGCATACTCTGAATGTTTTTCGCCGCTGCGGCGCTCTGCAAACTTTGAAGCAAGTTCAAATCGAGCTCCGACGTTGGTCCGCTTGCTCCACGCGCGTAAACCAAACTGTCCGATTTTCCCGGCGGTCGTGGAATCGCCAAAAGCTGCTGCTGCTGCTGCTGCTGCTCTTTGGCCGCTCGACCAACCAGGCCCAGACTCAGACGAGCATAAGCCGGATTTCCCGCTACCGTGTCCGCCAAACTACCGAAACTCGGGTCGAACTGCGCACCGCCAACGGCTTCCGATTGTCCCAGGCCCATCATCGAATCGAACGCGAAACTCTGCGGCTCCTGCGACACTCGTGAGTTCTCCTGCCCAATTGTACGCACGCTTTCGCTCGTCGGCTCGTTGTACATCCGCTTTTTAACCGGCGCGAGCGTTGACGAGTTACTCGAAGAACTTCCGGAGCTTTTACTGCTCGCGTCGAAGTAATGCGGACTCGGATACACCGGACGCAAACTCGGATTTGGCATCGGATAAGGCGGGGCTTGAAAACCACCTGCTTGCTGATAAAGACTCTCATGCCCGGCTAAATTTTGCTGGAAAGTCAGAAGCTGAGATTGCTGCTCCTGCGAACGCGCCTGAGCGTATTTCTGCGCGTTCAAAGTGTTGTTCGGATCGCCGAAGTGCGGCCTGTCCTGAGCGCTCGTCACTTGATGCTGCTGAGAATCTTGTCCCACTAATCTCGACGTCGTTCTCGTTGAATCGTTGCTCGATTGATTTGTCGAAACTCTCTCGTTTGGAGTAAAATTGTTACCGTAGCTCGGTGGATAATGATTTGGCGCTTGAAACACCTGGTGATTGTTGCTCAGACCCAAGGTCGCTTCCGGTTGTGGAACGAACGTTCTCTGTTGTTCCTGCAGCTTTTCCTCCGCGCCCTTGAGATACTCACGACGTTCGGCTTCACTCAGAGCCGCGTTCGTCGTTGCTTGTTGCAAATAACTCGCGTGATTTTGTTTGAAACTCTGTTGGTACGACGCCGCGGTTGTCGTCGTCGGTTGGGAATATTCCTCGGTCGTTTTGGTGGCGTTTTGTACGTAATTGGGTCGGGGCGACGGTTGAGAGTAGCTCGTTGATTGTCGGGAAACTGGAGGCGGTGGTAAGCACGCCGTTGATTGCGGGGACGGTTGAGCATAGCTGCGAACTTGTTGAGGCGAAGGTTGTGAATAATTCGCATTCGTTTGTTGCTGTTGTTGCTGAGTTTGCTGAGGCGAGAGTTGGGAATAATTGGCCGCTGCCTGTGGCGACAATTGCGAGAAATTAGTCGGCGCTTGAGGCGACGGTTGTGAATATTTGGGTGGCGCCTGCTGCGGCGATGGTTGAGAATAGTTGATGCTCTGTGGCGATGGTTGCGAGTAACTCGGGGGTGGTTGCGGCGAGCGTTGTGGAAAATTTTGGCTCGTTTGTTGGGGCGAAGGTTGAGAAAATGTTCTCGACTGTGGCGACGGTTGTGAATAAGTCGCCGGCGGTTGTGGCGACGGTTGTGAGTAACTCGCAGCTCCTGTTGACGACTGCTGGGGCGAAGGTTGCGAATAATTCGTCGAGGACTGCGGCGACGGTTGTGGAAAAGTAGCGATCGCTTGTGGCGAAGCTTCCGAATAATTCCCGGGTGTTTGTGGCGACAATTGAGAATAACTTGGCGGCGGTGGTTTCGGCGATGGTTGCGAGTACGGCGAGTGCGGTGACGGTTGAGGTTGCGGCGACGCTTGCGAGTAATTCGACGATAATGGCTGCGGCGAGTTCGCCGAATAAGCCTGAGGCGACGGCTGCGAATAACTCGGCGGCGGAACCTGCTGCGGCGACGGCTGCGAATAATTCACAGCAATCGTCTGTTGCGGCGAGGCTTGAGAGTAATTCGGTGCCGGTGGCTGTTGCGGCGAAGGCTCCGAATAATTCGTAGCCGGAGGTTGCGGCGAGGGTTGCGAGTAGTTCGAGCCTGGAGCTTGCGGAGAAGATTGCGGATAAACAGTCGTCGGTACCGTTTGTGGCGAGGATCGCGGATAAACGGGCGAAACTTTCGGTTGGCTCGAGGCCGCTGGCTGCTGCGGATAACTCTCGCCCTGCGGCGAGTTCTGCGAGAAATTATCCCTCGGAGAATTCGGTTGCGGAAAATTATTCTGCGGTGAATTCTGCGGAAACGCGTTGTTCTGCGGCGAATTCTGAGGGAAATTACTCTGCGGCGATGGCTGAGCGAAACTCGGTGATAATTGGCGATAAGCGTCCCCGGTGTTCTCCGGAGTCGCGGGTTTTTGATAAGTTTGATGAGATCCTGGCTGAGGATAAAGAGGCGTTTGGTCGTAAGCCGCGGACGATGGATACGCCGGGGACAAAGGATGATTCTGCGGGGACGGAGTCGGTGGTAATTGAGCGCTGTATCGCGGGGGCGTTGCGTAATAAGGACTGTTGTAAGGGCTGCTTCCGGTCGAAAGAGCGTCTTGATAAAAACCCGCGCCTCTTATCGGCGGTTCCGCGCCGGTTGGAGTCAAAACGGGCTGTATATTTTGGGGTGAGCGTCCCGGCACGCCGGGCGGTGACTCTTGTGAAAAACTGGAAACTGATTCACTCACGCTACTCCCGCCTGCGCTCATTCGTCTTTGTCGGGAAGGAGTTATAATCTCTTGAGGTTCCACACTTTCCTTTTTTGTCGTGGCAGTTTCCTCCACTTCGTCCTCTTTCTTCTTTGATTTCGGGGCTCCGAACGCTTTGAACCAAGCGCTCAAATTCGGCGTCGCCGATTTCGGTTTCGTCGATTCTTCCGTAACGTTATTGTCCTTTGGTTCTTCGCTCTCGTCCGTCGGCGTCGCTGCTTCTTTGTTGTTCCCGGCGCCATTGCTGCTCGCTTTGTCCTCTTTCAACGCTGGCGCCGCCGGCATGCTCGAACGATCCTCATCTTCCTCGTCACTCGGCTGATTCGGATTCGGCGATGAAACCAAACTCTTGCAAATCAATTGTATCGACTCCGCGTTTCGCAACACCGTCCCCAGGCTCAACTTCGGCTCGTCGTCCAAGTCTCTACTCGATTTGTCGTTCTCCGAACTCGATTGGTCTCCCGATGCCTCGCCGCTTCCCCCGCCGCTTCCTATATTCAATGGTTTTTTCAATAACAAATTACCCTTGCTTTTACCAGGCTGCAATCTGTCGATCGTTCTTTGGACTTTTCTTGGTCTGTTTGGCCCGTGAGCTCCGAAAAGTTTCATCGTACTCGGTCGCTTCCAAGCCTCCGGCTGCTGCTGCTGCTTCGTCGTACCACTGCGACCCTGCTGCTGCTGCTCGCTCGTCGATGCGTGAAATACCGGCGAATTACTGCCCGATGAAAACTCTGCCAAACGCGGAGCGTCGTCCAGCCACTTGTTCATATCCTGAAAACATGATTTTATTTTTAGTCTCTTAATTAATAGTTTATTTTAAGAAAATAACCATTTTTTTGCAGTGCTAATATAATTTCAAAAGATGTTATTTTTAATATCATTTCCAATCAGCTTGTTTCGATGTATTTCGATCCAAAAACATCGAAATCACCGGTTGTTTTTTTTTATACTAGAATTTTGGTGAGAAACCCCCACAAAACCGACTTTTGAGCACCCTTTCCATTTTTTTCAATTATCTGCTGGGAAATCAATGTTTTCGAAAAATTTTCATAGAAACTCATGACAAAACGATAAAAATAGTTTTTGGTTATCTCGATATCTCAATTTTTGAGAAAATGACAGCAATTGTAAAGCTGGAAAAGAATCCGCCAAGACAAAAATGATGAATGAATCCGCCAAGTAAAAAATGATGAAATTCGAACTTACGTTCAAAGTTTGTTCCGTGGCTTGATTGAGAGCTTGTATAGCTGGACTCTCCTCTCTCGTTGATCCTTTGGTATGTTTGCCCTGTGTAGTTTTGATTTTTTTACTCGGAGTATCGAGAGTTTCGGTAACCTTTTTCGGTAAATTGTTAGAGTTACTATTGAGGCTCGTTTTTTCGTCTTTTCCCGTTTTCTTAACCTTTGATCGTTTCAAATTTCCTTTGGCAACCTCGTGGAAGGTATTACCGTTAGAAGGCACTTTTTTCTTGTGTAAACCATGAGCGTTATCGCTCTTGATAGCTTTTTTTTGTTTTTCGCGTTCGATTTTAAGCTTTTCTTCTCGTCTTCGCTCGCTGATACGATCTTTAAGGCTATCCAGAGATTCAAGATCTTCATTGCTAACGAGAGCGGCGAATTTCTTCGAGGCGGAATCCATTTCCACGGGATTTTTCTTCGTTTCGTTGTTCGCCTCGTTCGCGGAGTTTTGTTTCTTCATTTCGCCGTTTTTGGGGCGTTCCTCCGTTTTCTTGCTCTTCGATTTCTTGTCTTTCGTTGGACTTTTAACATCAGACTTAACATTGGTCCCCGTTGTCGTCGTCGTCGTCGTCGTCATAGTTTCCGTGTCCGTTTTGTCGCGTCGATTTTTTTTCGTCTTTACCGGTGATATTTTCTTCGGACTTTCCTCTTCAGCGTCATCGAGTCCCTCGCTACGAGTTTCGTGCTTTTTCGGCTTTACGCTCTTTTTCGCTCTCTCGAAAAGCATCAAATTCTCCTGGTCCTCTGTCTTTTTCTCGATTCTCTTGCTCTTCACTTTTCGCGGTAACGTCTCGTATTCCTCCTCGAAATCGTCCTTCTTTCTCTTGTTCTCTTTCGCCTCTTTGGAGCCTCGTAAAAACGTCGTTGTACTACGATCTTTCTCACTTTTCTTTCCCCCCTTTTTACTCGCCTCTTCACCAACGATCTTCTCCTCTTTGGCCGATACTTTCTTATTTCTCGGTAACGAACGTCCGTTATCACTGTACTTTTTTCGTTTTGATTTTATCACAGTAGTTTCCGATATTGCACCTTCGCGCTCCCCATCCACGCCCCCCTCCTCCTCCTCCTCGTCTTCCTCGTTCCCATAATCGTCCTCTCGCTCCGCCAAAGCGATTTCTCTCGATCTTTTTAAACGTTTTTTGCCTCTTCTGTCCCTCGCGCTCTTCGAATCGACCTCGCGATCCTCCTCGTCCGCTTCCTCGTCCTCGTTCTCCTCGCCCCATGCCGTTTTTTTCCCCTTTTTCTCCACTTTGTTTGATTTAGATTTTTTGTTTGATTTTTTATAACGCTTTCGAGAATTCGTCGATGGCGACGTCGCCCGTAATACTCGCGGCGACGCCTCGCGAATCGTCGATTGCGCCGGCAACGATGAACCTTCGTCGCTCGATGGCTCTGAATCCAAATAACGATCAACCGCACGATCGAACGCTTCTTTCAATTTTATCGCCATCTCCGTATACTCGTTGTCCGAACCGTTGTACTGACGACAATTATCCACTATCAAACTAAAATCTCGCTTAAACTGACTCAGGTTCTTGTACGATCCACCGTCTAATTTTTCCTCCATTGTCGTCAGGTCCATCGGCTTTCTCACGACGCTGTAATACCTGCCAAAAATACGGCCAAAAAAATCACTAAATTTTTCAAATCCTCAAAAATAAGCAATGAAAAAATATTGAATTTTAAATGATTCAATTTCTTTGTTCATATTGATTTTCTTGCGATACGCAGTTTCAAAATTATTGCAATGGAACAAATTTTTGTTAAAGATCAATCGAAATATTTCATCGAATTTAGTATTCAGGTGCCCAGAATCAATAAAAGTTTCGAAGAATTCTCGCTTTTTCGTTGCTTGCAAAAAAAAATATTGGAAACTAGCTCGAAAAAAGAAAATTAGTTTCGTCACATTAAAACGATCCAAATTGGAAAATCATAAAAAAGAAAAGTATTAATGACGTTACCTTGGTGCATACTCTTCGTCCACGGGATCGACGAAAGGCCAAGCATCGGCGTGATCCTTGAGACTTTCGAGAACTTTATGCATACCGACCCGTCTCTCTTCTTCTTCAATTCCAAAATTATAACCGTATCCATAACCAGAACCGGAAGAAACGTAAGTGCTCGCGCGTCCAAGGCCTTTTTTCTCATTAACGGCGGTGATTTCGTCGCTGGTATGAATAACGATTTGTCCGACCGCAGAAGCGAGGGAATTGTTAGTTTGTCGTCCTTTTTTCTGGACGGGTGGAACGACCAAGGGCGGCGGAGTGTCATCTTCGCTATCCGCTCCTTTGGAGCTTTGGCCACTGCTTTTTTTCGTCCCTCCGCCTTTTCCCGGCTTCGTCTTCATTTTGGCACGGACCATTGTTGCCTCGCTCGGTTCTGAGGCTTCGGAGCTTCTCAAAACTCGCGAGCCGTTTCTTTGCAGCAAACGACGTCTCTGCTGTTTCTCTTTGAGATCGAAGAGCTTCGGAATCTCCGGCAAAAAATCCTCCGCCAGTGTGTGATAAAGTTTTCGTTCGGTCGCGAATTCCTAACGACATCATTTTTGTTCAATTATACAAAAAGAAAAATTGAATTCAAGATGAAGACGCTAGTGAAACGTTCAAAAAATTAACTCAACATTTACTCAATAAAAAACAAAATAAAAAGAGTAAAATAATTTTTTTCCTTAGTAAATAAATAATTAGTATTAGGAATTGCTTTTCTTGCGACAAAAGTTGATGATTTTCGTTGGTTTGGAAATAAAAGAGAGGAAATTTGCTTACCGAATCTCTAAATTTGTCAACAAGACGACACCAATCTTGCTGCGTAAAGCAAACAACTTGCCAAACTGTTTCACGCTCTTTAGTATCACCATAAACGTTCACTAAACTATTTTCCTCTTTCTCCTCCTCCTCCGCTTCTTCCACGGTCTTGCACGCACGTCCTCGTCTTCTCTTCCGTCTACGATCCTTTGCTTTGGTCTTCGGTCGCTCGTCAATATCGTCACCGTTATCGACGTAGTCCTCCCTGTATAAACGTGTCCCGTAAAAGTACCAGTAAGCAGAATTCTTACGGTCATGACCCAATGGTTCGACTCTCAGACTTTCCGAGTCCAAGTTGCTAAGCGCGCACTCCTGAAATTTTAGACTCTCGTCAATTTATCATAAAAAAGCAAATTAACATTAGTATTTTCATTGAAAAATTCGTAATTAATATCTCTATGGAAAATTGTACTGTTTATCGTATTTAACACCGAAATTCATTCATGATCTTATTTTTTTGAGCATTTATGCTCCTTCAACTGTTTACGAACGATTTGTACGTACCACGTCCTCGGCGTCGAGCCTAAAGTCGCAGAGAGCGCGTAATATCTCTACTTTTTGTCTGAGCGGTAAACACTCAAAGTCTACATCTGTGTTGAATGGATTGTTGCACTTGTATTCCTGCAAAAAATTTACAAAGTTCAATAAATCTTCGAAATCCATAACTACTTGCTCAAAACTACTAAAATTGTTTTCATTTTCATCAGGCTGTGTGTTTTCCCCATAGATTTTTTTGTCATTTGTCATTCCATGACTAATTTTCCAAAAATAAGTTGGGAATCCAAAAGCAAAGTATGCAAATCATGAGGTAGAAAGAAAAATCACGAACCTGGCACTTTTTGCGAAACAAGCGACGCAGAAACATCTGATAATTGAAAGTGGAGATATCATTGCGTGTGTCATTGGGCAAGCAGCCCTCCAAAAGTCTAACGATTAATTCCTGAAGCAATCGACCCTCGGTACCGCCGTCGGTGAGCAGAGCTTCTTCCAGATCCTGAAAATAATGGAAGGAAAAAAACGATCTGTAAAGAAAAGAGTTTTATCGGAGAGAAAAAAAGCTGGGGAAAGCGAACATCGGAATGCCGGGTATAGCGTTAGGTTTAGCGCACAAGCGAGGATACAAATGCACTAAAGTGGATGGACATTGCTTCGCTAAAGGGAAATTGCTTGCGTCTTTTTTATTTTTTTTTCTTTTTAACATTATTATGCTATGGTTTTTCTAATTTTTTGCGTTCTTTTTTTTTCTTTTGTTCTCTAACAGCGAGCATTCTCCATAATTAGATACCTCGATATCAAAGTCCAGAAGATTGAAGGCTGCCCTAAATAAGGAGCAGAAGTGCGCTATACTCGGCACCTCCCACCACGATTGAATGTCTAGAAGAATTCAAGTTAAGCGATTTTCATGTGATAATGCGATAACACCCCCGTTGATTAAACATTTATTAAAACTGAGCTCTGTAAAGAAACTGAAATGAAACAAAGCGATGAAAAACAGTGCTCCGCAAAGAGATTTAAAAAATTTAACGGAAAACTTTTATCAATTAATAATTCATTGAAACATTGTGCGTCAGATAAACGATAATAATTGGCAAAAAAAATTTGTTTTGCAGAGACACAACAAAATGGATTCAAAAATTCAACTTTGCCGGACTTGCCAAAAATATTTCAAAAAAGAACCTTTGAAAAGTGAATAAATAATTTTTGGGAAAGGAACTTCGCAGAAACTTGTAAGGCTCTGACGACAAAAAAACTGTCAAAAAAAGAACCTCCGCACGGTGCTAACAAAAAATTGATAAAAAACTGAGTGTACAGAGGTTTATCAAATTTTATAGAAAGATGGAGCTCTGGAAAGCTAAATGAGAATAGTCGAAGAGCGAAGCTCCTCTAAGAATTTCAGAAAAGATTGAAAAACGAAGCTCCGCAAAGTTTTTTTATAAATATTCAAAAGCAAAAAAAGGAGCTCCTCACCATGGCTCAAAAGACATTAATAAAAAACGAGAGTATCGTAACAAGATTTTTGAAAAAATTGGCAAAAAACTAAGTATCGCAACAAGATTTTAAAAAAAATGACAAAAACCCAAGTTTCACAAAGGGACTGAAAAAAATTGACGAAGAGTTCAAAATTGGTCGAAAAATTGGTTGAAAAAAATCTTAAAAACGAAAATAGACAAAAATTCACGAGATATTAGAACTCACCTAGAATACCGATGAAAGTGGGAAACATAACCCGTCCTGTGGAGGCGGGCAAACGCGTGATCGATCGTTTTCGTCGTCAGATCGTAAAGAATCCGGTTCGAAAAAAAAAACACGTAATACAAAAAAAGTCTTTGAGATCGGAACGTTTCGAAAATGGAGTGAAACGAACGATCGAAAACACTGAAGGAAGTTTGCGGAACGACGCAAAAAAAAGAACAAAAAAACAATAACAAATGCGTGACTTTTAATTGTAGATAAATTTCATAAGAAAAAGATGTAAATTTAGGGCTCGGGGATCCGGAGTTGATGAACTCCCGAGACCCGGCGACGATCGTTGCACTTTCGTATCATTTCCGAATCCTCGATGATTATCGAATAGGAAGTCGGCCGGGGCGGGACGAAAGAGGAAAGAAAAAAAGAACAACAAAAAAAGACAGGAGCCACATACACGCACGGAGATGGGTCGTCTCGGTATGATCAATCTCTTGAAGGCGTAAATTATTCGTATAAACGAAGAAAACCACTGAATGTAGGCGGTTTCGAGTGAAACGCGACCGGGCATAAAACAGAAAAACCAAAAAGAAGCGAGCTTTCAGTGTTTTTTATTCCGCCCAAGAGAGACCGCGAACTCCTGGAGCGCGGGAGCCCACTCTCGAACGGGACAATCGGGTTTGATCGTGTTTAATTTTTTTTCCACTCCATAGACACGAGTACACACTCACGTACATACGCGCACCGACACAGCCACATACAGGATAGAAAACTGTTTCAAAGCGATGCGCACGAAACTTTACACCATTGTAGAGTTAAAAAGAAAGAGTAAAGAAAAAAAAAGTCGAAATTCAATCGCGCGTATACGCGTTGCAGGGACGAAAACAACCACCAGCGACGGTCGCCCGCGCTCACTCTCTCCCGAGAGACTGGAAAAGCTTTGAAGTGTGAAAAATTTCGTGTTTCCGCCGAACTCGAAAGAGTCCGGAGGGAGAGTTTCAAGGGGTATATAGCGCGGTTTTCACCACGTTCTTTTAATTGTAGAAAAACGTACTAGGACTCGAGATTCACCGGACAACGACCCAACACTGGTTTCGTTTAAATTAATTATCTTTTTTGTTGTTTCTTTTTCTTTTTCGTTCGACTATATCCTTGCCCTGGCTGACGCCGCGGGAATCGAGGAAAACTCACGCGAGTATTATTATATATTGCATGAAAACACACGTACACATCGCCCGACACACGTACGCGACGTTTTTTTTTAACGTGCGCTGTTCCTTGGCTTTGCGCTCACTGCGCTTTCCCCAGTTGGTCGCTACGCAGACGCACCATTCGTGTACACCAACACACGCGCCTTCTTTCCCTATACATGCATATGTACACCTATATACATCCACAAATGTGTGTTGAAGCGTACACACATGTATTATGTATATGCGACGTATATCCTCGACGTCTCTATACTGTAGCGATCCAATATAATTCCTCAAAGCCAGCAGAGTATTGTAACTTGGTATGCGACAAGCAAAAGAGGCACGTAACAAATTCCTCAGAGAAATGCCCTCCTAGTTTCTACGACAGATTGCGCCACGAAATCCTTCGATCTCGAAGAAAAATAAAAAAAATTAATGAAAAAAACATTCGAGAGAGAAACATGCCGAGTTCAATGCGAACGCCATTGGCATTTTCTCCAGGAAATTTCTACCGACATTATTCATAATTTGTCAATTTATCCTGGTTTTCTTTTTTTTTCTACTTATGCGTAAATAACCAGTTTAGGATTGAAAGAATGAGGAGAATGAGAAACAGAGAGAGACCGGAAATGCAATGACCCCATGCGCGGGAAAGACGCAGTTCTACGTTTCTCCGTTGTTCTAGTTCAAGTCGTTCTATTCACGTACCAACTTAACCTCAATGTGTGTATGTATACATATATAGAAAAATACACCGTCCTTCAAAAATGTTCGACCACCGAATATTCGGTTTATTAGCTGTCAAAAATCATTAAATTGGACTCGGGACCTAAAATTAAATCAGTTTTCAAATATTAATCATACTGAACAAAGTTGTACTATTTATTAAATAAATCACTTATTTTGTGGAAGTTTTTCACAAAATTCGATGAAGGTTTGTTGGCCGAATACTTTTGAATGGAATTATACGAATTAAATGCGCAGTATATACTACATATATGTATATATTTATACGAGCGATGTATATATGACTATATACACATATGTAACCTTCGTTGCAGCTGACAATTGAGGTTCAGGTCGACGTACCCCAGCGTCGTCGTCGAGGATAAATAATTTACGATAGTTTCAACTCCGATCCTTTCGATCACCCATTTTTCTTTTCCGCTTTTTTAATTTCCCTCTTTTTAAACGCGTTACATATTTTTCATCAACCTCCAATGTTTACGTCGAAAGCGATGCATGAAAATTTTCGTCGTTACGATTCTCACAACGTCGTTTGATATTATGATACTTGATGCTAGACAAGAGTTTGGAAAAATTACGTTTTTGGCATTAAGGAACCGATTATGGAGTGTGAGTACAAATGTTTGTTTTTGTCAACTTTTTCTTTTTTTAATGTTTTTAATAATTTTTCTCGTCGATAATGGAACTTGGAAAATTTGAGTGCTAATTTTGAGGCTACTTTCTAATGATTTTTCGATCAGATTTAAACGCATCAGCCTAACCCTGACAAATAGAGGGGGCACATGTTCTTTGTTTGTAATGACGCAATTTTCCTTATAAACTTTCGAAAATTATTAACATGTCAAATAAAATAATAAGTAATTGGATAATTTCATGAAATGCCAAAGAATTTTCGATTTACAGAATTCTAAAAATTAGTGCTAAAATTTAATGAGCTGAAAAATTTTGTTATCAATCGAATTTATAGACAAAAAATTGCGTCAAAAATCGATTTTTACATATTTTTGTTTTTTTTTTACGAAATTGATCGCAGCATCAAATTTTTGAGTAAAAATTCCATTCATCTTTTTCACCAATTCAAGCCAGAACTCTTGTTTCCTGTTCGCTTAATCTACAAATCTTAAATTTTGACGTCAATCAATAATTCCCAAAATGAAGAAACGTGTTTGGATTTTTTTTTTCCCAATTCTACATTGAATCTCTCTTCAGATGACATAGAAGAACGTAGGGGCGAAGAAGAACCTGATGAAGCTCAGGAGGAGAACGTGGCTGCGGAAGAAGACGAAGTTGTAGAGGTAAATGTGGATCAGGGAGAAAATGAGGCTCAAGGGGAAAATCTGCCTCAAGAGGAAAACGCGGAGAGCGACGTGGAGCAGGAAATACCAGGAGAAGCGGACGAGCGAGCGGAGGAGAGTGACGAAGGTGCGAAAAGGGCAAAAAGAGCAAAATTGGAATTGCCGGCAGAGGCAGAAACGAAAAATGATTCGGACGATGACGATGCGGACACGGGACAGATGTGTCCGATATGCATGGACATGTGGAGTAATTCTGGGGAGCACAGATTGTGTTCGTTGCGCTGTGGCCATTTGTTTGGCCACAATTGTGTTCTGAAATGGCTTCAGGTGGGTTGCACAGCGGGAAACCGAAGATGTCCTCAGTGCAACAGAAAAGCGGCTGTGAAAGACATAAGAATATTGTATGCTCGAAAAGTGTCTGCGATCGATACGGTGGAACTGGAAAAATTGAAGAAAGAATTGACGGAGGTGACGATAGAGAAAAATCGATTAGAAATGGAAGTTTCAAAGTGCCATTTGCGCCAAAAATTATACGACCAACAATTGGCGAGCATGGCGTCAAGGATGGCCGAATTGGAGAGGCAACAAACGGACATGAGTATGCGACTCAACGAGAGTGTTTCTAGGGCATCTACACACAAATTTTATTTAGAAAAAACTTTGGAGATCTCAAAAGACGGTGGATGTCGGGTGCTCGATTATAATCCTTGGGAATGCTGCATCGTCGTCTCTCAAAAATCTGCCAATCCCCTGTTCTCCGGTTATGGAGTGAGAAAAATACACACAGAAATGATGCAGACCGGGCCTTACATATTACTGCACAATCAAGCGATAAGAGACTTAGCTTTCCATCCCAGCCAGCAGAGCCTCTTGCTGAGCGTGAGCTTCGACAAAACCGTGAAAATCGTTGATATTCATAACAACGTTGTTGTTCACGGTTATCCCGTGGATTCTCAGCTCTGGAGCGGCTGTTGGTCCGCCGAGGATTCGAATATTTTACTCGTCGGTGGACAGAACGGTTCTATCACCGAATTCGACATCAGACAAACAAGCGGAGCGGTCGCCACTCACGAAAGTCCCAACGATCGCTCGCCGGTCGTTTCTCTTGCTACTGTACCTGCGAATTCAGCCGGTGGAATGAGGAGAGGCGGATTCATTGCTGCTCATCTTAACACGTGTTACGCTTACGAACACAAAGATCCTTCGCTCTGGTCGATCAAACAAATGTTTCTCGAAGGCCCTTTCATTTCCGTTCGTTACGACGAGAAAAATCATCACGCCCTCATTTCCTCCAGGCCTAACGCCAGGACACCCAATGCTCGTCATACCGTTTTCACCGTTGAACAAGGTAACGAAGAAGCTCTCGTTTGCAACGTCATTCACACGTTCAACGGTGGCAATTCCCAACAAATGCTCTCACGACCTTGTCACATTAACGTCGGCGACGATACTTTCATTGCTGCTCATCAAGAATCCACCAAATCTATTCCATTGTGGAGCATCTCCTCCGGTAAACAAATGTACAGTCTTCCAGTCTCCGATCCGGTACTCGACATGTGCTCCTTTCAAGCTAACGATAACATCTTTCTCGCTACTCTATCGTCCACCAAACTCAGACTCTACAATCACGGATAAATACCTCTTCTTTTTAGCCTTGTCGAATTGGTTCGTTTATATTTTTATTTTTCGATTGTTTTTCTTAGTTAATATTCGTATGTACTAAGTATGTTTTGCACGTTCATTCCTAGCCAAACATTTATTCGATCACATTCAGTATTAAGCTGTTGTACGAAAATTTGTTTGAATTCAGCTTTTTTTACATCGTACGAACTGTGATTTGAAGTAACAGTGATCCAAAAAACTTATTGAATATTTGAATAAACAAATTCTTCGTCAAATAATTATGCAATTTCTTTCTCGACACTCGGAATGAATTCTTTGATTTTTCTCAAGTTTTTGCAACAATTTTTATTTCAATTTTCAAAATACCATATTAATGGCTTTTTCAACGCCTTGAGAATTTCTAAAGTGAGATATCGATTTTTTTTTTAACAGCATGTTTCAAAAGTTCACCATTATTTACTCAATTTTTGAGAAATAAAAAGAATACAAAAATGTTTAAAAAGAGGGAAAATTTGGATAAAATTCACAGTTATTTACGAGAATCCAGAAATTTATCTCGTAAGAAAAAGATTGTTTGATTATTCGTCGAGCAAATTATAGTTTAAAAAAATTTATTATTAGATTAAATTTGATTAATATCTTTTTCATTTTATTGTTATAAAAAATCGAAGTTCGTACCGCCTTAAACAAGCAGAATTTGTTTAAATTTTTCACACATCACTGAACAAAGGAATCATGTCGAATAATTTTTTTGGCCGTGAATCCATGTGCAAAGTATCCTCGAATAGAAGAGTAAAAGAAATAAAAAAAACTCCGAAGAACGTACCGCCGCATCTCAAAACGTCGCGAATTTTCGCAGGGACGAAAGACTGAAAAACAAAAAAAAAATCATCAAACGCTCTGTCACACCGACCACAATCGCACCCTTTTCTCCACGTTTTTCTTTTTCTAGACAAATGTACAGGCTTTAGAGAAACGTCGTCATAACGCGACTTCAATTAATTAAATTTTAAGAATTAATAATTATATATATAAATATATAGACAGAGATATTGTTTTTCTTTTTATACGAAATACGATATTTAGCATTAAGAGAATTTTGTGATACGGGAGTACGAAATTTTACACGAAAAAACAAATAGATATTAAAAAAATAACTTTGCTTTAACTAATTGCAGAAAGTTTTTTTTTCTTTCTCGTTGCTGTTGGGAACATCCATAAATATTCAGGCATTTACAAATAATTGTTTATTAATATTCGTTTCCTTTCTTTCGAAATATTGATTTACATCGATCGAACCTTTCAAACGCACATTTCTGTATGCGTGCTTTTACGTGTGAGTGTATTTTCTTCTATATTTCTTGTCTCGCCCTTATTTCGCTTTAATTTTGAGTAAAGAGGGATAAGGGTCCGTTTATTTCGTCGTTTAGCCTCGTAACCGATATTAGGCACGACGAGATCGATCTTTGATCCTCTAGACGTGCAATTTTGTCCGAAAAATAATGTATTTTTGAAAATTCCTTCACGCCTTTCGAAAAAAACCCTGTTATTGTTGTTTTTTTTGTAATTATAGATCCTGTTGAATTTTTTTTTACTGCGAAACCATATTTTTTTTTACAAAAACAAATTATTTAAAATTTCGAGCAGCCAAATTTTCAGCGAAAATTTTCTTATTTTTTACTTATTATATTTACCGGAGATTTATCAAATCCAATAAATTTCAAATAACATTAAATTCACTAAATTTCGGAAACAATTGCAATTCAACGAAATGTGTTGTTAACCGCACACAAAAACACACATTTTTCGATCGAAATGATACATCTCTGAACAGTCTCCGTAAAAATTAGAAAAAGAAATACAAAAAAATCTTTGAGTAAGAATGTATGTATAAAAAAATTGAGACCTTCTTTCTTTTCCGGTGTATGATGCAGCGACGTAATTCTGCTTTTCCGAAAGTTTGTGTGTACTGTGTGAAACCCTCGAAGATGTAAAAGAAAAAATAGAGATCTAAAAATTAATCGATTTGAAATCGACGCAAGAAACACACTGACATTCTCGTTAAATGCAATTTCTTCTCTTTTTCTCGCGTTGAAATATTCCTGAGGCTGGAATGTAAACCACTCTCACTTCGTGCACTCTAAATTTTTTGTTTTAATATTGTATAATTGTGTTTGTGTATATTTATTGTTTATGCCGCAATTACTGTGAATATTCGCGTTGAAATAGGAGTCTCGGTTACGAATAAGTGCGTGGCGAAGTTTTTCGTTAAAAGCTGCCGATTCGACGAAAAATCGTTTTAAATTTTGTTCGATCGTTGCTGGGCTAAATTTATGATTTGAAGGATAAAAACGTCAAATCTACTCGTTCGAGTTGAAGGAAAAAACGGCCAATAAGGCACCCTCGTACAAAAATGAACGTTCGAGTGAAATTTTTCAGTTATTCCATTAAATTAGTTAATATTTAACAGTAATAGATTTATAATTAAGAAAAAAAAAGTAATCGTTGTTCAATGCAAATCGTACCGAGACTCCTACTCGAAATATGGCAATATTAATCAACAACATTGGACAAAAAGCTCGCGCTCTAGAGCAGGGCTTTTCGTTCGGACGTTTCTTTTTTTTTTCTCAAAAAACCCAACACCGCAAAAAATGTACAAAATTTAAATATTAACAATATAACTTTAAGGTGTACGATTGTTCTTTTTACAGATGTGAACTAACGCTAAAATAATTCCTTGACTATTTGTTTGTTTGCTTACTTTTTCTTTTTTTTTGTTTTTTTTTTCGATAATGTACACCGCGGACAGATGGAGCTGATATAGACTTTGGGAACAAGGATATATAATTTTTCGATATAGCACGTTCATATGGGAAGTACTTTGGGCGTCGAGACACAAAAAATGAAATTGCGACAGCAAAGATTGCAGCGGAAATCGTTCGAACGAACGACTTTGTTTTGTTTCTCATTGCGATTAAAATTCGCAACGTTAATTACGATATACCCATGCTAATTAGCCAATTTACGAGGGAGGCGAGCAAAAAACCAGAAAAATACACGGGAGTAGAAAAAATGTTGAACCATTAATTCGATGAGTCGCTAAAAATACCAAAAGTACCCCATGACAAAGCTTTAGCAGAATTGTGTTTTTTTCCCCCTCTTTATCCATGATTAACGCTTCATTTCATCTTTTTTTTGGTGCTTAACTCGTATCAGGGATCAATTGCAATGAGAATGGACAGCAGAGGATTGAAGGGCAAAAAAAACTCGTGTGAGCGGTGTGCGGGGTAATTCGAAGGAGAATAATCACTAACTGAAGAGTTGTTCCGTGGCCCTTTCCAAATCCCAATTGTACGACGATAACGCGACTCTCGCGTTATGCTCTTCTATTCCCATATCCGTTAATCGTCTTATTTTATCGTTCAGATCTGGCATCTTTGCTGGCCCTGTAATTTACGAACATATCGATATTATTCCTCACAATTAAAACTCATTTTCTTCCTTAATTAAAGCTTCGGAACAGAAATCCAAAAAAACAAATTTTTTAAAATAAATTCATTCAGGTTGAAAGATATTAAAAGTTAATTATTGATTTTTCGAATGAATCGTTAATACTAGTCAATTAAGGGATCATTTCTGGTTAAATAAGTCTAAAAAAATCGATTTTCCGAGTTTCGACATTTATTTTTAAGAATATCTGTAAAAAAGGAATGCCGAAAAACACCTATTTAGGGTTCTAACTCGTTAAAACACTAAAATGGTAAAAAAAAAATGTCAAAACCCAAAAACTAATTTTTTGGACTTAACCAGAAATAATTCCTGAATAATCGTTGATATAAATGATTTAGTAATTCATCGTTTATTACAAAATTACCTCCGGCATATACACACGTCCAGTGTTTAGCCGTTTGTCGAAACATCTCCGGATGTTCCTTATATTGTTTAGCAACTACAGCGTCCTGAGGATCATCCGGCTCCGCTGCCGAGAGCAGAGCTTGCAATGATAATAATACCGTGCGTAGCGTCATCGCTGCTGCCCTTCAATAATTCATTACCCAAACGTTAATTCATTTCCTGTGGAATTACTTTTTCTTTTTTTGTTTCTTATGCAATACGTACCATTGGTCTTTTAATATGTCCAGACAAATCGCCCCTGTTACTGACGATATGTTTGGGTGCCATATTTTCGTTATGAAACGTACCTGAAAAATTGGGTTCGCAAACTTATTTATTTATCAACGAATCATGAGTTTTTGCTTAATCCTAAACTTTGATTCAAGATTTCATGAAATACACAAAATAAATTGAACACAAAAAACAATGGACCAAAAAAAACTGTCTTTGGAGTTAATTTATCAATGGTTTTTGATTTATTTGAAAGACTTTACAGAAAATTTTTAAAACTGTAATGTTAATTGAACTCAATTGCTCTAATTACCAAAACTCATGTTACTGCCATAAAATTGCATGAAATATCATAATCGTTTATTATTAACTTTGATATTTGGCAAAAAAAAATTTTCCTTGTGCGTTTATCAGACTCAACTAAACCATGTTTATAACAATAATCATTTATCGATCATTAATTCAAAATATTGTGCAAATGAAATTTGGAAAGTTTTGCACTAATCAATTGCCTTTGAACGGCGTTAACTGTTTCAAGCGGATACTCACTTTTGGTGGATTAAAGGGATAAGTTTCAGGGACTTTAATTTCCAGAACAAAGTTACCGCCTTCGTAAGGCGTGTCAGGAGGTCCAGCGATTTCTCCTCTCAATTCGGTAAAGCTGTCGTTAACTAATTCAACCCTGATGGCGCATTTGGCAACCTTTAAACACGTACAAAAAGGTCTTCAGGGAAAAATGCACATAAAATCTTTGAGAAAAATTGTTAAACAGTCGAGTACAAGAAAAAAGTTTGGATCTAGTATTCCATGAGAACTTTTTGAAATAGACAGTCAACTTTTTTCTCAAGATTCTCCTGTCGACCATGTCAATCCCATTACATAACTCTGGAATAATCAGAGAAAAAATTGCCAAGCTATGACGAATGGAGACTTAAAAAAATCTTTGGTTGAATAAAAGATATAGAGAGGCGGGAAGATTGAAACTATCAGTACTTATCGTAAGCCTTAATTTTTTTGACCTTTGACACGAGACGCCGGACAGTGCAATATGGCAAAATTGCTGGCTAGCTGATTATATGATTCGTCAATGGCAGCAATAATATTTTGTATCTTTTGAAAGACGGCGCAGCCGGTGAGATAAAGGAAAATAACGTTTTTCCGATTTTTGCTCTCAGAAGCAACGAGAAATGGATTGCGGCAAGTGCAAACGTTCCATGACGAGTCGTCAAACCAATGACGAGGCAACGTCTCAGGAGAGGGGTGAGTTTATTTGTCAACAATTATAAAAAGAACACAGGAGTACAAAGAAACTTAAAATTTTTCCTTTGTTCGATCAAAATTGCGTAACGTCAAAATCAAGTTTAACATTTTTTTTAAACACTTATCATTTTTTTTTCATGATTTTTTGACAACGAGAAAAAAAAGAAAGACTCACCTCTTCGCTCTTGAGAACCTCTTTGAATTCGCGTTTGATACGCTGAGCCGCGATATTCGCCATGGCTCCGGCTAAGAAACACACACCCTTCTCACAAACGGTCAGCAGTACAATGTCATCGTGAAAATTGTGAATTTTTCTTAACCGTGTGTTCGCAATTTAGCTAGCCGTTGATTTTCTCCTCGGTCAAAATACTTAGGTTTTGTTCAGCGGCGTGTGTTGCGACCGGCGCGCGCGCGCGTTGCCGTTCTTCTTGATCAACGTATTTCTTTTTTCTTTTTCTTTTCGGTTTTTTTTTCTTTTTTTTTTCGTTCTCTCCTTTTCTCTTCCCTCTCAAACTTTTGTTGGATGAAATTTGGCGAGTGATGGGAGGTTTTTTTGGCTAGCTCACAAAATTTATACTAACGCACGAGGTTAGAACGTGAGAACGTTATTTTTGACACTTGTAGGACATTTTGATGTTATTTTTGTCAAATATATTTAAAAAATAATACGGTGGAATTAAGAAGAGAGCACATAAACGCGACTCGGACAACGCAAAAATTTAATCATTCGATCACCACCGGCGCCACATTTGATCGTTAAAAAGTTGACTGTCACCCGCCTCCCTGCAAACTTTTTTTTTCCTCTATCATTCTCTCTCTCTCCTGCTCATGCATAAAGATACTCGAAAATCCACTGCCTAGAGTCACGTCCCGTGTGATTTTTGGCGGGAAATTTAAATCGTTCGGACAAGAAACGATTATCACGGCGCTGGTGTCGCTCAAAAGTTCAAATTTAAAAATCGTCAATCGATTCTTCCCTGTTTTCATATCAATGTCGAATATTTTTTTATCATCTGTTCAATATCTAAATAAATTAATGCACATTATTTTATTCATCCAATTTTTATCCAGTAAACCAACAATAGGAATTTAGTTCAATTCAGTTTAATTACACACCTAAAAGGGTTAAAATATGCGATTTTTATATTTCTTAACTATTTGCGCAATCGGATAAAGTTTTTATGATAACAATAATCGTTATTTTAAACCACGAAAAACGTTTATCTACAACTGTGATAGTTTGGCAATTTTTCTTATTTTAAACACTTTCTAACCCCTTCTAAAATTTATCAGTGTGATATAAATTGTTCTTTTTTTCAATATCCAATCGCCAGGTGTCGCATTTCAAAAGTTTTTGTCTTGCCGGTATACGAGATTCAGGGATAAAGAGCCGGAGATAAAAAAGGAATATTGTAGGAGGATATTTATATCGCTGCTGAGCACACGCTTGTTCTCGTGCTCAATAATTTCACCTGGGTTTTTCACGCGGAATAGGTACTATACATTTTATAAGTGATTTTTCATTCAATCCGAATTTAGACGGAGCTAGGAGAGTGGTCAATGAGCTGAACCAAAAACTTCATAATCCCTTGGACCCAATTTCACACACATTTTCTCGACGTTATTTTAACTGGCACTTTATCTCATCGTCCATCGGAAATTTCCTCTCAAATGTCTATATATAGATTATAGCAAAAACAAGACTATTTGAATTTCGCAAAATTAGAATAAAATCTTTAATTTAGAAAAAAATATTAAAATGCATATTATTTTTTCCATATTTTTGTTGCCACATTTTTTTGAAATAGTCAATCTCAAAAATTCTCGTTTAGTTTTCGAAAATAGGAAAAGCTTTTTAAATTTCTAGTTTTCATTAGATATTCATTTTTTTTTTAAATAAATATCGATTTCAACCGAATTTTTTTGATCTTTTGAAACTCGTGAAAATTCCTAACCTACATTTTCTCATACTCGGAGACATGTGCACGTGTTCTTAGAAATCTCGAATTAAAATTTTCATATTCACACGACTTTTGCTTTAATTTTTAATTTCAGTTTTAATTTTTTTAAATTAAAAAGTATTCACACGACTTTTGCTTTAATTTTTACATGGCTCACAATACATATATTTCAAAAATAGCTTCAATTATATTACAAATAATTCGAAAACAAGTATATTTATGAAAAAGTACAGATCATAAAATTTTATTACGAAAAATATAATTGGACGACTCGTAACAAAACGTCATAAATATTGCAAATTACGTTCACTCCAATTTTTTATTTATTACAACGCGTAATACGCCGATTAGATATTTTTCGATAATATTTTTCTTCCACTGCTGAGAAAGAGATAAAAATAAATATCGCAAAAATAATGATGTTCTATTTTATCAAACTACGTTCAATAAACTTTCATTAGGACTTCCAATCGAAATATATTCGGTAATATTTCTCCCACCATTCGAAAAAGGAGTAGAAAAAGAGAGAGAGAGAGAGAGGACCGTAGGCGGCGCGAACGTGTCTGTTAAGCAATAATGACGAGCAATGTCAAGAAACGAACTTGGCCTCTTGCGCGCGCGCGCGCGTGTGTGTGAGCGACAAAAATTATGAAATGACGAAACGAGAAAGATTTGTTTGCGCCTATCGCTCTGGACAAAATGCGAGGGGGAAGCTCGAAAAATCGTCGATAAGAAAGAGCGCACGTATAGTTTCTGGCAAAATATATACATGTATATACGTATATACGTATAAACATGTATGGGAGAGTGGGCGGAGCTAGTTCCCAAAGTACGTCACTTCCGATAGTGGGGAAACGAGCTCGGATTGGTCGAGAGCCGCTCTTATTTCCCCTTCGCGCTTATCGTTTTTTTTCAGTGATGCCCGTGTCCCAGCCAGTGCGTGCCAAGAGTTTGTTACGCGCAAACTTGGAGAAATCTCGCGGTGGTGGTTTATTGCAAAGCAGAATGCCGAACATAAAAGTCTTCAGCGGCTCGTCCCATCCGGATTTGGCACAACGTATCGTCGACAGGCTCGGCATCGATATCGGCAAAGTTGTCACCAAGAAATTCAGCAACCTCGAAACATGGTAATGGTCGACTATTACAACCACGCGCTCGCGATTCGCAACCCTATCCTTTCCCTCACCCTTTTTCGCATAAGCACGTTATATTATTGCTCTAACGTTTCACCAACACCACGTGCTTCATATTTATCGTTAATTTTTCACCTCCGATAGCAAATTTGCATTTTTTCATTCAAATTCATCATTGTTCATTAAAAACATGCTTTACGAGTTTTTATGATTTCACCATTCTTTCGGCAACTTCCGGTACAAAAATGTGCACAGCGATTGAAAAAAATGGCAACCCCCGTCCCGAGGACAACTACCCTTATTAACGCTAACTTAATTCTCTCGTTTTTCCCTCCTTGAGACGGTACAAAAATTCGATTATTTCATTTAAAAATATATTCTTTTTTCGAAAATCCGAGTTTTTCGAAACATCGACCTATTGCGACGCGTATTTCACGCGTCAAAACAGATTCCCATGTGTTTTTCATTCCTCCATTTTGAATGATGACTTTTGGTGAATTTTTGAATATCTATTCGAACATTTCCAAGTTTTTTACTTCACATTTTGATTCTTGTGTATAATTTTCCGTTTTTTTTTTCAGCATTTCCTCCCATTTTGCCTATTCTGTAGACAAGCCATATTTTTTCGTGTTTCTTACTTCGAAATGTGCAGTTTTTTCTATTTTTTATTCGTCGGTAAACATCGACACAAATCGCGTTGTTTGTTGTATTACCTCATTCATATGCTCAATTGTGTAACTGGCAATCTCCTCAATTTTTCAAACCTTCATTTTTGATTGAGGAACGTTAATTGGCCATGCTGGCAGCGTCTTTTTTATTTAATCGTATTAGTCTCTCACACACAACTCTACAGCCAACTTTTCGTTCGTGTTTGTGCAGCTCCGTTACACCTCTCTCCTACTCTTCGATTTTTCGATCTCTACAACCTTCGTTATATGTATACAATTCTCTGAGTTTACTAAACTTTTCCTTCCAAATATACAGTGATTTATAACGATTACAGTGATTTATTGGCCTGATTAGAAATCTCGCGAAATTCATAGTGGTTTTATTTATAGCGATTGTATTCTCATGAAAAAAATTTGTTTTTTATTCAGATTAATTTGTATAAATGCTATATTTTCTTCGATATATTTTTGCTACAATTATACGTATTTATGGAAATTTAAGGAAAAAAAATGTTTAAAAATATTTAGTATTAAACTTAAAACGTTGAAATTATAAATTATTTGCATTTATGTGTGTAAATTGAAAAGTAATAGTTTTCGTAAATGATGAAATTTGCAACTTTTTGCCCAGTTTGCAATAATGTTAACCCTAGAACCCCACAACGGGGTAATTAGTTACCCCACGAAAATGTCAAATTTCCTTCCCGAATCAATTTTTTTAAACCATTCCTTCCGTTTTATAGCTTTTTCACCATTAAATATTTACAAAATGCGACTTTATCAAACACAGTTCTGTTCGTTATCAAAGAACAAAGAGAATGGTATACAATTAAAACTTATTATCACATACGAGGAACATTTTATGCTAAAGAGAAGGTTGTGATAATTATTTACCCCGATACAGGGTTTCTAGATTGTGGGGTTCTAGGGTTAATCTTTTTTGAAAAAATCATTTTGATCTGTTCTTACTGAAAAATAATACAAAAATTTGTCAATTATTCATAAAAATGGAGTTTTCTCAATTCCTGAATTCGTTTAAATAAATTTTTACTATTTCAAAACTTCTTATATAAAAGAATGATTCTTTTTTATTTAAAAAAAAAAATTAGATTTTGATATAAAAAATGTGATTTTAGTGTGGAAATTGGAGAATCGGTACGAGGCGAAGATGTCTACATTGTACAGAGCGGCAGCGGAGAGGTCAACGACAACTTGATGGAACTGCTGATAATGATAAACGCGTGTAAGATAGCATCGGCGTCTAGAGTAACGGCAGTTATACCTTGTTTCCCATACGCGAGGCAGGACAAGAAGGACAAGGTACGAGATGCGGTACATAGAATTTTTTTTCACTTTTTTTGAACCCGTAGTTAGAAATCTAGTTATTAAATCCCGTAACAAGTAAAAATAGACATTTTCCTTATTTGTTCAGTGGGTGCTTACAAGTTTTCCTTAAAATAAGTATTTAAATGGTGGGTTTATGGGGAAAAAGAAAAATCGGATTAACAGTGAATTTATTGATTCACAAAAATCAAGCTTCCGATACTTTTAACACAAAAAATAATTTATTTTCAATAAATATATAAATATGTGCGTGTAGGAGTGGAGAAAATGGTGGAAAATCGTTGTGAAAGAAAAAAGAGACATAAACACGTGTTAATTGATGAAAATTACTGCATAGAGAAAAAAAAGTGCGAACGAAAGGCGAGTGATGTTTACAAAGATCAATTGTTATTTTTTTGTTCATTATGATATCTTCACAGGGCGGTGATGGTGCGAAAAAAACCGACCCCGCAAAGAATCGGGTTGTCGTGAAGTCAAACGAGTGGAAATTCAGGGTAATTTTGTGGCGATTCTACGAAATCCGCCATTATCAATATTCTTCCTCATTTTTTCCATTTTTTTTTTTCTTAATTTATTATTGTAGCTTTTGCATCTGTATGGGGATGAAACAATGCGCCAATCACTGTCGTTCGACACATTCGTGGGAGAAAACAAGAAATAAAAAACTAAGCCTTAACGCGAGACACCTGGTAGATTTTATTTGACATTTTGTAAACCGTTCCAGCTTAATCGAAATTTTTCATTCCTAAGGTCATTTTTTATCGTCATTGGGAAACTCGTAACGCATCTCCAAAAAAAGGAAACGACACACACACACATAAGAACGCACTTATTTTTATGTTTTTATTTTATTTTCTATTAATACGACAAATGTGATGTTTTTTTTTTTTTGGCTACACAGAATTCGGCAAAATTGACGCTCACAGGGTCGTTCGCAGTGTCGCGAAAAGAAGAAAATTTTTTTTTAGGTGCATAAAAGAAAATAATTATATTTTTTTTCTTAATTCTTTTTTCACGAGCGACGCAGTTGTGCTGGGGAGAAAAAAAAATGCATGGGCTCCATTACCAAGGACTCTAAATAATTGAAAAATGAACTGAAAATCGTTCTTTAGTGATATTTTTTCTCTTCTTTAATTATTATTTATTTCATTCATTTCATTATCGATTATTCCTTTTTTTTTACTAACACGCTTTTTCTTATCAAAGCACAAGAATAATTGGAGAAAAAGTGAGGGATTCTCAATTCGAACACACGCAGTTAAACACACATTTGCAATAGTGAAACTCGTATCGTTGCGTGTGAGAAAATATATGACGAAACTTATGCCTGGGATTGGCTAATGTAAATATCATTAACTAGTTTATTACAAAACGCTTGACAGGCATTATTATTCGGTTCAATTCCGCTTTTATCATCCTTCATTGTGATACGAGAGAAAGAGAGAATGAAACCGCTATTGATTTTTGATACAGTTGGTCCATCAGATTTTTCATTAAAAAACAACAAAAATTACTACAAAATGATTATTTCCGGCATCTGAATTCAGAAATTAAAACTTTGGTACCAAAAAAAAGCCTTCGATTTTCCAGAAATTAACCGGATTTTCAATTTTTTTAAAGTAATTGACTCAAAATTATGACATAGTAAACAAAATTCGCAGCCAGTATTCAAAAAGTTTTCAATTCGATAAAAGCAAAAATTAGTATCCATCCGAAAAAACTTAGCATCCATTTTTTGACTATCTGTAATTCGAACCTCGAAATAGAATTTTTCTAACAAATCTTAAAGTCCCCAAATTGGCAAAAATCGTTATTTTTATTTATTCATTCGTTCCTTAATATTTTGAAGGTGTGAACTTGACAAAATAATAATTGAGCTATTGTGTTAATTGTTTAAATAAGTGTCACAGGAAGATTAAAAAATATAATAATTTCAGAGAATATTTATCGATAATAATTTGTTTTGTAAATTGCTGAACAAAAAATTGAGCAAGGGTCGTGTCGATTTGAGCACGAGGGTAGAGATTTTGTTCGAAACTAGTTGGAAAAGAAAAAAGTCCTCAATGCACTGAGTATCTTAGTGAAATAACCTCAGGGTTATCGGCGAATGTCCGATAACCCGCTTCGGTACGTTGCAAAACAGAAGCTGGTCTTACTGATCGCAGGGGGCATTATAAATGTTACATTTGCAGCAACGATTGATAAAAAAAAGGATAAAAGAAAAGAGAGAAAAAAATGAATTATTGATGGTTGGAGTGTAAGAAATATTGTCGAAGCGAATTTTGCCACGATTAACGTCATAGCGATTGTATGAATAAATAATTATGACAATTTTAACATTTGCACGTGTTTGAAAAGCGTGTAGTGTATTAAAATTCTCATGTATCGTTATTTTCTCTGTTGCTAATTTGTTTTCATTTTTTATCCTCGTTATGATTTTTGCACACTGGAAAAATTAAAAGATTATCATGAAAATCATAGAAATGAAGGGACAAGAAAATTTGAGACTATTTTTGAAGCATATTTGAATTTTAGCCCCGGGAGACCGCACTCTTGGGTCTGAAAGACTCGGCAAAAAAATACGATTCACGATTTTCTTCTAAGCGAAATTTTTTATTCATTCGAACTGTTTTTCGAGCAAATATTTTACATTTGGACGAAATTTTGAGCAAAAATTTGTCACGTTGAGTTTTGCTGTGGATTTTAGCGTGATATTTACTTTATAATTCTTTCGTTTACATTTGTTTTCCTCTCTTCAGTTATTAATTATTGTGTTGTATAATTTTTTCAAGCGATGAAAAGGGAAGCTCGTAGATTTTACGATAAAGTTGTATTATTTATCTGAATAGTTGGGTGATTTTCAGGACTTTGTGCCCGACCTGTCGACAGTGAGTATATAACGAGAAGCAAGATTTACCGAGTGAAGCGTTTGTAATTATACACATAACTCGTATTATTGTATCGACTTGTAATCTCGTTTTCTATTTTTCGTTCAACATTTTCAATCTCTCTTGATTCTTTTGAATCTTTTACTTCAATCTTTTTTTTGTACTCTCTTAGTCGGCGAATAATTTTCCGTAGGACTAACAAAAAAATAAAACAAAAAGCAAAGTAAAAAAAGCCACTGGATAAAAGAAATATTAAAAAAACATCATTTTATTTTATTTTTCTCTTACATTCGCTGCACAAAACCATGGTCGCGCGGTTACCCCCCATGAACGAATGGAACTATTCGGTAAAAGCATTATTGGCATCTGAATGAGAGGGCAAAATATTAATACGATAGCGAAAATGTGGTGTCGTTATCGGTGGATTGACATTATTTTGGGTATCGAGATATTTACGATTGTTGTTTTTTTTTTTTGGGTACTAATTCAATTGTTTTTTTTTTCTCATCGCTTGTTTTTATTAAGAAAAATAAATTTTTTCTTTAGTTTAACTATTTTTCATGTACGAGTGCAAGAACTAATAACGTTTAATGCCTGCCACTGAACAGTGGTTGCTTGTACAAGAGCATAATTATAAAATATAAATCAACATAATACTTTTTTCACAAAAAAAAATTTATATATAAAAACTGTTAAGACGGTAACCATCCATTAACAACAAATCGAGCTTTTTGTCACTGTTCCAGCATAATTTTGTTTCCGTCGTAGATAATAATTTTTTTCGTTTTCTTTTTTTTTTCGAACGACAAAATTCGCCCGAGAATTATAATGCACGTTCAAGCACAAAATATGTTTCGCTAAGTTGTACACGTTCACAAATGATTCTCGATAATAACTATCCGCTATCTCGATCTGAGCGATAGTTCGAAAAGAAAAAAAAATGAAAAAAAAACGAACGATAATGACTTCAAGGTCGTTGTGCTCGGTATAATTTCGATTTCCCATTTTTCGTTGTTGTTATTAACTTTAGTCGATATCGCTTTACTTACAGTACCCGTCGAGTCTAACTGGGGTGCATTTGCAACAAGATCTTTCTTTTTCTCCTTTATTTATTTTCTTTTTCTTCGAGTATTTCTCTATCAAAATGATATGTATACACTTTTTTCGTCACTGTCTCTGAAGACTTAGCGTTTGTATTCATATTTTGTCCCCTCTGAAGTGGCCTTGCCGAGACAAAAATAAATTCGTTATCAGAAATTCCATAAGAAAATCAGAAATCATTCGATACAAAATTTTCTGTGATTTTTCTCTCATTCTCTGCATAAAAACGCGGTTTTTTTTTCTATCAACAAAATATTCGCACACCACGTCTCACATTCTTTGTTTTTCCCTTTTCTTTTTTTTCTTTCTCTGTCTCTCTCTCGCTCTCTTTTTTTTTCTTTTTTATCGTTAAAAATACTTTCAGACCACGCGGAGTCTCCGGGATCGTCCGCAAAGTGTCCAAGACACCGGTAATTAAATTGGATATTAAAACGAAAAAAGAAAGAAACAAACAAAACGTATGAAGAGATAAACGAAAATGGCAAAATTAACAGGAGATGTTTTCTTGATATTGCAGGATATTGCCAGTTGCAAATGGACTTGAGGGACTCGAGATATCCAAGGATCTTACAATCATTATATTTCTTATCGTGTTATTACAGAGTCGTGCCCCTATCTCCGCCAAATTGGTCGCCAATATGCTCTCCGTCGCCGGTGCTGATCATATCATCACCATGGATCTTCACGCCAGCCAGATCCAAGGCTTCTTTGACATTCCCGTTGACAATCTCTTCGCCGAACCTGCTGTTCTCAAATGGATCAAAGAAAATATCGCTGAGTGGCGAAACAGCATTATTGTTTCTCCTGATGCTGGTGGAGCCAAAAGGTAATTTTTCATTCGAAACAAACCTTTACAATCTTTTTCCTTTTCTCTATACTTAGGTTTCCAAATTTCCTCAAAATTTTTGCTTTGTTTTCAATCGAGATTATGGAAGATTCTCGAACGAACTAGAATTTTGCTACGTATTCTTGGCTTTTCTATGTCTTTTTTATTTATTCTTTTATTTGTTTCGAAAGAAAAAAAAATGTTGTTTCCCGAATAATCTACAAAACATCTTAAATTATATTGAGCAAAATTTTACTTATTTTTATGATTTTTTTTGTCAGTTTCGCTCCCTTACGTTCATATTTTCCATTTAGATTGTCGACTGATTATTTTCTTCTTTTTTCAGAGTCACATCGATCGCCGATCGTTTGAATGTAGAATTTGCTCTGATTCACAAGGAGAGAAAAAAAGCGAACGAAGTAGCGAGCATGGTGCTCGTCGGAGACGTGAAAGACAGAGTGGCGATTTTGGTCGACGACATGGCCGACACTTGCGGCACGATTTGCCACGCTGCTGAGAAGCTTTTGGAGGCTGGTGCTACGAAAGTTTACGCGATTTTAACTCACGGTATCTTCAGCGGTCCAGCAATATGCAGAATCAATAACGCTTGTTTCGAAGCTGTTGTCGTCACTAATACGATTCCTCAGGACCACCACATGAAAGATTGCCCCAAAATCCAGGTAAAAATCAACTGATTACGAATCGAATAAAAAGTTGAATAATCGTGAAAAAAAAAGAAAAATTGAAAATTTCTTTCCAAAATTTTTTCAGTGCATCGACGTTTCGATGATGTTTGCCGAGGCGGTGCGGAGGACTCACAACGGAGAATCTGTGTCGTATCTCTTCTCGAACGTTCCGTATTGAGAGCACGTCCGTGCGAAATGAAACACGTCTGAAAAAAAGGAGAAAAGAAAAAAAAGGAGGAGAGAGAGAAAAATAAAAGAAACACAAAAGCTCGGCCGATACTATCTAAGAAGAGTATAATCGTACGTTAGCAATTTCATTGTTACTACTATTCCGTTAAGTTGAAAGAAAGAAACATATTTTCTTTTGTTCTAATGTGAAAAAAAAAAAATAAGAAAAAAGAGGGCGAAAGATGAAAAAAAAAGATTTTATTCCATCCAAGCGTGGCCGAATCTCCTCGTTGAGTAAATCTCGAGTTATTTTCGCCCGAGACAAGCTTACACGAAAATTTTCATTGGCCCGCCGCTAACCCATTATATTTCCTCCGCGAATCATGAGCCAATAGAGACCTTTGCATAATTTTACTTCCTGTTTTTTTTTTGTTTTTGCTCCGTTAGAAGCGTAGATTTATTTCGTCAATTTATTATTAATAAGAGTTCGCTGTTGAATGGCATCGCGTTGCTTTCCTTCCGGCTTATCTTTACATCTATAAGCATCGTCTTTGCGTCTGCAAAGTTCGACACTAAAAAAAAACAAATTCAGGAAAATTAAAACTCTAATGCTCGAATTTACAAAATTTGATTTTCCGCTCTGAAAACGAATGATCTTTATTCAAACAAACATTCGTTGCTCTTTACGCTGCAGCGTAGTGTAAAAAAACGTTGCAAAGAATGTTCAATTTTGCAGGCACAACGACGATATGTATATTTATATAAATATATATGAAAATAAAATGACAACGCATTAGTAACAAAGGAACGAAGATGGAAGAACGAAAAGAAAGTATGAAAATCAAACGATTTCGATGGAAATATCGAATCCACGAGACCAAGCAGCATAATTGTAATTACATCATGATCTGGCATCGTTTATAAACTGTTTTTATCCTTGATCATGAAGAGTGCAAGAGAGAGAGAGAGAGAGAGAGAGAGCGAGTGAAGAAAAAATGTAAAAATACTGTAGAATCCAAAAATACGATTGTGCAATGAGCGACCACATTTTTCTCGTTTTTTTTGTTTGTGTGCAACCTAAAATGACAAATATGGTAGTAAATAACTGTTATGTTTATAACGTTTTGTCAGTAATATGGATATTCCGCAGTTTTGTGTCGATGAATTTCTTGCCAATTTATTTTATAGTTTTTTCCCCTTTTTATTCGTGATTCAAGGTGAAGATCCTTATCCTATTCGGAGACGAGGCAAGCACACACTCCCATTTAGCTGACATTAGTCGCGCCTCCTTGATCTTCGGATTTGAGTGAGAGAAAAAAAAGTAATGAATTTCAAAACGAGGACGGTAAGTGAAAGCTTACGGAGTTGATAACTTTTTTCATTGCAATTTTTCTTCGTAGATGACTAAATTTTTTTTCGTCTATTCGATATTCTGTCGGATTGCGTAATTAATGATAAACAAAATCATTATTTTCTCTATATTCGTTTATTATATCGTGTAGGTAACTTTACACAATGTTATGCAAACAAATATTTTAACTGGCTTTTTAACCAGTCTACGAAATATATTCGTTTAAGTACAAATCTTCGTACTGTGATTTTTTATTTTATTTTTTTAATTCTACAGCTGTTTTTTCCCTCGACAAAACAGAAGTGGACAAAATTCATGTGGAAAATGAAATATTTTCAATTTTCAGTGTGGAACAAAAACGTGTGCGCATTTTCTGGGAAATGGAAAATTATATTTTCCATTTTTTGTGTGGAACAAAAACGTGTGCACGTTTTCTCGATAATAATTAAAATAAAACCCATTTTTTTCGATTTTGAACAACGTTTTTTTTTTACTAAATTTGACATTTTATTCCTATCGTAATAAGTTAATGAATTATTTTTTAATTTTTATTCACTTCTGCGAAGCAATTAGGGAACTTTCGGATATAGCTTTTTTCCTCATTAGCTACCAGGTACAAAAAGTAAACTACGCAAGCATCGAATACAGAGACACGATGTAGCTTGCCATGAAGCTAATTACAAGTGCAATTTTATGAATTTTCTGACGAAATAATTCGATCATTAAGTTACTATGTGCGAATAAACTTTTCGATACTTTCAAGGTCAAATTATCCATTTATATCCAAAAGTTGAAAAAATATATTCAACAAAAATTCTTTACGTATCGTAATAAAAATTTATTTTTTATTGTAAAATTACGACATTATAATAAAAACGAACTTAGTTTAATTTATGTAAAATTAGGTAAATAACTTTATTTTATCCACTTTTTAATTATTTATATTTTTTGTCGAAACGTTATAAATGAAATATTCGATTCAATCTTGAGCTAAATTTACATTAATAGAAAAAATGTTAAATTTAGAGGTTTCCAAAAATGTTCTTGAACGTATCAAAAAGTGTCTGCTCTGAAAATGATAAATTACATTAAAATAATATTTAGTTAATAATTTTTGTAAGCGCCTATAGCTGAAGCACAGTAGAAAAAATTTGTTCGACTAAAGCGGCGTCTCTAGAATAAATGATCGACTATGATAAATTACGCTCAGGTTTAAAGCTATTTTGCGTCACTTTTTACAAGATTTCATTATTTTTTTGCAAGAGTTTGGCATAAAAATGTTTCGCGCGTCAGTCAATTCGAGAAACGAGAGTCTTCGTGTTTTTCCCCACAAAATTTCGAGTATTTTTGTTTCCTCCATTAGACACCCTGTTATTTTTTATTTTTTTTTTTTTTAACTTAATTTACAAAATTTTAAGCTTCAAGATTTACTCATTCCCGGGGGCAATGTAATATCAAACACTATTGGAGGATTGCTCGGTAAATAATTGAGATCGCAAGTCGATGCGTTTATGTAAATGATTTTTCCATCCGAAGATATTCCGTAACCCTCGTGAATGTGACCAAATATATGGTATTTTGGTTTTATCCTTTTTTGCACAATCGACAAAAGTTCAACACAACCGGCTCGAACACCGCTGCAACAAAGGTCACCGTGCCCTATCGGTGGTGTGTGCGTCACAAGAACGTCCGTGTCTGCCGGAATTAAATCCCATTTCGCCAGACATGCCTCTCCTCGAGGAACGTTGAATGCCCATTTGCAAAATTCGGGTTGCCTGAGGAAAAAAACAACCAAATCGATCGAACGATCAGTCATCAAAATGATAATTATTACAATAATTACTTACTTTACTAAAGTTTTATTTAATTAAATAAGATTTGATTAAACTAATCAATAAAAATGATTTTAAAAAAGTATTCAAATTGTTGTTCGTGATGAAATTTGAAAAAAATGTTTTTGCTAAGTTACAAAGTAAATTATTTCCCAAAATTTGGTTCTTTTTATTTGATATTTATCATTGAAAAATTTCAGAACATTTTTCTTACCAGGGAGTTCCGTATATTTTGATTCCATAAAGTACAATCTCAGAGTCCTCCAAATAAACGCAATTAGTAAGATGATCCTTAACGTTTCTAGTCCGAATTGCTTCAGCGAGTGTATCCTTGGACATTCCCAGTGTTGGAATGTTGTCGAGTATACTGGTCCCGGTATGCTTTTGTCTATCTCCACTGGTTTGCGTAGAAAATGGATGAGTAAAAGTAGGATCAAAACTCAGCTCGTGGTTTCCAGCTATCACTATTTTGTGCTTGTGTGGCAAATTTCCTGAAAAATATACAAAATAGAATTCGGTAAGGAAATTTATTACAAATTCCACAATGTGCGCAAAAAAATAATTTGTTCCTACATATCGTCAAAATGATTAGAGACCAATGAAAATCTCACCTATCCAATTATTAAATTCTATCACTTCTTGAAGGCTTCCACATTTTGTAAAATCTCCGGCGTGTACAAATACATCACCTTCCGGTACATCAAATTTGATGTAAGGCGTCAAGGAATGTGTGTCGCTCATACAAACAATTCTCAACTGAAAAATTACATCCGTTTTTTTAGTAATATTCTACAATATCCTTTAATTGCTACTAAAAATATTTCATGTTTAAAAAAAAATGCTCAAAAATGATGATACTTCTGACTTTTGTAGAATTTGTTTACAAATTTTACATGTATTAAAAAATGCTTTATTTTTAAAAATAATGAGAAAAAGAGGATTCAAAAGTACGGATCGTATACAATCAAAAAAAATCCTACCGGTAATAAAAAATTGTAGAAAATAATAGTACTGGAAAATGAACAAAAATAAACTTGAATACTGTAAAAATGAAAAAAATGTGTGACGTAACGTCGTTAAATAACTTATAGAATAATGAGCAGAAGGGATTACAAGGATAATGAAAAGTTTTAAGGAATATAATTAGACAAAAAATAAGAATTCTGTGAATTTGAACGGGAATAAAAAAATCTTTATTGATAACAATGATAATTACAAGAAATCTATAAAAAAGAAAATCGTGAAAAATGAAGAAACAGATAACAACAAATAAATTTTTAACAAAATGATGACTCATTGTACTGAAAATGAAAAAAATAACGAAAAATTTATTTTATAAATTATAAATAAAAAGAAAAGGTTATTTTTACAGTAAAATAGACCTTGTTGGCAGGAGCCTCGGTTGTAGGGGGCTTGACATTGATTTTAATAACTTTTTGTTCCTGTGACATTTCTTGCCAAGCCGCAGTAGGATTACTGGTAAGTGGATGAATTTCGATATCCATGACTTTCTCGAGAACGTCAATTTAAAAAAACACGTAGGATCAACGTTAAAACGTAAGAGCAACAACGACAGCAGGTGAATAATTCATCGAGACGAACTAGCCTAAATTTCAGGTCAAATTGACAGTTGACACTTCAAAATATCTTTTCGTGATACTTTTCTTTCCCACGATTGTTTCTTTTATCGGAGCACAAATTCCTCGATAAATAAATCAATCACGAATTGATGATTGTTGCAAAACATCGTAAATTATTGCTGATTTTCGCCAGGGCTTTCATTTTACAGGAATAAATCTTGACGTGTACTGCCCCCTTTTTTCTTTCGAGCACAAACTCAAGATTTTCAAAATAACAATCACGACTTATCGACAATTAAAAGACGATCCAAAAGTGTTCATTGTTTAAATAAAACAAATGTGCATCGTCATGCACTGAAGTATTTTGAAAAAAAATATCGAAAGATGATGACCCTTGAGCACAAAATAAAGTTCACCCATCAATTTCTACAGCACTTTGTGGGAGGGGGATCAAAATCATGTACATACACATTTTATACATGCGCGAGAATCTGTGTGTTTTCGTACTTTGACCCCGAAAGACCACCAGTTTTTATATAAACGATTGATAATAATATTATTTTTCGCCATACCCAGTTTCGTCTCGACAAGAAAAACTTGTCGAAAACCTGTTTCGTACGTCCAATATAATAAAACTAAGTGCAATCTGATAATTTGTGATATCGTAATTAATATTGAGGTTAAAATAAATCATGATCGTGTCAAAGGTACGTAAAACCTCCTTTTCCCTCTAAATATCACATTGATCAATTCTAAAAATTGCAACGAATTACAAACACATTTTAAGATATGAGAAATCATCAAGTACTTGCACTTTTTAATTACCATGGAATGAACTTATTTAAAAAAAATTCCTTTAAATCTCAGCTTTTCAACAATGTCCTGCGACAAACCGTATGTCGTAATTTTTCTTCAACCTCCGTTGTCTCCAATGGATACAATTTCCAATTAACCGAAACTCAGAGGGAAATGAAAGACGTTGCTGAAAAATTCGCCAGAGAAGAAATCATTCCTGTCGCTGCGGATTATGATAAAAGCGGAGAATACCCCTGGCCCATTATCAAGAAAGCATGGAGCTTGGGACTCATGAATGGATCTATTTCTCAAGAATTTGGTTAGACAAATTGTTAAGTAATCACTGAAATCCGTATTAATCAAACATTTTCCCTTGTATCGATGAATTAATTGATTAAGTAATTTGTTGAGAATTCAATGATTTGTTTATATACTCTTTTTAAGATTTCTTATTTCATTTAAAAGCCTCTAAAATGGTGAGAATGAGTATCAAGAATATTATAACCCTAAAAAATCATAATTTATCATATTACGATCATTACTTTACTAATCCACAGATTTTATGACATTTTGATTGTTGAATTTAGTTACAAACTCATTTTTCCACCAAAATTTCAACAAACATCCAAAGTAATGCTCCGGAGCGTTGAAAAAAAAACTGTAAAGCAATATTTGAATTCTATTGTGGATCAAAAACTTTGAAATTATAAAGTTCAAATATTCATGCTTGTTTTTTTCAATTTTTCTCACAGGAGGACTTGGTCTTGGCTCGTTTGATTCTTGCGTCGTAACGGAAGCCATTGCATATGGTTGCACGGCGATCAAGACTGCAATGGAAACTTCTGGTTTGGCTGTGCGTGTCATAAATTATTGAAAAACGATAGCGTTAACATTTTAATATTAATTTGTTTTCAATTTTTAGAGCACACCGATTAAAATTGCTGGTAACAAAGAACAGAAGAAAAAGTATCTGGGCAGAATGATCGAAGAGCCCATTGTGGCGGTCAGTTAAAAACTTGGCAGGATTTTTTAACAATAAATCGAGGATCTTTGACTTTACTTTTGGTTATATTTTCAGGCTTATTGCGTAACGGAACCTGGAGCAGGCTCTGATGTTGCTGGACTTAAAACAAAAGCGGTGAAAAAGGGAAATGAGTGGATAATTAATGGAACAAAAATGTGGATTACAAATGGCGGTGTCGCCAGCTGGTAAGTTGCAAATTCTTATTGAAAATTTCTATCGATTTACACAAAAACCCTTGCAATTCTGATATTATGTTAAAATTAAAAAAAAAAATACATCAAATCTTTTGAAGTTCTTGAATTAATGTAAAAATTCAAGGTACTTTGTTCTGGCCAGAACAAATCCAGATCCAAAAGCACCAGCGAGCAAAGCATTTACGGGATTTATCGTCGATCGGGAAAGCGAGGGTCTCACGCCGGGTCGCAAAGTAAGGAGTTCAACAAAAATATAATCCAAATTGTACGATATATTTTTCGTTATAAGCATAAAAGAATGATGACTACGCAAAAAGTTAATTCGAAGTAGCGAAAAAATCAAATATTATCTCTGCGGCTGAAAAATTCTCAGTGAATAAATGATGCTGTAATCGTGAAAAACTCAAATACTAAAACTCGCAGTTCGAAATATCGTGAAAATAGGGAAATTTGTTAAATCGAAAAATATTTATCCTAAAATCAAAAATTGTGTCTACAATTTGAAAAATCTTGATGAATCAATCAAAATTCCTGTAAAAACATGATCGACCATTCAAAAATCAAAATTATCTTTACATTTTAATAAATTTTGGTAAAAAAAATCGAAATTCCTGCCAAGAAAATCATCAATTACATTAAAAAATAAATTCATAAGAAAATTCAATAAAAAACAGACAAAACGAACGACGGTACACGAAAGCGACGATTAAATTTCGACGTTTTGTTTTCAACAGGAAATAAATATGGGACAAAGAGCATCGGACACCCGAATGATATCATTCGAGGACGTGAGAGTCCCGGAAGAAAACGTGTTGACGGGCGAGGGTGCAGGATTCAAAATAGCGATGCAAACATTCGATAGCACACGACCGATGGTCGCCTGCGGTGCGGTTGGTTTAGCGCAGAGGGCGTTGGACGAAGCACTGAAATATTCTTTAGAGCGAAAAACTTTTGGAAAACCAATAAGCGAGCATCAATCGGTGGCGTTTATGCTTGCGGACATGGCGATTGGAATCGAAACCGCTCGACTCGCTTGGATGAAAGCGGCTTGGGCCGCGGACAACAAACTGCCTGAAGCGACGATGCTCGCGAGTATTGCCAAATGTTACGGCGCCGATATAGCCAACAAATGCGCCACTGACGCCGTCCAAATCTTCGGCGGTGCCGGCTTCAACACCGAATATCCCGTCGAAAAGCTCATGAGAGACGCTAAAATTTATCAAATCTACGAAGGAACCGCACAAATTCAAAGACTCATCATTTCCCGACATCTTCTCAAAGGAAGTCAAAAAGGCTGAGAAATTGATATTTTCATATCAACGCACAAGCGAACTTGACCCTTTTCCCATTCTGTAAATTTTTATCGTATTGAAACTCGCACCGTTGTAATGCAACGAGAATTTTTCATTTGTCAATATTCATTCCCAAATTGATGAATTTTTCAAGTTTCTCCGTAATTTTGTTTCGTTTTATAGAATTTTCATCATTAAATTTTCATCAAATATTACTTCACCGTACACTATTCTCTTCGTTATTAAAAAACGAAGAGAATGGTGTATAATTAAACCTTATTATCACATACGAGGAACATTTTTTGTTAATGAGAAGATTGGGTTCGGTCTCGATCCCGTTGCAGGATTCACGTTCGGTAAAACAGATTGTAGGGGTCTAGGGTTAACTTTGTTTGTAAAAATATATTTAAAAAGTTGAAAATCAATTATTCAAAAATAGTTAAAATGACGAAATATCGAGTCGAAATCGATATTTGCCCGCACGTTTGCCATTTTTGGGGAAAAAATCATGAATTCCCAAAAAATAGATGTTTTACAACTGGAAAAAAATTATTGAAAATTTCGTTACTTTTCAAGCGATGCAATCTTCAATTCCGTTGATTTTTCTACGCATGTAAAACTAATCAAATATTTTTTATATCAAATATAATGTTGTTACGTATATTCAATCGTAAAATCACCAAATAACGGAATTCTCGTTACATATTTGATGTAAAATAAATAAATATATGTTTTCGAGAATAAGTGCCTTACAATTTGGAGATCGAGTTGATGTTTCTTCGTAACGTTTGTTTTTATCCTTCCTGGCGGAAGTTTTCTGACAATTTTAATAATCACATTAAAATGTAATTAAATGGTGCTAGTATTATTAGGAAAATGTAAAATTAATGATTTTTAGTAAAAAAAAAAAATTTTCTATATTGTGACAATGTTAAAAATTAAAAACAAATACAAAAAACTTGGAATATTGTATCAAGTTTATTTGTTTTTTTTACTCGTCAAATGGAAATAATTTTGTAATAAAAAAGATTTATATTTGTATAAACTTTGAAAATTAAAAATCAGTTTTTTAAAAACTCGAAACAACAGCCTGCGAATGCAGCCATATTTGAAGAAAAAATAAAAAAATAAATTACGAATGCTAAAAAAAAAAAATTTTGAACATTCAAATAATTGCCAAGCGAAGCAAGCAAGAGTTTCAAAAACAGGAAAAATTTCGAGAAGAATTCGAGTCAAAAACTGACAAAATGTGAAAAACACACAAAAAATATATTTGCAATCCATCGTTCAATAAATTCTAATTTTATTCAAACTAGCAAATGCAGAAAGCGACAATTCCAAAAAAGATATATTTTTAACATCGCAATAAAAAAGCCGGGTTTTTTATGGTAAGAACCTGAAAAAAAATAGAAAAATTTTAAAACAACGAATATCTACTTTATTTAAACAAATCAAATGAAACTTGCAATTATTTCAAAAGTAGGAAAATTCGAAAGGAAAACTCGAGTCAAAAATGTCCTCATTTTCAAATGTCATTTTATTTTAAACAAATATTCATAAGACCCTGAAAATGTATCTGCAAGCCTTAAGGAATATTATTTTTATTTAAACAATTATCGATGGCAATTCAAAACTTGAAATTCGCGGGTTAAGGCCGCGAGATGTCGCCATTTTGTTTTCCTGGATCTTAGGTGTATGACGTTAGTCAAGAGTACAATTGTTCAATGTTGATGTTGGGTTATCGGATCCCACATATTAATATATAGTGCACGTGTAAAAACGATCAAGCGGATTTAATTTATTGGTAATTTTCAATATAAATATTTTTTGAAATTTTATTAAATCGGCACTGGGCTTCGAAAAATTAGAGGGTGAAGTAACGCGTGACGGTGAATTATGCAACTTGAGGTGAACGAAAAAAAGGGGCTCCCCGCTGCCGACAGTCTCGTCCGTAAGTTGTGACACCTGACCTACTTAAGGGGGAACCGCGTTTTCTAAATGTTTCATCGGTCTCTCTCATTCCGTCGGGTGTGAATGAGGGGAACGAGAATTGCGAGGGTGGGGGGTTGGTGCACCGAAACGTTGATGGTCCTCAGAGCCGAAGCAAAATTTCGTGATAGTGCAATATTAAAAAAAGAAAGAAAGAAAGAACGGAAGAACCGACGAAATTTTGAGAAAAAAATCCTTGGCATTCGCCATGTGTGTTTACGTGTGAGAAAAGGCAGAGACGAGATTGAACCGCAGCGCGAAAGAATTACGTGTTACTGCGTGACATTTCGTCGATTGCAGCAGTACCGTAGCTTTGGGGTGTTTCGCGGGGGCCCAACGTTCACTCTCGAACGCACTCACTCCTATACGCCATAACCACAAAACCTTAAATTTTTTTGAATTCGCAAGAACAATTATTCCCGAAGAACTGAACGATTGATAAATAGGTATTAAACGATTATGAACCTTTTACTCCAATCCATTAATTATTTCGTTACGTCAAAGTATCATCACGTGTTTCGTATCAGCGTTTATAGAAGCCGAAAGGGATTGGCACACTTGACGGCTGGTTGCGCGCCGAGCTTTCCCTTTCGTTTGAACATTCCCGTATCAAGCGAAAGGGCCCCGAAGGGGTTTCTTTCATTTCCCGCGATTTGATCCAAAATATTTATAAAACAAGACTTTTAGCATGTAGGCTAAAATAATACAAAATTCAACAATTCCATCGGAATCGCTCATATTTTTTTTCAATTTTGCTACTTTCGAGTTTCAACGGACATAGATGCGCTTCTTTGTTCATTTGAATATTCAAATTTATCGGCGAGTTGCCGAAATCTTGCGAAAGAACGAGAGTCGCGTTTATCACGCTGTCGCACGGCATATATAAATATATATAGATAAAGAGGCATAAAACCTTTATTTATATATCTATCTATACATGTACACATTGGTCTTCAACATTTTGCGATTGATCTAGCATCGAGGAATGTCGCGTAATGTTCCACAAGTTACGTAATAACAGCGCGAATAAACCAATAAATCTTCAGACGAATGTGAATATCAAAAGTTCTCATTGGCTCGAACATTGAAGTGTCAAGTTTTCGTGTTTATTTATTTTTCAACGTTATAATTCCATTCAAGCAATACAACTCTCGTTTTTCTTGTACGCTCTCTCTCTCTCTCTGTCGCTCCAGACTCTGCCCGGGGCGAGAGATTTCGCGTCTGCGCGGGACTGCTACACACACGAGGGTTAATGAAAAGCACGAGGAGGAAATCCTGAGGGAGAGAGAGAGAGGGAGAGAGAGTGGAACAAAGAAGAAACGAGGTATTCGCGGGTGAGAGGTCGCGAAGGAGTGCAAGGTCACGGAGTTAAGTGCAAACTATTTTCGTTCGAATTTTCCGGCGAGAGAGGAGGGGAGGAAGAAGGTGGCGAAAAAAAGGATAGGCGAGTGGTTTTGAATTCGCGAGTTACGTTACTGGCCAAAAAATCTTCGGTGCGGCTGTCACAGTGCGTGCGTGTGTCGCGTATGTATGTGTGCGTGGTGGCGACTCTCGCTTGACTAAGGGAGTCCATTGCTCGTCTCTCTCGCGAGTTTTCCCATCGTCTTTCCCTCTCTCTCCCACACGCGCACACACACACTCTCTCTCTCTCTCTCTCTCTCTCTTTCTCCCGCGTTGCTTCCGGGGATGCAAAGTGTAAGTGAAGTGGCCTACAGACCTACATTTGTCTAACGCGAAGGAAAATCGCGTGCACGATATCCCGCGCGCGTTCGTACGTGTTCGTGCGTGTTTTTTTTTATTCGTTCTGTTTCTTACGTTTGTTTTTCTACGGGAGAATACCGCGGGACGGATTTTCCCTTTCTTCGTTCTCTTTGTCCTCTATATCTCACGTATATACATTTTTTATCACTGCCCCATCCCCCGGCCCTCCTCCTCTCCCCCGCGAAGAGAGGGGCTACGAAATTCTCTCTCCTCTTCCTTGCCTCTTCTTCTTCTGCTTCGTCTTCTCGCGTGTGCGATTCCGTGTGACAGGACGGTTACAATGTCGTCGATAAGTGAACGAGTGTGTACGATAATACAATCATCCAAAAAAATAAGACACTAAATAAATACACGCCTTTGCGAAAAAATAGTTGTTCCCCCCTCGATATAATCTAGTTTAATATCCGAACGTTGTTCCCTCGCCCAGTGCGTTCTTGTCGAGTAGAAAAAAAAAATAAAAAGAGCGAACAGCACAAGAGGATAAAAAAAAATTCTACCAGGGCCGGAATCTGGGGGGGCGCTCGGTGGCTCGCCGGCGTGTCGCAGCCGCACGCACGCGCGTGTGTCCGACAAAGACAAATATACGCTCTCGCGCTATTCCCGCTCATCGAGAACGACAGAGAAACACATATACAAAGCTCGCTCGCGCGCGCGCCAGAAACGGGAGAGAGAGAAAATAAAGGAAAGAAAATAAAATAAAAAGAAAAATTAGCCGAGTCAAGCGGCGTGTTGGGAGTCTAAATAGCGCGGAAATAAGGGACAGAGACACTCAAGTACGATTTAAAACTCCGGGAAAATTGTGCCGGACGAAGTATACATACGAAACAACAGTGATGGGTTAAATTTCGCGTGTGTCTGTGTATATAAATATATATTTTTTTTTGGTTGAGAGGGACATTTCGGTAGACCAAAATTTCTTTACACTCATGTAGGTGTTGATCGTCTACGTCATAGATATTTTTCGATTTCTTCGTGTGTGTGTGTGTGTGTAAAAAAACTATATATACAGACATATGTTTATATTAAATATGAATTAGTGCTTTTTTCTTTGGCTTTTTCGTTAATTTTGACATTAAAACACGTAAATAAAACGCCCGCGCCGGCGCGAGTAACTTTTTTTTTAACTAAATGATTTGTTAAATCGGAATATTTGGTGAATCGTAACAAAGTGGAAAAGAGATTGGTTTCGGAATGCACGAGGATCGAATGGCAACTACGACGGGAGTGCAGCAACAAAACGGCGGCGGGCCTTGTGACGGCTCGTCGTCTACGATACCCAACGACCTAGAAAACGCCGTTGTCACCAGCCAAGCCGAAACCTCCTTCTCCTCCTCCTCATCTTCCTCTTCCTCATCCTCTTCATGCAATTCATCCAGCATCAATGTCACCAATATTATCAACGATAATCTCGAGCCGGTAAATTCGATTATTCCATCTGACGTCGTCCCTCACCAGGTTCAAGGACTCCTCGACGATCAGATGGTACATTTGCAACAACAGAGGATCGAACAACCCAGTGACATTCGTCCCGATGATTCTATCGTCGGTAAGCCTTTTTTTTTCATTCGTTTTCTTCTATTTTTTTCGACTTAGGCATTTGGAAAACTGAAGATTTCGTAATTATAATATAAAGACCATTATTTTTGAAAATTATTTTTATTATCTGGTTTTTTATATTTGAATTTCAAACTTTTTTTTAATTTATAACGAAATATCTTCTTTTCACGATGTAACAGATTTTTTTATGAACTGATTCTCTATTTTTCTTAATCTAACCAAAAAAAATGGGAAAAATATTGAAATTTTGTTTTATTTTGCTATTCACAGTTTTTCAAATCCCTCGAAAAAACAAAATTATATGCGAAAATAACATTTCGTTACATCTGCCAAATTATTATTTTTTAATTTTCTATTTTCAATAGTTACATTTTTTCGATAGAACTTTGTGACTTTTTAAATATAACGATCAAAAAGTTTCTATAGCAAAAAAAGAAAACACAATATTTCGCACATAATCGTTTGTTTCGCATTTTACAGTGAGATAAAGAAACGGTAACAGAAATTGATTTTATAATTGAAATGAACAGTAAATATATTAAAAAAAAAAGTCACTTTCGGTAAAACCCTAAAATAAATATATGAATTGTCAAAAGAAATCATGAAAAATTTTCAAAATTATTTGATGATTGACATCAGGTATAAAAAAGTAAATTATTAACAAAATATTTTAATCGAACGATGAAATAAAATTCTTACAAAAAACATTGATCAAATAATAAATTGAATTTTTTTTCCGGATGAATTGAACCATTGATAAAGTAGAGCAATATTTACAAGTATAAAAAATGCGTGTCGCTCATAACATAATTAAATAATCTACTGCAAACAATTCTTTTTTTTATCTCACTCGACGTTAATAATTCTGGGACGATAATATATCGCGGTTGTATTCCGAATCTCTCGGTGCAGGGGACTTATTTATATTTATTTTTTCCTCTTACGGGAATGCTAGTAGTAGCGCGGGCGAATGCGAAGAAGAAGGCCTCTTTGTTGTCGCGATGTGCCGCTTGCCAAACTCTTTTTCTCTCTCTCTCTCTCTCTCTTTCTCCAACTTTATTTCCTTCGTTTCTTTTTCCTTCTTCTTCTTCTTCTTCTTCTTCTTCTTCTTCTTCTTCTTCTTCTTCTTCTTCTTCTTCTTCTTCTTCTTCTTCTTCTTCTTCTTCTTCTTCTGCTTCTGCTTCTGCTTCTGCTTCTGCTTCTGCTTCTGCTTCTGCTTCTTCGCTGAGCCCCACTCTACTTTTTTTTTCTTCCTACTTCCCTCCTTGCTGATGGCGAATGGTCCAACTTATCCTCTCTCGTCTCGTTTATTTCCGAATCCTTCTCGTATTCGTCGTCTCGCTCGGACGTTAGTCTCGCCATAAAATTAGTCTCACTCTCGTCCTCTCTCTCTCTCTCTCTCTCTCTCTCTCTCTCTCTCTCTCTCTCTCTCTCTCTCTCACTCTCTTCTCCGTTTCTCCTTGTCCCTCAATTTTATACACACACATAAAATACATATACACAAAGAACCGCAACTCACCCGCGTTCTTTGTTACTTACTCCCTTCAAATATATACATATATATGCAGACAAACGTATATATGCGTCTCGCCTCGTGTCTACACACGGATCTCTCACTCTGTTGAATAAACTCGCGTTTTCTTCTTCGTTTCATCCCACATTCGTACACACGTTTCACTCACACAACGATCTACGTACAAATAAAACCGAGTCAGACACTCTCCCTCCCAATTTTCTTTCCTCCGACCCTCTTCGTCCTCTTCTATTCTCTCTCTCTCTCTCTCTCTCTCTCTCTCTCTCTCTCTCTCTCTCTCTCTCTCTCTCTCTCTCTCTCTCTCTCTCTCTCTCTCTCTCTCTCTCTCTCTCTCTCTCTCTCTCTCCTCTTCCTCTCGCGACTTTTGTCCAGAGAGTGAGACGAGAAGGTTTCACTCGATCTTTTCATGAGTCTGCCAACCGGGATTCTACATTTCTGTTTCTTTCTAATTCTTTTTACTTCCTTTCTCTTTCTGTATATCGCGTATATTTTTTTGATTATTTACGATGGGAAAAAATCAGAATTGACTTTCCTAACTTTATTATTTTTTTCTTGTCAGGCAGCACTCGATAACGATGGCCGAAATAGCAACCATTGCCTTTTCAATGTTTCTGTATTTGAAAATACACGATTTTAAAGCTTCGTTCTCGGTTTAATCCTGCGCGGATCATATGGGTCATTTTCTACCCATAAATCCAGCAAAAATAAAGCCAGCAAAAGTCAGATGATCCGCGCAGGGTTAAACAATGTTTTTTTTTGTTATTATCTGCACCGAGAGAAAAATACGTGTGTATTCTTTTTTCAGAGTCTCCATAATGATTTTTTTAACGTTTTATTTGTGTATCTGTATTATTTGACTCGTGCACACGTGACAGACTATAAAAAGACAGATCAACAGGTGTCTCGACACTACAACCGACGGCAAGAAGAAGAAAAAGCTGCTGCTGTTGCCCATTTTAACGATTAGGTAGAATTTGGTTCTCGAATATTATTTCGAGATTTAATCCTAGCTCGTTTTTCTTAATTAATTCATTAATTAATTTAGCCCTCCAATTATTCCAACTCCTCCATCAAAAAAAAAATATTTTCTTTTTCCTTTCTGGTATTGCCAATTTCTTCTTTATCGAAGAAGAATCGCGACAAGGCTGCTGCTGTAGGATGGAAATCCAAACGGTTCTCACGCCTTCATTTCTCGCTCGTTCTTTTCTTCAATTTTTTTTTGTTTTTTATCGTTTGTTTTTATCCTCTCATTCGCATCTTTCACGTTCTCTCAGTCGGTGGTGCACATTCACGACCTACCACTCTTCCAGGTTGATGCAGGCTCGGGACGCTATTTGTATTCTTTTCTTCTTCTTCTTCTTCTTCTTCTTCTTCTTATTCTTATTCTTATTCCTCTTATTCGCGATTTTCTTTGCTGCGGAATACACCTGGCCCATTTCTCGCCACTGGCCTGACATCTGTCGATGAATTACGTAACCTTTCGCGCGCATTTTCTACAAGAAGCCACATATTTACTCGCGCGAGAATTATTTTAATCGTTTTTTGTCTAACACCGTCTTACGTACGCCGCTTCGAACGATACTGTCAATTGGCTGAGGTACATTTTCGCTTGGATCGTTATCGCAAGTGCGTGACGCATAAATAAGAAGTCGCGTGCGCCAAAGATCAAGATTGTGTACGTCTCGGACCTTTCCAAGGTTGCGTTAAATTGTCGAAACTCGTTTTTTCTCGCTTTTCTATAATTTACCTTAGTTTCTTATTGAAAAATATTCTTTTTTTTTTTTTTTGTCAAATTTTCGAAAGCGCTTACAATTATGAAAAACAATGTCCGAGGCTTTTGTCAATTTTTCTAAAATAGCAGCATTTTGAAATTAAAAAAAAAAAAAAAAAATTTCGATGTATTTCGATTAAAAAAAACTCGAACGAATAAATCATTTTTGGACGGACCTAATATTTTTCTCCGAGAAAATCCGAAATAAACTTTTTTCCGTAATTTTTTGACTTTTTCTTACTCTGTTTTTGAAAATTAAATTTTTTTAAACCATTTCCCATGCGACCAATTCGAATTAAAAAAAAGGTGTCAAAAATTGCCTGCCGTCACCGTTAAAAAAAAAAAAAAAAAAAAAAAAACATAGCACTATGAATTTGCGAAGATTAGTTTTCAAATTGTGAAAATGAAAAATTTTACATATTTCGTTGATTTATTTGAATTTTTGTTTCGATCGAATGAATCGTAAATAGTTGAAAAATATAATTGGAAGGTGAGAAATAATGAATAGACATTAACGGAATCACGATTTTTTTTTGCATCCTCTGGGAATCGGTAAAATTACCGGTTTCCGATAACACGTATCGCAGGGATATAAATTGGCACAGTCCTCTCGAGACTCGGAGCTCTTTACGAATCTCCCACTTTTTCTTTTAAGTCGATGAAATTGCGCGAGATAATGAACGCCGACGTCTCGAATCCCAAACCGGAAATTGATTATCGCGCGTGTTCGCAATTTCTATCCGAGTATTCCTTTTTTTTTTCTCTTATTGCCCAGCTGCTGAATTATCTCTCACAAATTGAAGTACAGAGCTGAGGCAAGTTCGAACAATTTGTCAAAGGTAACGATTCTCATTATTTATATATCCGAAGCGTTTATTCATTTTTCAATATTATTATCATAAAACACGTTTTTATTAAAAATTCAAACGCCTAATTAAAATGGAGAAAGAAAACATCCAAAAATATTATTTTTGTTCGAAAAAATTCGATAGTTTTCCGAAAGTTTTTCAAAATTATAAATATATAAACATAACCCTTAAACAATACGAAAATAAGTACTTTTAAAAATAATAAATTTTAAAATAAATTAATTATTAATAATAATAGTAATTAAATAAAATAAAAATAATTGAAAAATAATAAAAAATAAAAAATAAATTGAATAAATTCGACGAAAAAAAAACAAATGGAAAATCGAGCCAATCGATGATGAATTTGTGATTAGTTAACTCTAGAACCTTACAACGGGCTAACCCCACGAATTAGTTATCCCACGAAAAGGGTGGAGGTTAATGTGTAGAATAACCAAATTGTAGAACGGTTAATATTTCGAAATTTTAGTATTCATAATATTCGATTAACGATAAATAAGGAATTCGAAGTTTATGTTTTCGATAGTATATTAAGGAGGTTATAGCGTTTCTCATGTAAAAATGATTTTCCAACTTTACACAATAAAATTTTGTAAATAGAAAGCTTAATATGGTATTAAACTTCTGGCGGAATATGCCGATGATTCGTCGTCTCAAAATTGAGATATTTATTGCTGAATTTCACAATTTTTTGAGAGCTTCCATAAGAGCTCATGTTAAACTTGTCATTTTCAACAATGAATATCTCGATTACTAGACGGTGAAACCTCTCCAAATTTTTCACACATAATTAAATGCTGTTCAAGAAGATTCACGCCAAATTTCAATACATTAACTTGGAATAATCAAATATAATGTATTTTTCGTATGATGTCATATAAATATCGATACAATTTCCTTAACGCCTTACAAACGTCCAGCAGCGCTTAAAACGCGCTAAAAGAAAAACTGTTTTTAGAAGAGATAGCAATAGAAATTAATAAAAATAATTTTTACATATTGTTTATTAGTATTTAAACGTTATAAAAAAATTAATTTCATTTTTTTTTCAAAAATTACAACATAAAAAATCACGTTTCCCGAAGCACTGTGAAAAAAAAGTTGCTCCACGGTCTGCATCATTTCTTCTTGAAATGCTGATGGATTTGCAAAACGTATAAAAATTCTTGTAAAATAAAGTTGTAGTTATAGTCTGTCGAGCCGGATTTTTGAAATTCGAAAAATTTTGGCAATTTACGGCAGTTTAAACAAAAGTGTGCATTTTGTGTCATAAATGTCACACTTTAATTATGTTTATAAAATTTTTTAATCACAACATCAAAAAACCGGCCCGACAGACTATAGAGAAAACAATTTCGAATATTTAAAAAAAAAAGCATCAAAAAATATTAAAAACTGTATGAGTTATCATGCAGACCGTGCCAGAAAAAGTAGTTTTGAGAAAAATGCATTTAAAGTTTCAAGTGCGCGCATCAGACTCTCGTTGGGCAGTCACGTTTTCTATAATAACTTTCGATCTATGGGGAATTTGTACAATCGACTTACACAGAAATACGCCTAAAACTATAGAGAATAATAATCTGTAAAAAAAAATCGATTTTTTGAAAATTCTGGACGTATGTAATGCCTTAAGTTGGATGCGTATTTGATGTAATATTTTCTCTTTGATCGCGCATTTATTCGTAAATATATACTCAGACTGTCTATACTTCAAATGCAGATAATATAGATTGTCCTAATGTAAAAAGTTTATATTTTCTGAATTCGAAATGGAGAGCAATTCTTTTATTGAGAGACCAAAATATCTAGTATGAATAATTCGAAAGTGAATTTTTCGAATGACTAAAAATTAGAGGTATAGAATAGCGAACGTTGTGAAGAAGCACGAAGAATATGACAAGCAATACTTGGGTGGGAGTAAGATTTTCGAATAATTAAAACTTCGAACGGCTAAAACTGCGAATTTTTAAATTGAAGAATAGTAGTATGTAGACAGATTAATTCTACTATAGCCTTTATGTTAGAAATAAAAAAATGAGAAATTAAAGAGTTCGAAGTACATTTACGTCAAAAACAAAATATAACAGCAGCCCAAATGACGAAGGCTGGAATAGCGATTTTACAAAAGTTTGACTATTACGCATTCGAGTCGTCAAATACTGAAATCGGCAATATTATGAATATTCACAATTTCAAATATATTTTAACGAAAGACAAAATATTAATGTGGTCAAAATAGCGAAACACCAGAAAGTCGAACGGTCGAAATAGCGAGAGCCTCTGGGCTGTAAAGTATTGCTTGTCATATTCTTCGTGCTTCACAACGTTCGCTATTCTGTACTTATAATTTTTAGTCATTCGAAAAATTCACTTTCAAATAATTGATACTATATATTTTGGTCACTCAATAAAAGAATTGCTCTCCATTTTAAACTTCGAATTTCTTATTTTTCGTTAATCGAATATTATGAATACTAAAATTTTAAAATATTAGCCATTCTACAATTTGGTTATTCTATATATTAACCCCCACCCCAATACTTTACGGCCCAGAGGCTCTCGCTATTTCGACCTTTCGACTTTCTGGTGTTTCGCTATTTTGACCACATTAATATTTTGTCTTTCGTTAAAGTATATTTGAAATTGTGAATATTCATAATATTGCCGATTTCAGTGTTTGACGACTCGAATGCGTAATAGTCGAACTTTTGTAAAATCGCTATTCCAGTTTTCGTCATTTGAGCTACTATTATATTTTGTTTTTGACGTAAATGTACTTCGAACTCTTTAATTTCTCATTTTTTTATTTCCAGCATAAAGGCTATAGTAGAATTAATCTGTCTACATACTACTATTCTTCAATTTTAAAATTCGCAGTGTTAGTCCTTCGAAGTTTTAATCATTCGAAAATCTTACTCCCACCCCACGAAAATGCCAAATTTCCTTCCCGAACGAATTTATTAAAACCATTCCTTCTGTTTTATAGAGTTTTCACCATTAAATATTTACCAAATGAGACTTTATCATCGACCATTCTCTTCGTTATAAAAAAACGAAGAGATTGATATATAATTAAACCTTATTATCGCATACGAGGAACATTTTATGCTAAAGAGAAGATTGGGCTAATTATTGTCCCCAGTGTGGAGTTTACGTTAGAAAAAATAGATTGTAGTCTTCTAGGGTTAATAATATTTCCGTCAATTTGGCATAATCGTAATTCGATGCGTAAAAAACGTAGACGCGATTAAATTATTACGATCAAACGAATAAAAATTGAATGGAGGTTGAAATAAGAAAAGAAAATAATAAGGAAGATCGTTAAAAATTTCGAGTAGAAAGTGGACGATATTTAAACATTTTCAATGGAGTTATATTTCAAAAGATGGAATAAAATTTAAATGGAGGGGATGTAAAGCGCGTGCGAGGAGACAGCACCCCCCGTGGAGAATATTGACAAAATACAAGAGTGTCTGGTGATGGTAATGGGAGAAAGTACAAAATGTACCTGCTGAGTGTTTCGATGCAACTGGAAAACACTTGTTGCATGATATTTGTTGTGTCTCTTTCTTCGGAGGCACGAGGAGCTCGATAAATCACGATAATCCGAGGGCCGAGTTGGGGCTTTTGAACCCTCTGTGAGTCGAACCATCATAGAGTTTCGATGTGTAAATAGAAAGGAATCTCAAGAGGGGGGGGGGGGGGGGGAATACTCGAAATAAAAGGACGGAAAAGGCAAACAGAGAAAGAGAGCGATGGAAAAAGAGACGTCGAGAGGAAAAAAGAGAGGGAGAGAGTAAATGAGCCAAAAGATGGTAAAAGAGGGTTCCCCAGGTATCTTCTCGCATAATATACGCCCAGTGAAAACGTCACGCTTAAGCAAAAACGTACCGTCAGACCCCTAAATTGCATATGGCCCCTCGAAATAACATGCCCTTTCACATCTTCATCCCTGAGCTTACAAATTGACATTTTATTTACCATTTCACGTCTCTTCTTTTCGTTCACTCTATTCAGACTAATAGCCTGTCGCGTGTCAGACGCACGTACTCATCCCTCGCCAGGCCTTCTCACAAACGTGTCTCTATATCGGGCATAAATCCAAAACGAATAATCAACTATCCTGTTTGCTCAATATTTTTTAACATCATCATTTTATTAATAGTATTGACATTTTTTATTTTTCAAATCCAACGAAAATTCTTATCTCGATTCTTCCATTTTGTAATTAAAACAATTTTTCTCGTTTTTTTTTTTATCCAAGAGAATTTTTACTTTGATTCTTCCATTTTATAGTTACAACAATTTTGACGTTTTTTACTTCGAAGTTTATTGGATAAAAAATATTATTATTTAATTGAAATTTTTTAATGAATCGCTGTGATCCTGTTGATTCAATTCAATTTTGTGAATCGTTGGTCATACTTTTTTTAATTACTTCTTTTTATTTTTTTAAATTTATTTTATTTTTTTTTTCTTAATTTTTTACTCTATTTTTATTAATAAAAACTGAAAGTTTTCGGGGAAACAGTTTAAAAAAGTTGACTCTAATTTTATCGAAGCGAAATCAAGATTTTATCTCAAAGAAACTAATCCCCGGAAGTCGAGTACAAATCTCAAAGGAATCCTGTCATTTTATATTCTTTTTGATACAGACACGAGCCTGGTAGACGTAGGTGGGAAAGAAAAAGTTGTATTTATTATTGAAACAGGAAGTAGGAAAAGATTTTTAGTATCAAGGAAGTTAAGTTAATTTACCCTCGTTAATTTTGGAGGTCGATTTCGTTCTTTCGCTATTCGTAATCATTGGGGATTCGAATAACTGTCACTCTATATATCGACAAAGACGTGAAAAAGAAGAAATAATACGTGCGTATGAAAAAAAAAAAAAATTCTTCATTGTTAAAAGTTAAGAAACAGATGATTTGGATAAGAGAGAAAAACTGTAGAAAATATTTTGGTTGGCTCGCCGATATAAATCACAATTTTCGACGTACCAAGAAAAAGCCTGGGAGCTTCGATGGCTATTATATATTATGTGTATTGTTGAACCGAACTTTCTCCCTTTTCCTTGATCGAGGATACTATGAGAAAGAGAAAGACCGAGAGAATGAGGGATCGCAGGACTCGATTTTCTCTCCAAGTTTTTCTACAGTCACGCGACCCTTCGACCTCGTTTCTGTCACTTTTCTTCCCCTCCTCCTCCTCCTGCTCTCCTCTTTTTTCTCATCTCTCGTTCTCTCACGAAAGATTTTTCTCTCTTTTTACCAGAATGTTGAATTTTCTAATTTTTTTTTCTCTCTTTTCTAAACAATTCTTTCATTTTTTTTGTATCTTTCTTCACGATATTCTTTTTTCGATAAGTTATTTATTTTTGATTATTTTTTCGTTTTTTTATTTCCGGCTGTTATTAGAAGGGATCCTTCGTTTGTCCTAATATCACTCATTTCAAAAGATTATTATTTATTTACGCTTATCTTCTTTTCCTGTCAAGACATTATCCATTTTTTATGAACATTCTTTTTTTATTTGCTGTTGTTTTGAGGTGTTTCTTCATTTTTTTTAATTTTTTCTTCATTTTTACTCTTATCAAGTTGTTTTTTTGCCTTTCCTTTTTTTGTTTCGAAGAAATTTCGCTTCCCCTCCTCTTCCGCACTCGATCTCGATCGCTTTTGTCCTCGACTCGAATATTATTATGCAACTCCTGACACAATGTTGAGCCAACTCTCACCAGGAGATGATGAGAGGCTCTTTTTTCCAAAATTCACGTAAAGTACGACACCGAAGCAATTTACCCTTCGAGGGACTCGAAGGGAATAACAATCTGCGGAGAAACTCGAATATATAGAGCACAAACAAACTTCAGAGTACATTTTACAAGCGTTAAACTTCGAATCCCCAAATCTCTCGGGTATTAACGACGAAAAAGTGAAACCCATTTATCAGAAATACGTGACGAACTTTCTCAGACTTTTCAATATTTTTTTGTTTTTACTCACAGTAATAAATATACGAATAAAAAAGTCGGACGAACAAAAATTGAGAAGACATTTTTTTATTACCCTAATTTTCGATACTACAATATCACGAATTTCTGGTGAAAATAATCCAGAAAACAAAATCGATCGAGCAATATCGTTAAATTTTACTTTGGCCAAAAAAAAACTCGGAGAAACATCGAAATATTTTTATTGCAGTTTTTGTTACCATCGGTCGATCTTTCCATTAGTTTCTTTCTCGCTGTTAATCACAAGTGCCATCTGCTTTATAAAAGAAAAAAACATTCCATTAGACTCGGTTTAAATTGAACAAAAGAAATCGGCTCAAGTTCCAAAAAGGTCCCGCAGTCGATTTAGCTGAAATATTGCAAAGATCCTCCTTCGAGGCAACCAAAAATCTGATAAATCTCACACTCCCATTCGCTGCTTCGTATCTAATAATATTAATACGAATACAATAAAAAAAAAAAAAAAATTAATATGTTGTAACGCTTTTCCCGTCAAGCGCTCCAAATTATATTTGCTCTCGGTACTTTCTGGACGCCAGTTTAACGGGGTCATCCCATGTGACAGCTATTTTTTTTTCGCATTTTTGGAATTTTTTTTTTGATGAACCATTAAAACACAATATCTTGGAATTTTTACCACACATTTATTAACATTTTTACAGTCCCTCAGAATTTTATCAAACACAAATAACGAGTTGAATCGACTTTACACCGTTCGGAAGACATTCATGTGTTGGTTGACGGCTGCCATGATTCCGGAAGTTTTGCTCATCTAAAATCAAAAAATCAAACGGCATTTTAATTTGTAAATGTGAGACTATCGCTGGAACTAGAGTAAAGTAAAAATATTAAAAATTGAATTTTTGGCACGGTTTTAAAAGTCGAAAAAACGACGAAACTTGAAACTTAACATTTAAAACCGTGCCAAAAATTCAATTTTCGATATTTTTACTTTATTCTAGTTCCAACGATAGCCTCAAGTCTACAAATTAAAATGCCGTTTGATTTTTTGATTTTAGATGAGCAAAACCAACGGAATCATGGCAGCCGTCAACCAACGCATGAGTGTCTTCCAAACGGTGTAAAGTTGATTCAGCTCGTAATTTTTGTTTAATAAAATTCTGAGGGACTGTAAAAATGTTAATAAATGTGTGGTCAAAATTTAAAGATAGTGTGTTTTAATGGTTCATCAAAAAAAAATTCCCAAAAAAAGTGAAAAAAACGAGCTGTCATATGGGATGACCCCGTTAAGATAATTCTTAAACAAATTTTATTTGAAATTATCGAGAACAAAATAATAAGGTTTCCCGGTCGTAGCTGTATTTTAAACCAATGATAGTAGAAAGGCTGGGTCAATTATACAAAATAAAAATTCACACCAACAATCGACATCCGGAATTACAATAGCGTTTATTATTAAATGACATTAAAATTTTCAATAAAATAAGATTTCCGGAAAAATATTATATCAACAGTTTACAATAGTTCTCAATATTTGACATTCGATAATTTAAAAGAATTTATAATTTTTAAGTGTTCGAAAATAATTTGATAACAAAAATATTTGCCTTTCGGCTCGATATTATAACAATTTACATTACAACTATGGATCTCTAGATTGAGCTAAATCAAATACTAGAATTCCTCTCGACAATGCAAAATAAAACTTTAACAACGACAATTCGCGAACGTTTTAAATCGCGGGACAATAACGTGAATCTACTAAACGCGTACGTACTCCGAAACAATATCGCTCTTTTAAATCTCAAAATTCACAAAATATACTCGCGAGTACAAAACGGTACGAAATCACAACAAAACAAAATGAGAGCGAAACGACGGCTCACCGCTACAGTTTCAGAGATTGGAAATCCGGAAAAAGGACCACGGATGTTTCCACTCGATAATTCCGATGGCGTCGTCATTTTAATCGAAGACGGCTATGGCTTGAGAAAAGACGTCCTCCGTCGCTGCTACCCAAAACTCGAGTCCCCTATAATTTTCCCGAAGCGCAATTTCGCGGATTAGGGTTCTAGCCCCCCACCCTTCGCCTACTCACGGGAATTTAGAATTTTTTCGAAACTTCGCCCTCTCCTTTTAGTATTCGCCAACTATATTCGAATTTTGAGTTTGAATTCGAAACGGGCGCGACGCTGATCAACGATGACTCGATACGTCCGAGGTTTACCGAAGATCCCCGATGCTGATTGACGCATCGTCGAGTTCGACAGCTTCGGGTGAGGGCTTCGAACTAGCGACCCTCGCTCGATATGATTTTTCGCGCTCCGTCGATGACCTTGACGACCGAAACTTCTCAATCTTTCCCTCTCAACGATACAACAATTCTGACAACGATGATAATTCCGATGTTCTCTCTCTCTCTCTCTCTCTCTCTCTCTCTCTCTCTCTCTCTCTCTCTCTCTCTCTCTCTCTCTCTCTCTCTCTCTCCCCCCCCTCTCTTTCTCGATGTTTTTCGATGTATGAGACCGTCGTTCGCTCGTATAAAAAAAATTATAAAATAAAAGAAATTAATAATCAGTAAATACGCTAGCGTTTGGCCCTTCCAGATAAGCTTGAGTGCAATTCGTCAGTGACGAAAAACGCTCCTTTCTCGTGCCGTGCCAATTGTTAACCAATTTATGACGTGGGCAAAATTACCACGTCACAATGTAAAAGCGAATAAAATCGAGTCTGTTCACATTTAGAGCTCAAATTTCCGTATGAAATGATAAATTCTATAAATATAAACATATTTATATGTAACATGAAATAAACAATAAAACAAATGTAAATTAACATTCATTTATGTAAAATACCACAGACTCTGAATTGTCAATTGTATATCCGGGGGGCGCGCGCGGAATACTCCCACGCGTGCGTCGTATAAACCAGCGATTTTCCTCTCTGCATCAGCAGCAGCAGCAGCAGCCGTAGCATAGCTATTGAATCGCTTGACCTACTTTGATAAACCTCGCGCATTGGAATAACTCAATAACACCAAACCGGCCGTTCGTTCTTCGTCTCTTTTTAAGAGAGAGAGAGAGAGAGAGAGAAAGAAAGAGAGAGAGAGAGGAAGAAAGAGCTAACAATAATTATTATTCAGCTTCGTATGGTAAAACTGTCAACTACAGCTCTATCGCTCACAGATCCGTCTAATGTATAACATGTCTGTATATTTATCAGTGCTATCAATATTTTAATAGACGAGCGTTCTTGAAGCGCAGAGGTGAGCTCAACAACGAATGATAAAGGCGATAGAGAGAGAGAGAGAGAGAGAGAGAGAGAGAGAGAGAGAAAATAACGAATTATTTGTAAGAAAAGGTAACGTACAAAAATTAATGAAGGTTTATTTTTCGTTTGTTGTATCGACCAGTTTTTCTGCCGTTTAATCTTGAAATTTAATAAAAGTTGCATTTGAAGACGAAATTAAAAAAATGAATATGAAAAAAAACCATTTCCAGTTTTGAATCTTTTCAGCAGATTCCCATTTATTCGAAATGCCTTAAAACAATAGGATTGAATTTGAAACTGAGCTGTGGATAACGAGAACGTTCTTGACCCAATTGAGAAAACGATTGTGTTTTCGAATCGAAAATTTCGCGGTGATATTTCGAGGTAAATCACAAGGAATGTAAAGTAAATTCTTTATTTATGTTTCGGTTGCTCGAGTGTGTAATTCGATGATGAATTGTATTCTAGGAAAGGGAGTTGGAGAAATAATTATTTCGAAGAATGTTTTTTTTTTTATTTTTTATTATTATCCCGAGTGTCTGCAGCCCGATCGAGAAAAAGGCGAGCGAATATTCACAAGAGTGTTTCGATAGACGCTCCCACAGGTGGCGCGAAAGCTCACGTGGCGAACGTCAGTTTTTACCGGCGAGCGGCGTTTGGTCTCTCGTCTGATAGCTCTCTCTGTCATGCATCTCTTCGTGTATTCCCTTTGTGTATGTAATAAGATAACAAAGTTTTTCGATTCAGTCACCTTTTTATTTATATCTGTAGATAAAAAAAAAAAAAAAGAAAAGACGAGAAAAGTGCCAAAATGCATAGGAGGCAATTATTTCTCAGGAGCTGATTAATTTGCCACTCCCAATGACGTTTCTCCCTCTTTCATTCTTTTTTGTTTCGTACGATCGTTTAGCAACAACATTTTCATCGTCCCTCTTTCTCTCTCCCCGAAATTTTGTAGATCCCTCCCAACAATAACAACGAAAAAAAGGAAAGAAAGAAATAAAAGGGAGATCCCCCCTCCACAATTGTGCCAGTTATGACGAATTCGATTGGGTAACAGCGTCACGATGTGAAGTAACAACCACGCGGGACACGGTCCGTGGTTTTTAATACGCGTCCTACTTTCCGCTATCTCGCGTTCGTGCGCGAGCTCGTGCGCCATTCCCCGCGCCCCACTCCCCCCTCCCCTTGTATTATGTAGCGTGTATACGTATATCGTGCGTCTTACCGGCAATAGAGAGGGAAAGAGCGACTAGAGCGTTAAGGAGGAGTAAAAGAGTGAGAATATCCGAAGAACCGGCGGCGCGCGTAAGCTTATAATCGTGTGCGAGAAACGCGGCAAAATAGCGTTTGGAGAATGGTGCGTGGGTAAAAAAATTCCCGCCTCTCCTAAGCAAATTTAGCGTTATACGTAGCGCCCCCTCCGGCTCCCCCCCCCCCCCCCCTCTCGCCAGTTGCTCTCTCGCAAATGTCCCCTTCCTCCTCAAAAATCGTCGGAGCGCGGCTAAATGACGATCATTTTTCAAAGTCACTGTGAAAAGTGACCGTTGATCCGGCAAGAATACCCCTCGCGAACGCATCATTTCTCACAGGAATAAAACACACAGCTCTCATCGATGAGGAATCAGTGGCTTTTCATTGGAGAGCAATCAATCGTCGTTAATGCTTCTCTTTTCTCCCTCGTCTAATTGACTAAGTATTTATTTTTTCTCTCTCTCCCCCCGGCGTATGTAGGTTACTTTTTCGTCTCTCCCTCCTCTTTTTCACTACCTAGCAAGCCTGTGCTGCTCCTCGCTCGCTCGTTGCTTAGCAACTGCGCGTCGCGCTTCCCCCACTCTGCGCCAGTCAGACCTCAGCGCCTAGCGACGTTTTTCCTACTCCCGAGCTCGTACCGCTTTCTCCCCACTTCCCAATCGCGTCGCCTAGCAACAACTCTCCCCACTCCCTCCCTCCCTCCCCATCGTCCAGCCTCGAAGTGGGAGAACAGCGCTCTAGTGCCTTTCCCCCCTGCCCTCTCCCCCCTTTTCCTCCGCCGCGCTTCTCACTTACGATTTCGTCGCTCTCCCGCGCCCATCGTCGCAGTTTCGCGCTCGAAATCATCGCGCATGCGTTCACCTCGTATACGAGACACGCTCGCAGCGGCGGCGGCAGCGACGGCAGCGACAAACCCCGGAGATAAGAGCGTTGCGCACACCATACGGAACAAGGGGCTACGAGGGTAGGGGGGAAAGTCGCTTTGCGTCGAGAGAACGAAGAGCGAGAGGAGAAGCCCGAGAGAAGGACTGAAATTGAAAGTGGCTGTCCTACTGGCCCACTGACCTGATTACCCACTGACAATGACACGATTCGTGACGTGTCTCGATCTCTCTCGATCTTCATCCCCCTCCCTCTCCTCCCTCTCTTTAACACACTCTCTCCCCTCGCTTTACGACCCTCGAGGTGCATTCGTCTCGTATATGTCTATATACACGCGTTTTCCACTTGGCATCACTTTTTCTTTTGTCCACTAAACTCTCAATCATTTCCTTTGTTTCTCACAAATTTTCGACTTTTCGGCCACGATTCCGTGAATCATCGATATCAAACGTTCTTCGTAATTATTCCCTGAATTTTACTTTTTTTGTCGAGATATATTTCCACGGAAGAGCCGGAGAGAAACCAAATCCTGCTCAAGACACTTTTTATTATTAAGATTCTTTTTTTTTTTTAATCCGGCTGATGCGAAAAGAGAATTTTACGTTTGCAGATCTCATTAAAAATATACTTTTTTCGTCATTTTGACGAATCAGTTTCTACTGGGAGTTTGTTTCCAATGTTTGGATTATTTTATTCAAATTTTAGACGATGGGCCCCAATTTAGACAGATTTTTATCAAACGAAACTTTTAATTCCTAAAAAAAACGAGAAAATGAGTTAAAAACTCAGTCAACATTACCCGTCGATTTATTCGTCTCATAAAATATTTGTTAAATCGCAATGATTCATAATTGTTGAGTAAAACTGTTTACCGATCCGTGGAGACCTTCGACGTTATGTGGTTTCAATTTTTCCCAGTGCCCCCTCCCCTTGTTTACTTTTTTCAATCTTAATATCAATCACGCAAGGCCTGTACCGATTTCTCATTATTTTCACGAATTGTCTCTGAAAAATAATAACCTCGTGGTACCGGGGCGACGAGACGATGACAACGAGAAAAAAAAAAAAATCGAAAAAAGCTCTATCGATAGTGCCGATCAAAGTGCGAGACTTTGAATACGCTCCGAATGCATGTTTAAACGTTTATCTTGCAACATATATCGGTGAAATCATTGCGAAAAATATATTCGTGACATTTGAATGTGAGACACTTTTTTTCTCCTTTTTTTTTTTTTTTTGTCAAATTTCTATTGTTCTCGGGGGCATACTTGCATATTTTTACATGCTTTTGGGCTCGGAAAGCAATGAGGACAAGGCGAAAATTGAAGAACAAAAAACTATACATTTTTCACCATCCCTTGAATTATTCATGATAATTTATTGAGTTACATTTATTAATTCGACACTTTCAAATAATTGATGATTAAAATCAAATGATTTATTGACAAAAATAACAAAATAAACATATTTTTTTACCAACTTTGCCAATTTCTATCCTCGTCTACTCACTCGTTCGTCTTTTTTTTTTTATACGCATCATTAAGGACTTTGAAACACCGAAGAATTATCCCCTCCTCGAATAATGTCACTCTCGCTTTCGGTTAAATACACAGAAACGATTTCGTACGTTAACGACTCAACTACGATGTATATAAATACACGAAATTGTAATTTTGTGCATGCATACACACAACATTAATAAATATATAAATGTGTGCGTTAAAACTTCTTTCAGTCCTCTTTTTTCTTCGTCTTTTTTCTGTTACTTCATTATAATGGTCTCCCTCGCGTTCGCAGTACCTTTCGCAATGTGTTCCCAACGTGGTCGAAGCTTGTGGGCCTCGTCGTATATATATATATACTTTATAAACGAAAGAGAGAAACTGACGAAGAGGGAAAAAAGATTTAAGGGGGACTGACAAGAGATCCGCGAACCACCGCCTACTTTCGCTAGTTTGCGTAAGATTTTACATGTATTCGGTTAGCTAATGTCTCCCTCTTGTTTCTCGAGTCTTCGCGTTTTAAATTTACAACGGATTTCGGAATTTTTATGCTAACGAAAAATGGGGAAAAAATTTGTTTGGCTTCTAAGATAAAAATTGTAACTTTGAATGAAAAATTAAGCATCCTTGCAGTTTTTTATTGAGTCGAAGGCCTAATCGAAGAATATAGTTCGGTAAATTTTTGAATAATTTGAAAATTTTATTTCTCAGGGGGAAATTGATAAATAAAAAAATTTTCCGAGTTTTTGAATCGTAAAATTTGAAAAAATGGGCGTTTAATTTTTTGAAATAGCCATTTTTCGAAATTTCATTGTATATTTAGAAAAATTTTTTGGTAAATATTGTGAAGGAAATATAAAAATATTAAAATTTGGTAGGAATTATTGGCATCGATTTTATGCCGATAGTTATCGATGGAAAAAAATGGCGGACCCAGATTTGTGACACAATCGGCTTGACCCTCTCTCTTCTCGTTTCTCTCTCTCTCTCTCTCTCTCTCTCTCTCTCTCTCTCTCTCTCTCGTGTTTGGTTAATCGTCTGTGCTCTCTGTGTGCCTTGAGTCCTATATCCTCACAAGGGGGGCTTTCTTATGGTGGCGAAATACAAACCGTGTGGCCAAAACTTTCTCACCGTCGACCGTGACGCCCGCGCGATCTCGCTCGACCGAGATCGCTACGATTTTTTTTTACGTTTTTTTTTCTTTTTCTTTTTTTTTTTTCAATGAAATATCTCACAGTAGCTCGTTCAAAAAATGAAGCGAAATTACGGAGATCGTGATTTAAGTCTGTGAAAAATTTGCAAATTTTATTCTTCTCTTACAATTGGGCTGAGAAACCCAAAAGAAAAATGATTTTATAATTTTTCTGCCTCTATAAAAAAACTCAAAGATATCATACGCGTCTTCAAAGAAAAAAATGTCTCTTTTTCGAAACAATAAGAAAATCTGACCTTGTTAAACAAAGTATTGATCAAAAAAATAAATTTCTAAACTCTTCGATTTTCTCAACTGTATTCCCATATTTTGAGGCTCGTACTTTTCCCTACCCATTCAAAAAGCTTAAAGAAATTTGCGAGAAAAAACTAATTTTATCCTATTTTGAATAAAAAAAAAAAAAAAAAAAAAAAAAAACTAATCCGATGAAAAAAGAAATTGATCGAAGTACATTTCAATGATTCTTAATTTTTTAAACTTCGTTCCCATTTCTTGAGCCTCAAATTTTTTTCTACGATGTTTTTCTTCAATTTTTTATTTTTTTTATTTTTTTTAATTCCTTTTTTGCGTAATCCTTGCTTAAAAATATGATATTGAATAAATTCGATCGATAGATCGATCGCGTGATTGTTCGCAACGATCTCTCGAGCCTTTAATGGCGTCCGAAAGCCGGATAAGGGGGAGGGAGAGGAAGGAGAATAAAAAGAAGACGCAATCACAGGGATAATCGCGACGACGACCTCGGTTAACCAAACGCGGGTTTCGAGGATTGCACGAGAGATTTACAATTTATTTATTTATATATATATATATATATATATATATATATATATATATATATATGTACGTATATGAAACTCTCACTCTCTATTTTCGCGGAGTCGCGGTACACAACAGCTATTACAACGCCGCTGGGCGCATTATCACCCCATCCATTCCATTTCAATGGAGGTCAGCCGGTGTGGCTTAAGTGGGTCTCGACCACTCGGTTAGTGTGTCATGGCATACTCCTATACTTGTCGTCTTTGTCGTTACTATTGAATAAACTTAATCTCAATACCAACAATAATAAACTATACAATTTTTGCCATATTGCATGAGCTGGTTTTTTTTTTTTTTTTTTTTTTTCATTTATTACATTTTTTTACGATTCGTTACAAGTTTTAACGTACGTTGCGACTTTATCACTATTTATTTTTTATATTTTAAATTTGTGTGATTTTCTGTTTTTGTTTTTGAAAATTTCTTACAATTTTCACGTACTTCTACATTTTTTAACGATTTATTTTGTAAATGTTTCGAAATTTTACGATTTTTTTAACCATTTTTTATGATACGTTACAAGCTTTGAGGGGAGAAAATCATGTAAACGTACGTTTTTTTTTTTTTCAAGATTTTTTTTATAAAGAAATGGAATTGTTTATCGAATGAACATAAAGCATATCTCAAAATATACGATGTAAGGTATGTTGACAAATTTTTTTAGACTAAAATATTTCAAAATGGCGGCGCCACAGCTACTGGAAACAGATTTGCGCCGTGCAGCATACAGGTCTCAAATCTCAACTAAAATAAAAAAATCAAATTTTTATCGTTATAATACATTAATACGCTTCGCATGACGGAGAGAAAAAAATAAAAGAATTAACATTTTGAAAAAAAATCAATTAATTTTGTATTTTTGTAAATGGTCCTAAATTTGTAATTTGTTTTTTTTTCTCTTCGCCATGCAAAGCGTATTAATGTATTTCAACAATAAAAATTTGATTTTTTGATTTTAGTTGAGATTTGAGACCTGTAGGCTGCACGGCGCAAATCTGCTTCCAGCAGCTGTGGCGTCACCATTTTGAAATATTTTGGTCTAAAAAAATTTGTCAATATACCTTACATCGTATATTTTGAGATATGCTTTATGTTAATTCAATGAACTATTTCATTTCTTTATGAAAAAATCTTTAAAAAACGTACGTTTACATGACTTTCCCCCGTTAACGTACGTTGCGATTTTTTCACTATTTATTTTTTGAATTTCAAATTTGTACGGGTGTTTTTTTTTTTTTTTTTCAAAATTTCTTACGATTTTCACGTACTTCTACATTTTTTAACGATTTATTTTGTAAATGTTTCAAAATTTTTACCATTTTTTTAACCGATTTTACTGTTACGTCGCGATGTTTGTTTTGATTTTTCATTTTTTCTTTTTTTTTTTTTTACAATTTCCCAATATTTTTTATAACTTAATCCGATAATTAATCATTTTTTTCTACTTGTCGACAACTCATTTATCACTACGAATTGATTAATGTGATTGGCTCTGAGATATTGGGAAAATATTAATTTCGTTTTAGGTTTGTTTAAAAATCCCAAGTAGAGAAAGACCAAATTGCCAAAAAATCATTTTTCGATCCGAAACTAATCGCTTTTTCTCTGTCATTTTGACTCTTTTTTTTTCACTCATCGATTTCATATTAATTTTAATTCGAAGCGTTGCTCCATAGTTGAATTCGTGAGCCCGGGCCTATTTTATCACCGACAGGCAGACAGACACCTCGCGCAATGTCTCCGAAACGGATCGAAGTATTGGGCTCAAGGTTGGCATCGCTACGCGGGTTTTGCAGCTCTCTCTTTCTCTCTCTCTCTCTCTCTCCCTCTCTCTCTCTTTACTTCATCTCTTCAATGCATATAGTGTATTATATTGTACGTACCACACCTCTAGTTCTACGCAATATGGGCTGTTCGGCCCCTTCCCTGCGTCCCTCGTCTATTTACGAGAGGATGGAATTTAGAATAAATCGTAGATACGATATAGCAAAAAATAGGCCACTGTCTAGGCTGTATATCTGTCTGGCGCCGCTACATTTACTTACAGATTCTGATAGAAAACGAAAAAAACAAAAAATCCAAAAAATCTCACATTTCCCATTTGTATCTCAATCAAATCAGAAATTTAAAGTACAATTTTCGAAAAAAAAAAAAAAAAAATACAACACGAAGAAAACAAACCAAAAAACTTCCCCACTGTTCGAATCTCCGCGTATTCAGAAATTCAAAATAATATTTTCAACAAAAATAAATCAATTTTCATTTCTCCGCAGCTTCATCTGTCCAGCAAAAAAAAAAAAAAAAATTTTACAAATTTGAATTTTTCATTATTTTCTTTGCAATTTATTGCATTTTCAAAGAAAAAAAAGAGTCTTAAATATAAAAAATATATTAACGTTCAGTACAAAAAAATGATAGTTCTTCATAAAAAAAAAAAAAAAAAACAAACTCGCTTCGAATCATTTTATTCGCTTTGGGAATTTATATTTTTTTTTGGATATTCTTAAAAAAAGGGATTTTTATTAAAAATAATCATTGTTTCAATGATTGGAGAATCGGTGGTGAAGTTTTAGCGCTTTTATTGCTCGCGGTTGATCGGGACGTGGATTGTAACACCTTTCGCCATTGGATAAGAAATGTATGTCTAGTTTAGTGGGCAAGTAGGTCGCTAGAGTATTCGCGAGAGGGAAACCCAATGTTTTACTATTACTGTACGACGATTACGTTCTTACAAATTATATATATACATGTATATAGTTTTTTTATACACGTATTTACACAAATACGTCTATATATATATATATATATATATATATATACGAAGGAGAGAGTTGGGCGCTTGCGAGCATTTCCGTTGCGCAACAACTCCGAGAGACTGTTGGAGTTCCAGGTTGACTTTGTGTGTTATACAACTATTGACTCACCGGATTAACAAGTAGGCTTGGTGAAAACGAAAGCCCGCGCAACGATCACCATCATCGTCATACATATGTGCATACATACATAATATAACGATCCTCATGATCGTTTTTTACATCCACATTTTTATACGGTCTTTGGAACCACCATTTTAGTTCGTCCCAAAAGAAATGAAGCACAATTAATCAAATAGTTGATACGTTTTTTTTTTTTTCTCATTGAAAAGTTTACCAAATTATTAGTCACCTACTGATGTCATTTTGTTAGTAAATTATTAGTAAAAAAAAGTATTTTTTTTCCTTGGTCTCCGACAAAAATTATTTCCAAAATTTTAGGCAATGGAGATTCGATGTTTTTTTTTTTTTTTTTTTTTTTTTTTTTTTTTTTTTTTTTTTTTTTTTTCAAATTGTTTCGAGCTGCAATTTTTGTATGTCAGGCTTAATTGAAATAAGGAGAAAAACGAACTGTCGATTAACGAATGTTTACTTGGATTTTAACAGTTGTTTTCTATCTTTCGTTGTTGACTATTGGAAAAAATGGTATTTGGATTATTATTATTATATGGTTTTATTTCAAGATTTATTGAAACCCAATGAAAAGAATGTGAATCGAATTTATTTTCATGCAGACAGTTACCTCATTGTGCTTTAAAAGTTGGAATTCTTCGATCGTGTATATCTGTATGACAATAATAATTAATTGATACGAAAACGTAGTAAATGTTTCATAGGCTAGGCTTGTTAGAAACAGTCAGTGGTACAGACTGCGTTATATGCATGTATAAATAACAGGAGTGGAGGTAAAGGTTCATAGGTCGCACATTAAATTTATCGAAGCTTGTAAAAACTCTTCATAGTTCTTCGAAGCCATACTTAATGTGCACTCTTTTATAAAACCTTTTTCTCCCTCTTGGTCTATAACCACGAGGAATTCGATACCAAAGTTCGTGCAACTCCAACGTTATATTTGTCACTTCATATGTTACAAACTACGTTTCATACTTTTTTTTTGTTTTTTTTTTTTTTTACGTAACCAACAATTTTTTCTTTAAACGGAGTAATTTTTTTTCTTTTTTTCTTTAATATTTATTGTTCCTGCGAGTTTTTACGAGCCCATCACTTTGACCCCACTATTTCCCTACTTCATTAAGGGCTAAAACCACTGTAACGGCCTCAAAAAATACGTTTTTTTCGACAATTTTTTTCGGGTAGAAGGAATGGTAATAGAATAATAATATTCGGGGGAGTTATTAAGCATATATTTAACTGTACAACAAAAAATTATGATTGAAAAATATTTAAAAATGGCGACACCGGAGCCATTCCCGTGAGGCTTGTTGAATTCGAGGCGCTCTGCGGCACGCAGTGTAACTGGTGCAATTGTTGATCTGGAATTAAAAAAAAAAACCTTAATCCAGACACTCATAGCTAGTGAAGTACGTAGGGGATTTTGAAAATATTCATTTTTGTATTATTTGCGAGTGTTTGAATGAAGAGGTTCAATTTTCGACAGAAAAAAGGGGTAATTATTTGTTGATAAAAAATGTTTAAATGAACTTATCGAAAATTCCATACGTATTTCAATTCGAAATGTTATTTTTAAGATATTGTCAAAAATTCAAATGAAAAGAATGAAAATTGTTGGAGTTATGCAGCGTGCCGTTTTGAAAAATCGTGTTTCGAGAAAAACGCGTTTAAGGAGCCAGTCCACTTTGGAGCCACGAAAAAAGGCTATTTTCGCGATTTTTTTATGAGGATTTTATAAAAGATATGAATATAAAAGTTGTTGGGCTTGATAAATAAAGTCTTGAAATACATTTAAAAAAAATTTTAATTCATTTTTATTCATTTTTAAGTACAAAAACTATAGTTTAACGTAACGCCTCAAAAATAGGTGGGCTAGGTAGCTCCATCACAACTCGGCAACGGCTTGTCCGAAACAAAAAAATCAAAGTCCATTAGATTCGGTATGACACCAGCTACAAAATGACCCTCGGATATAAAGTTTTATCAAAAAATAAAAAAATGGCAGATGAAAAACGAAAAATGTAAAAAAAAAACGCATTTTTTTCGCAGTTTTTCACAAAAAAAAACGAGTAAAAATCAAAATTTTAAAACCATCGAGGGTCATTTTGTTGCGAATCATGCTTACAATATGTAGTTCAAATTTCAAGAGAATCGGTTCATTAGTTTTAGAGATACGATGGAGCTAAATTTTGAAAACGTTGTTTCGAGAAAAACGCGTTTGAGCGCGCTATACGCGCAGGTAGACGAAATGAGATCCTGACGTTCAGGTAAAAACAAAAAATACTTAGAGAGCTCAGATTTTCATAAAATTTTGACACAATATTTCTGAATGTATGTACTTTCGAAAACAGTAAAAAAAATGGATTTTTTGAAATTTTCAAAGTGGACTGGCCCCTTAAAGTTTTGAAACGTGGTGCTGAAATGACCGACGCGCACGGGGAAGAGCTCGAAATTTCAATGAAAATTTTTTTTCAGGTATAAACCTTTTTGCCTCATATTCAGGAGGGTTCAAAGTATATTTTAAGGCATCTTCTCACTTTAAGCGCCTCAAAAATAGGCTGTTTTTGCGATTTTTTTTCGAGGATTTTTGCTTAAAATTATGGGATAAAACGGATCCTATGTAATAAACACATCTTTCAAGTACATGAAAAAATTTTTATTTTATTTTTTTAAACAATTATTATAATACATCAGTAGCATTGAAAAACCCGTGTAAAAATGTTATGGTCGTGGCTTGTTGATGGTATCTCCGAGACGGATCGTCTGAAACAAAAAAATAAAACTGTTTTAGATTCAGTATGTCAGTGGCTATAGCGCATATCATCAGATTTTTGATATTCGCGAAAATAACAAAATGGCGCACGTTTTTCGAAAAAGTAAAAAAAAACCACGATTTTTTTGCAGTTTTTTGTAAAAAAAAAATTCTTAAAATCAAAATTTAAAAAATCTGATGATATGCGCTATAGCCATAACTATGAAGCATATGTCATTCAAATTTCATGACAATCGGCCGGATAGTTTCCGAAATTTCATCAACAAAGCACCGAAAAACCTTGTTTTGAGATAACTGCGTTTAAAGTTTTGGAGGGATCGCCGGGTACTCTCAGGTAGTCACCTAACGGTCGCCAAAAAATGTAGTTAGACTCGTCCGATCTTTATGAAATTTCGAGATGACATTTTTGAAGATATGTACTTTCAAAATTAAAAAAAAAAAAAAAATCGATTTTTTTAAATTTCCAAAGTGAGAAGACGCCTTAAGCCAATAAAAAAAAAAAATTGATTTTTCGAAAATTCTAGTGATTTTACCCGTTAATTTTCAATTTACTAATTTCCATGTTCCTGAGAAACCCCCCAAGAGTATTGCCCACAGCCACGCTTTCCTAATGCGCTACTGTATCGCATTTGCACGAGGGCCAAGGGAAACTGTATAAAACCCGGCCGATACAGGCGGCTATATTTTTACTGAGTTTCAATTGATTAGCAGGATCATAAACAAAGAAAAACTGCCTCTCGCTCAGCGATTGATGCACGAGCTGATGCGTGGCTAAGCGGGGTCACGCAATCAAGTATTGGCCTCGGGCGAGGTTGCTTAAATTTGGAGATCGCCGGAGCCACACAACCGACCGCGCACCTATCGCTGTCGGTACTTTTTTATACGGAGTAATTAAAGTTCATTCAATTAATTTTTTCACTTTTACGTCTTGATTCTCAATTATTCGTATCCTTTCGTGGCTAAATTTATCGCCAAGTTTTATTTTCTAATTGAATATATAAAATCATTTTTTTTACCAAACAATAAAGTGTCTAATTTCGTTTTTTTATTTTCTATTTTGAATCAATCCTACTCCCGCAGGTTTTGGCATTTTTTCAACACAGATCGAAGTCCCTTGGAAAAAAAAAATCATGGACTTCTCTACATTGATTTGTTTATCACTAATTATTGTTGCATAAAAAAAGAAAATTGTGGTCGTGATAATTTGTCAAATGAGCCATCGTAAATCCTGATTTTCGAGACCTTACAACTCCGTTTCGTACCCTTAAACGTTTGAGATGGCCCTGAGTTATAGAATTGTGAAATTTATCGCAAGATTCATCCTCCAAATGTTGTTAAATTCATTTAATAATATTGTCTCTATCGTATCTCTTCCATAGACAGGCAAGAAAAAAAACCTTGAATGATAGCGAGTAAAAAAAAATGACCTTAATTAGGTTGAAATGAATTTTTCATGAATTTTCCTACTCACGAAAGTAAATTTAACGCTTGCATTTTTATCGCACTGGAAATGCGTCCCGGATGACGTTCGTCCTCGCTGCTCTGTAGGTGCATGATCGCGTATGCGTCCTCGAGGGCAGCTCCTCGTCCGGCTTAACATCACATGCTCGCAACTGTATAGTTAAAGAGAATGAGAGAGAGAGAGAGAGAGAGAGGAGAGGGATAGCAAAAAAAGAGAAAAGGAGAGAAGCAAGAAAAGAGAGAGAGAGAGAGAGCATAACTCTGTTAAATGGTTAGCTGCTATCGAACAGACGGATCGAAGGCGATGCAGGTCGCTCTGATATCCCAATTCGCCTGCTTTCAGGCCGTTTATTTCCATTGACATTACCGACCTGCCTCAAATGTGTTTCCTCCACCGTGAGAGAGCGAAAGCGAGAGAGAGAGAGCGAGAGAGCGAGCGAGAGCGAGAGCGAGAGAGAGAGAGAGAGAGAGAGAGAGAGAGAGAGAGAGAGAGGGGGAAAATGAAAGAAAGAAGCGTCCTCGTCTGGGACGCCGGAGGCTTCTCGAATACGAACATGCACATTAAAGCAGTTAATTTTCAAGTTATTTCAATGAAACAAACACAAAAGTATTGCTGAGTAAAAAGCTTTCCCAATATATCCGAATTGAAATCGAGATTACTCATTTGAATTCGTTGATAATTTTATATTTCTATTCATCAACATTTTCCGCACATTTCACGCATGGGAGCACCTTAATCCACCGCGTCTAAAGTCCCTCGATTCAAGAATAATACCCTCGGAGATAATCGTAAACAAAATACTTGAATTGTTAAAGAGACAGGGGCACTTAATAATGATAATCTATATAGGTGAATCGATATCGTATCTCGATCGAATGAAACGTCCAATCGAAACGTACCAATTGATCATCCTTCCCAAACAAAAAAGCTAATTTAGGGACCGCGTCACAAATGTTCAAAAAAGAGAAAGGTCGGTGAGGAATTACGAAAAAAAAAAAATGGTCCATTACAACGGATTGCATCGTTGGAAGAAAAAAGAGAAAATTAGACAGAGAAAAAGTGTGGGAGGGAAGTTTCCGATCGTGAAGGGTTAGCTCAACTCGGGGGTGAAACGTCGCGGGGGTTGAAAAAGGGATCGATAACGTTGACACAGTTACCGAGTAAACCTGGCCCAGTTTTAGCCTGACCTCCTTCTTCTGTATATCCCACACTCAAGCTACGTACATAGAGCTTTGTGTACGTTTATGTAACAAAATTAAGCTAGAAGCGCGTAATTCCGAACGTCTTTCCTCCTTTTCCACCCTTTTTGCCATTTTTTTCTTCATCAACCCCCTTGTCTTCCATGTTCCTAATTCATCATCCCTGCCATATCACGTCCATTGCCAAGTTCGTCCACACACGTGACCAGAATCACCGATCAAATTCTCCGCAATGTTTCCCCTGGCCTTAAGCTTCACCCACGAGGCTTTGAATTTGAGTTATGATTTTTATTTTTCGCAATTACTTATAATTCTCTCCCAATAATTCAAATAAATTTCATATTCTAATTTTTTTTATCAGGTTTCATGAAAACGAGGATTTTTTTTTACAACATTCGATGCTGCTTTGTTGTTTTCATTTTTATTCGAGTAAACATCACGCTACGACCTTACGATCAATCGAAAAGCCCATTGACCCAATTAAATTTCCATCAACCAGTCAAAGGACATTCGAAGAGGGATTAGAAAAAAAAATAGATTCGTGAAAATAGCAGGTGAATTTTCGTGTGTCAGTGTCGTCGAAAAGGGAAAAAAATAGATTACTGTACACAGGGTAGCACAGCATTTTTATCAGGACTCCAGTGTATTGCTGGAAATCAATGAACAAAAAAATATTCCATGAGATATGTCCTTTTCTCGTTGTTTGAAAAATCAATTAGAAGAAAATTGTTTGAAAATATGAAATTACAGTTTTTTCCCTCTCGGTTCTCGAGTTTATCGATAAATTACCAAAGTTTTCATATTTATATTTGCCACACCCTGTATATTGAGTTATATATAAATGCCACAGTGACTGTGATCGATGTTCAGTGGCACACAAACGAGAAAAAGTAACGAGAACTCGCTGAGTATTTTCCCAATTAAATTGATTAGATCGAGACCGCGCACGTGCCTATATACAAATATATAATAATAATAATAATAATAATAATAATAATAATAATAGTAACAGTAATAGTAATAAAAATATATACACATACGTCATTTCTTGTGTTATATGTCTGACATTGGCTCTCCTCACCCCATTTTTTTGCACTCGATTTTCTCATATGAATGGATGGATTAATCCTCTCGGGACTTCCAACATATAAATTACTCCCTTGTTTGTCTTTCTACAGGCTGTTCCGAAATTTCTATCAAAACCAAAGATAGATCGAATAATTCTGAAGAGAAAAGTCTTTAGCCTTTTTTCTCTGCGAAGCACCGTTGATTAGATATTAATTAATTAGTGGCTGTCCCTTTTCAATTAATATCTCATCAACGCTGCATCGAAGAGAAAATTGCCCAATGACTTTTCTCTCGAGAATTCCGCGATCTTTGAATCCTGCTGTAATTTTCGAGAATGAATCTCCGAACACTCTGTATATCAGTGACAAATATCGTCAGGTGCGGGAGTTGAATTTCATCGGTCACAAAGCCAACAGGCAGGCAGGCAAGAAAACAGGCTAAAAGCGAAAACCGATCACGATTATATCGGAGAACAGGGAAAAAACCTGTGACGCTTAAAGGGGGAAAGTCATGTAAACGTACGTTTGTTTCTTTAAGATTTTTTTATAAAGAAATGGAATAGTTTATTGAATTAACATAAAGCATATCTCAAAATATACGATGTAAGGTATATTGACAAATTTTTTTAGACCAAAATACTTCAAAATGACGGCGCCACAGCTACTGGAAGCAGATTTGCGCCGTGCTGCCTACAGGTCTCAAATCTTAACTAAAATAAAAAAATCAAATTTTTATCGTTAAAATACATTAATACGCTTTGCATGACGGAGAGAAAAAAAATAAAAAATTTAAGACCATTTTGAAAAAAAAATCAATTAATTTTGTATTTTTGTAAATGGTCCTAAATTTGTAATTTGTTTTTTTTCTCTCTCCGCCATGCAAAGCGTATTAATGTACTTTAACAATAAAAATTTGATTTTTTGATTTTAGTTGAGATTTGAGACCTGTAGGCTGCATGGCGCAAATCTGCTTCCAGCAGCTGTGGTACCACCATTTTGTAATATTTTAGTCTAAAAAAATTTGTCAATATACCTTACATCGTACATTTTGAGATATGCTTTATGTTAATTCAATAAATTATTCCATTTCTTTATAAAAAAATCTTGGAAAAAAAACGTACGTTTACATGACTTTCCCCCCTTAAGTAAGTATATGTATAAAACTCACGGGTGGCCACGTGCGTCTTACAAGACGTCGAGAAACAATGTTAGAGCTTGCTGGCAGCTCGAAACCCCTCGTCTCTCTATTTGCGCAACCACTAAAGTTTCGCTACTCCAATCCCTTGCTCTCCTCCAATACAGTTATAATGTTTTATGTCTTTTATATACGAACACGTTTATAAACGAGCGTAAATCGATTGGCCACGATACAACCGGATACTAAAAGACATACCAATGAATTGACCCCATCAATTTAAAGTAAAAATTCCTTATTTATTTAGCCAAATATTCACTAACCCTTCTACAACAGTTACTTATTTTCATCGGAAACGATTTTACTAACCGTCATTCATTTTCATATATTTTTCGACCCAAATTTCGAGCTCAATACAAAAATCAACAATTTTTCGAAAATCCAGGCTTGTTATTTTCGTAAATCATTACTTTTTTTCCGAAAAGTTTAAAATTCATTTTGACAATAAAAATAGAGCTTCTAAGCTATTTTTTCATATGAAAATTTGCAGTTTTAGTACGTAGGAATATATTGAATTTGTTTGTACGTGTGCAGCCATAAAAAATGTCCGTTTGTCATTTGCTATTCTCGAAACGCAGAAGGTTTTTTTTTTTTTAGCATTATTCGTAATTTTGTCGCAGCCGCCGTTTTCACAACGTTTCGTGCACATTATTTTTTTTGTTACACTGAACATCGTGGCAGTGAAGCAACTTTCCCCGGCTGTTTTTTTTTTTTTTTTTTTTTTTTTTTTTCATTTTTTTTCCTCGCATTTCTTTTTTTCTCGTAGTAACCTTCTGCCGTTTCCGTTCGTCCGTCTCGGGAAAATTAAAATAGACCCCGATTACGATCGTCGGGTCGAGCACGCGGTACGCGCAACTTCGTAATTCGGTTGATTAACGAAATACGGGGCTTGCTCGAACGGCCAGTACGGAATAAGGGGATCGAATAAATTTTATTGTGACTGACAGTAGCGGCTGCATTATTTTATTGCCTCTTCTTCTGTCACTCCGAGCTCCCTTTTCCTTTATACTTCTTCTCGCTCGCTCTTCCTTTCCTCGCGACGAAAATACACCATAGATAAAGTTTTCGTTTTTACAATATGCTTTTACACTTTTGTTGATTATAAAAATTAAAACAGTGACATAAAATGAATCTTCTTCATGAATCATTTCGTTCTAATTTTTGTTTTTTATTCATTAAATCTACCTAATCACATTGGTTTATGATATCAATTGAAATTTGCATTATTACGATTGATTATCCAATCAAAATTTCACTCTATCCATATTCGATAAAAATAATATAAAATGTGGATGAAAATATGAAATTATGATATAAAATTAAACGAAGATCGTGAGATTGAAACAAATGCTGCTTCAATTCGATCGATAAAACGTTTAACATTTCTACATTTAAGATGGATAACTAAAAGCTGCAACTACAACAATGATAATAATACGCTTAAGCAATTTATTTAATTGCCATTTGTTTTTTTTTTTGCCATTTTAATTGCCATTTTATCAATTCTAATATGATATTTTTTTTTGCCATAATTAATTGCCATTTTATCAATTCTAATATGATATTTGCTAATAATGAATTTCTCAATTTAGAATAATTTTGAATAACTGTTTTATATATTCTGATGAGAGATAAGTAATTGTAATATCTCCATTAAAATATAAATTAAATTGAATCGTAGATTATATTGTAAATAACGACGATCAAATTCCTGAATACTTGACAAATTCGTGATATAGAGATCGAAACGTCATCACGGAGTCTCGCTCGCGTACTTCTCTATTCCTCGCCCTCTCTTCCCCCTTGGTTCTTCTCATCTCTGTCCTTCTCCCTCTCTCGCTATCGCATACTCTTCGTGGAGAAACTGTGTCAAGGGCAGACGAGAGCTACTAGCCGATGCTCGCTGTATAGCTAGGCAACAACGATTACAGAAGTGCGAGCAGCAGGGCACCGGTCACTGAGAAAACCTATCAAATGAAACTCTCTGGGAATTTCGAGACTCTTACCTGGCCAATTTGAAGATCTTGAAGCTTTCCAGCTCCGAGTGTCTTTCTCTTTTTTTTCCTCTTTATTTATTCTCCTCTCTTCCTTTATTTCTGTTTCATTTCCTATTTATTTTTCTTAGTTCTTCTTTCTTTTATTTTTCATTCGTTGATTCTTTTCCCTTTTTCTTCTTTTCTTGTTTCTTGTTTCGACCAATTTTTTTTATTAACTTGTTTCTTTTCCTATTTTTCTTCTCTTGTCGATCCTTTTTTGTTTTTTCTTTTTTTTTTTTAATTTCTTTTTCTTTATAAGAATTTTATTTGCGTCTCAATTTATTTTCCTCTTTCTTGTTCTCGTATCTTAAACATTAATCCGCAACTCTCATTTACCTTTTCACTCGTTTCTCTCGTCTGGCTTCTTTAAGAAATTCACAAAATGTCGAAATTTTTTTTGTCTCACTTCACCTCCTTATCTTCTCTCCTTCTCAACGGTGACACTTAACCAACTTTTGCGAAAACTATAATTCCGGAGAGAAGTTTCAGCTATTTCACACAAATGAGCGTACAAATGAGCGTAGAATCAAGGCCGTAAAATAAATGTCGCCAGAATTATTCAATTTCGTAAATTCAGGAAAAATCCTTCGAATTGCACGAAAATTTTATATATATATATATATATTCGACCATTTTTTTTCGTAAAAAAGCAAAGGGATATTCGATCTTCTAGATAATTGTGGAAAATAATGAACAAATGAACAGTAAAATGTAAGTGGGAAAAACAGCAAAATAGTAATGAGCCAAAAATACTGAGTGAATTAACTCCAATTATTTAATTAGCTCGAACAATACGAAAAAATCTTCAGCCAATCCCATAAATTCTTTTTCAATGAAATAAAAAAACAGCGCTGCATTTAAAAAAAAAAACATAATTTAACGGAATAGTTTTTTCCGAAGATAAATCTCTAATGAATAGAGAGCGCGTGCTTCGTCATCATTGAAATACGTGTAACATTGTCTACTCGATAAATAATCAGATTGTGAACCGAGAGAGCTCAACCTCCAACCTCATATGCGAAAGATAAAGAGCCTGGAATTTGGATCAAGGAAGGCTCTCTCTCTCTCTCTCTCTCTCTCTCTCTCTCTCTCTCTCTCTCTCTCTCTCTCTCTCTCTCTCTCTCTCTCTCTCTCTCTCTCTCTTTTATTCTCTATTTACCGAGGCGTGACCGCCGCGTCGCGGCTTCGCGGAGTTCACACACGGGAACGACCTATGCGCTCGTTTTCTTGATCCTTTATCCCTCCCGGGCGCGTAACCGCTCGAGAATATCAATTCAATGTAGATACGTATTCACGTCTGTCTTTATCCGTATGGATTTGCGATAGAATTCCCGAGATAGTGATAGAGAGAAAAAAACACACACAAACTCGGAGGATAAAATAAAACTAGACAGAGACGAAAAAGGCGATACGATGAGATTGCAAGAAAGCGACGAAAGCATCGCGATCTTTATGGGATTTAAATTTGTATCGTTGGAGCGCAACGAAAAACCAATCAAATTTTTTCTTCTATATCTCAATTTTTTGCCATTTTAGCTTTTTCGGTATCAGGATATTTTGTTCGTCGCTAAAAACTGCTAATAAATTTTGTGCTAATCGACAACGAAATTTCATTGCATTCCAACGAACGCAAAGTTCGATACGCGATCGATCTTTATCGACCCAATAAAATAATCTCGATCGAATCAAACACATACTCCGATTTCGAATATCTTTTCATAATTTCCCGAAAAAATAATTATTTATTCGATATTTATGATTTCCAAGAATATGGCATTGTATCTAGCAAAAAATCGTCAATGAAAAATTACTCATTGATCATTAATCGACAAAAATTTATTGCGCTTGATTATTTTTCTCTTGCGAAATCATTCAACGCAACACTCATTCTTATGTAAAAAAAAACAGTAGCGAATTTATGAGTCAGATCACAACCAAAAAACAGCAGCAACAACATTTTGTCAAGAATTCTTTTTTTTTTCATAAACCAAAACGAAAAATCACTCAAAAAAATCACATCCCTATTGAAACTGATTGAAATGATAAATTGCAAATAATCACGACGTTATAAAATTATTGATAAAAAGAAATCAAACGATATCAATAAAATTTTAGAAAATAGATTTTTGCTCGTGAAATTTCATCATCCTCCCCATTGAAAATGTGGTTAAAATGATTCCAATAGTCATGATGTTGTAAAATTATTGATTTAAAAAAAAAAATGGAACGGGATCAATAGCATTTTAGAAAATCTATTTTTGCTCGTTAAATTTAGGATCGAAGATACTCGTTTCGTTATAACGCTTCGGGGCATAGTGGTCAGAGAGTAAGTTGGCCAGAGCTTAACGACGAATTTATGTTACGTCTGTGCGAGGGTGGAGTGCAAAGACCAGGCACGCACTGATTTACCGATCAACAAACGTGCACTCATTTAAACATGAAAAAAACGCTTGCATTCATACTCACTCATAAATTGAAATATATGCTGCACGAATACAAAGCAGTGAAATGCCGTAATTCTTCATATAATACATATACATTTTCACGCATATATATGTATAAAGTCACGGAGAGTAATTACGCAGCGCGAATGCGTTACACGAGCGAGAAAAGGATTATACGTCGGTTATGGGTCAGTTGAGATAGGTGAGCCGGAGATTAGTCCATAATAAATTCTTTTTTTTTTACTCCCATAGCCCAGGTCCCCGGATAAATGGACCCCCCTTAACCCTTTCATGCACGAATTTTTCTGTGTAACCAATTGTTTTGACAATATTTCAATATGGAGTTTTTGGGGTCGCTGATAACGAATCTGGAATCAGATTTTCGAAATTCAAGATGGCGGACCAAGAAATTTTAAATATTGCCCTAGCTTTGAAATTTTGTATATGAGAATTTTTGGGGTCGCTGATAACGAATCTGAAATTAGATTTTCAAAATTCAAGATGGCGGACCAAAAAATTTAAAATATTGCCCTTGCTTTGAAATTTGGATATGGGGGGGTTTTGGTGTCGCTGATAACGAATCTGGAATCAGATTTTCTAAATTCAAGATGGCGGACCAAATAATTTGAAATATTGCCCTAGCTTTGAAATTTTGTATATGGAGGTTTTTCGGGTCGCTGATAACGAATCTGGAATTAGATTTTGTAAATTCAAGATGGCGGATCAAAAAATTTTAAATATTGCCCTAGCTTTGAAATTTTGTATATGGGGGTTTTTGGGGTCGCTGATAACGAATCTGGAATCAGATTTTCGAAATTCAAGATGGCGGACCAAAAAATTTGAAATATTGCCCTAGCTTTGAAATTTTGCATATGGGGGTTTTTGGGGTCGCTGATAACGAATCTGGAATTAGATTTTCGAAATTCAAGATGGCGGACCAACAAATTTTTAATATATCCCTAGATTTAAAATTTTGTATATGGGGGTTTTTGGAGTCGCTGATAACGAATCTGGAATCAGATTTTCGAAATTCAAGATGGCGGACCAAAAAATTCGAAATATTGTCCTAGCTGTGAAATTTTGTATATGGAGGTTTTTGGGGTCGCTGATAACGAATCTGGAATCAGATTTTCGAAATTCAAGATGGCGGACCAAAAAATTTTAAATATTTCCCTAGCTTTAAAATTTTGTATATGAGGGTTTTTGGGGTCGCTGATAACGAATCTGGAATCAGATTTTCGAAATTCAAGATGGCGGACCAAAAAATTCGAAATATTGTCCTAGCTTTGAAATTTTGTATATGGAGGTTTTTGGGGTCGCTGATAATGAATTTGGAATCAGATTTTTGAAATTCAAGATGGCGGACTAAAAAGTTTAAAATATTGCCCTTTGAAATTTTGTATATGAGGGTTTTTGAGGTCGCTGATAACGAATCTGGAATCAAATTTCCGAAATTCAAGATGGTGAATCCAATATGGCGGAATAAAAAATTAAAAATATCACTCTAGCTTTGAAATTTTGCATATAAAACTTTTTGGGGTACCATATTGAATTCGACATCTTGAATTTTGAAAATTGAATTTCGGATTTGTAATCAGTAAACCCAAAAACCCTTACATACAAAATTTCTCAGCAAGAGCGATATTTTCAATTTTTTGGTCCGCCATATTGGATCCGCCATCTTGAATTTCGAAAATCTAATTTCAGATTCGTTGTCAGCAACCCCAAAAATCCGAATATACAAAATTTCACAGCTAGGGTGATATTTCTTATTTTTTGGTCCGCCATTTTGAATTTTGAAAAACGGATTTCTGATTCGTGTTCAACGATCCTTAAAATATAAATATACATCAAAATATCGGTATGTTTACGACCAAACTTCACCAAGAACGAGTTTTTTCCGAAAATGTAGCATTTTTTATGCTTTATTTGTTTATAACAAAAAGACATGTTCGATAAGCGGTTTCCGGGAGTCACACACTGTTAGGCTCATGCCTGAAGATCATATGAAAACTTATCTCGTGCAAAAATATCTAGAGAGTGATATTTTAGAGTTGAAAAACTGTAAAGTAATAATTACAAAAATTATAACTACAGTTTGAGTGTCATAGAATTTGTCATAGAATTGCAGTGTAATAGTGTTAAATAATTCGAATACTTAACTCTAACGATACTGTAATAAACTTGAACAATTTCAGACGTAAATTGAATTGTTATTACAAAAATAAAAAGCCATAAAATGGAATGAAAAATTGCTCGATTACTTTTTTTTAATGAATTCAACAAAAACAGAATAATATTGGTAAATTTATTTATTTATTTTTTCTTCACTTCGAAGTAATAATAACAAAAATTATAACTACAATTTGAGTATCATTATTTGTAACAGAGTTACAGTGTAATAATGTTAAATAATTTGAATATTTTGCTTGAACAGTATTGTAATAAACTTGAATAATTTCAGACGTAAATTGAATTGTTATTACCATGTAGAAAAAAAAAATGATGTGTATAAACAGAGAGAATGAAAGAGAAAAAATGGAATAGTGTGACACAATGCAGTTGGAATTGGGACAGTGAGAACGCGGAGCATTAAAATACGTACTTACGTGAACACACACACACACACACACACACATACACACGATTTCTTTGGTCCGTTAGCCGTGCTGCAAAATGGGGGTTTTGCATCGTTGAATTTTTATTTATTTATTTTTCATCGTAGTTTTTTGCTACACATATAATAATGATAATAAATACATGTATTCGTTCGCGTAGTCATTTGTAAATGTGGGAATATCGCACACAAGTGTAAAATAAATATTACGCCGTAAGGTCCAGCCGACCATGACGATTTGTCTCGAAACACTTGGACACAGGAGTTTTAACTTTGTGACCTGAAAAAAAAAAAAAAAAATGTTTCGACTTGCCACGTATCGATAAAAATGAAATTGACGAGAAAGAAAAATGGTAAAAAAATGTTTATTCATGAATTTGGATTAAATGTATTTTTAATATCGATCGAATTTGCATGAAATTATCATTTCGTTTTGGAATCCCATTTTCTTTTTTCGGGTTTTTTGATAAAATAATTAGAATTACGACGATGGAAATCGATGAAATTTTGAGTCTCGGAAATAATGGCAATTAGCGGCTCGTATTTTGATCAATGTTTCTTTTTTTTTTTTTTTCTTAAATGAACATTTAGTTGTCTTGCGTTTCGGAGACTCACAAGGAGCGCCGACACAAAGGCGAATAAGGGCAACGGTGCGTGACCCACCACTTTGTCTTTCGCCCTGCGAAAAATCCCACTGTCTGTCACTTTCATTCTTTTTCTTTCATCTTATTCTTTCTCTTCTTCGGTCATTATTTCCCCTCGTTGTCCTGGAAGCGTTCTCTCTCAAGACAGGGGAATCACAATGATGATTTTTGTTTCCTTTATTTCATTCGTTACCTTGTTTTTTTTCTTCTTCTTTGTTTCAATTATGTTTTTTTTCTGTCCTTTCGCAATTTCTGTAGCGATTATTCTTCACTCAATCGTCGGTTCCTTTGTTTTATTTTTTCCCTCATTTCATTGACTGGATCTCGCGATTAATAAATGAAAAAAAAAATAAAATAAATAAATAAATAAAAATAAAGTATACGAAAAAAATGATAAGTCGACAATGTTTGAATGAAATTTTTTTAATTCACCAAATGGGACAAAATTTAATTTGAAAAAAAAATCGCTGCCATTGTAAACTTCGTGTATTTTGTCTCCATAATTATCGATCTCAAAAAATACGAATAGAGTACAAAAAAAAAATTATGCAACATAATAATGCAAGTTCTTTTTTCTCTTAAATTTAGCGCGAATGTCCCGAGACACCCACGCATATTTTCGTGTATTTGCACGCCCGTTTTCCTCGCCACGGAGGAAAGACGCCAAAGGCAACCTGTTATTCCACCCCCCCCCCCCCCTCCCCGACCGCCCCTGCCCGACTTGCAGCCTATTTATATCGGCCTAGATTCCACTTTTACATCGACTAACGTTAACGCGAATGCTCGCGAGCTCGTATATGCCTCGTCGTTATAAACTTATAGCTATACACACAAATGTGTAATATAAATATATATACATATAAGAAAAATGTATGAAAAAAAGTATATTTATGGATGCAAAGCCGAGAAAGAAAACGCGAGACTCAGATTCTCACGGATAGAATTAAATAGAAATTTATGGAGCGCGATTATTTTTACGAAATATCCGAGGGCTTCGTGTATTTTTGTACCTCGAATACGCAAATTTTTATTGTTTATTTTTTTTAATTCAATGCTCCACTGTCACGCGCGCAAATGTATCATGAACTCGAACTGATAAAACCATTTTTCGTTCCCAATTTGCAACATTTTATCGACGATTATTCCGTGACCCAGAGAAATTGTTTGTTCTCCGGGACTTTTATTAAGCCCGAATAAACACACGCAAAACGCATATGCTGACATTCTTGCTCCAATGGAATTCAAATTTTGTTCGGAAAACAATGTTTATTTTTTTGTCGACTTCTTTCGATGGCCCGCCTCCTTCGAAGCTTGAGAAATTTTTTTATGTACTGACTATTCAAAAGCTCCTTGTTTATTTTTATCGACCTCATTTGTCGAGCCTTCCGTGAATTTTCCCGTCTAAATACTCGGAATTCTTCATCGAAGCATTCCTTTTTCTTACAATTTATCCGTAACTGCATTTGTTTTCTTGCCTTTTTCTCATCAATTACTAGAATTTTTTGGTTCAGGACGTTTTTTTCACTACATTTCGACAAAAAATTAATTATGATCGTCCACTCGAGTGACATTATAAAATAAATCAATTTTTTTAATATTCAGTTTAACACAGAGTAAAAAATAGTCCTTCCTATTTAACCTTGGACTCCTACAACGGGATCGAATACGACCCCATTTTTATTTTTTAATAAAAAGCTTTGTTTTTTGCATTTTTCTAAAACTTTGTTTCGTTTTATAGAGTTTTTATCATCAAATGTTCACCAAACGTCACTTTATCATACACCAATCTCTTCGTTATTGAAAAACGAAGAGAATCGTGTATAATTAAACCTTATTATCACATACGAGGAACATTTTATGCTTAAGAGAAGGCTGGGGTCGTTTTCGACCCCGTTGTAGGGTTTACGCTCGGAAAAATAGATCGTGGGAGTTCAGGGTTAATTACAACTCGAAAACCAATAATGAATCAAAATAATACTACAAAATTAATAAAATATCGTGTTTAATTGCGGTTTTGTTGCAACGAAAGTGATCGATATGTCGATATAAATTTGTCTGTATTTATACAGAGAACGATCCTCTTGAATAATAAAGTTTGACGCTGCGCCCTTTCGCACAGGCTCGAAGCTGGTATTTTTGTTAAAGAATTTATAGAAGCAGGGTGGGTTCTATCGAGATTCTACGAGTCATGGATTCGCTATTCGAACGCCAGTACAATTCGTCCACGTGTACAAAAGTACACATTCGTATTGATGCATGAATACAATCATATTCCTCGATGAGAAAGAAAAGGGCGTGATTTAACAGAAATACAAAGATAAAATACCGAGGGCCACGTCCTTTCGTTTCTCGATAATTGCCATATACGGACATCGCGAAAGTTACGAATAATAAAGGAAGTCACGTGCGTATTACATCGATCGTATCGATTAGATAACTTCACAAAGAGCTACGAGTCTCCAAACATAATATTTCTCTCTTTGGCACAGTTTAGTTACTGTTTGTTTTTTTTTTTCTTATATGACGAAAAAAGCTTTTCGTTAACTGACTCGTTTCACGTTTTGCACTCTCTTTTCACGCTTTTGTGGGAGCAAAGAATTTATTAATTACTCAAATAACAAATCGAGCCCAATGCCCTTTTTTCGTCAATTAGGATTTCCAAAATTATTTCGAAAACGTTTTTTTTTTTATAAATGATTTAGTGCCAAGAACACTCGAAATAAATTTTTTTCCAATCTAAAGATTAAAAGCGTGTTTGAAAATTGGAATGAAAAATGAAAATGAAAGTATCGTCATGTATTTTTGTATCCTGAAGAGAATTAAATGAAATTTTGAATGCTTTTGACGAAAGAGAAAAAGCCTCTCATCTTCAAAGTTTTTAAATCATTGCGATCGAATTATCGTCGCTTCCCTTTAGCTCTATATTTATTTCTTCGTAGCTCAATTGAAAGACGGTGATAAATAACCGTGCGATTTATCGCGAGCGTGCGAGAGATCGCGGACCGACGAAATGTTTTGTCGTCGACTTCGTTGTTTGCACACTGTATTTTTTTTTTGTTTTTTCTTTTTCTTTCATTTTTTTGTTCCCTAACGAAGGCGATGTATTTTTTTACGTTCAGAGTTCTGGGTTTCTCACCCAGGAGACTCTCGAACTGTATATACGTTTATTTCATATTTAAATATGAATATACACAGACTTTTTATACACACAGGTAACACCTATGCTTATATGTGTGTGTTTGTGCACCAACGCCGCGGTGCAGCGTGCAGCGAGGCGTGCGCCGGGGTCTTTCGTGCGTGGAATAGGCTCAAGGCTGCAAAGGCAGAGTCGAAGGCGCGCTGGTGCAATATACACGGACTGCACTCTACTTGCAGCGCACCGGGCCGAGAGAGAGAGAGAGAGAGAGAGAGAGAGAGAGAGAGAGAGAGAGAGAGAGAGAGAGAGAGAGTCAGATTCGATTTTGCCCGAGTCTACTCCCTGCAACCCTCTTTTTTACATTTTGCCATTTAAATATTATTAAATTGATACGAAACTCGAAACAATTTCACTATTTTTCATACGATTTTATTTCAATTTATTATTTATAAACATTTTTTTATTATTTTGCCAATTTGATTTAAATTTAAAAGGTTTGAAAATATTTTTTTGCAAATCGTAAATCGATTCTTAAATTTTTCGTAAATAAATATTTATTGTGCCTCAGTGATTTGAAAAGAGAAGGATTTGGAATTGAAACATTGTGTTTTTCGAAAATTAAATCGAAAGCAAATGGAATAAATCAATGAAACTGCGGAATGGAAGAAAAAAAAACTTTACGATAATATGAAATATGTTTCGTGTTGCTTTTTTCTATTTTCTTTTTTTTTTTCTCTTAAATTCCAATTAATCCAACACAAATTTATTTATGAAGTTTGCGAAAGTAAGATTTTAATTCTCGAGATTTAAATATACGTTTTGTGATGTCGATTACGAACTACTGTTTGCTAAAACACCACGAATATTTACCAAGAGCAAATTCCTCGTGTTATTTATGCAATCAGCTGGGTTTAATTAATCACGTGGTATCTCGCATGGAAAATCGATGATTGAGATAGACACCTCTCGATCCGAGCTTCTGATTTCAGCAATATCAATACATAATATAATAATATCAAAGAATAAAAGATTAAAAAAATGAAAAAAAAAAAAAAAAAGAAAACGACGAGGACCTCGATGATAAATCTGACGATTACCGAGATCGTTATCTAATCGCAAACACACCACGAGGCAATTGCATTTTTGTCTCCCTTATGATTATGCGTTCTCGTGCGTGGATGATGATTAAGAGGAACGATTTATCATCATCGAACGAAATTATTATTTGAAAAATAAAAAATTATTTGAAAAAAAAAGTATTTACATTTTTTTATTCTCGACAATTTGACTATGGCAATTTTTATTGTTATATATTTTGTTGTCAATAATAATAATAATACTAATTAATAATTGTAACAGGTGAATAATTGTTATTATTGCACAATGGTATTGGACAATTTTATCATTAATATTATTATTATTAAGTTGTAATTATTCGTTACAATTTTTTATTGGGTTTTAAACTTAATTCCCACTGTTTTTCGATTAAAAAAAAAAAAAATTATTTATAGGATACTGTACATTTTATTTTATTCGAAGTATTGTCCTTCAGAAGCTACCAACTTTTCCCATGTTTAACGCAACAATGGATTATTACGTGTACCGATTAAATATTTTAGGAAATTGTTATTTTGAGTAACACCTTTTTTATATGCAGCAATTAGGAAATTGATTAGCTCATTATTTTCGTTAGGCAGTGAGTTTTTTTGAGACATTATTATGAAATACTGTAGTTATAAACGAATTACCGGGAAGAAGATTTTTGGACAATAATTACGCTGTAATTCTTTTTAAATAAATGATCATTATTTCGAAGCAATTATCTAATTTATTTGACGAAATTTGCTAGCATTTGGCAATAATGACATTTTCGATTTTAATCAGTAACCGTACTATTGGATTTTAAACTTAATTCCCACTGTTTTTCAATAAAAACAAAAAATTATTTATAGTTTATGGTACATTCTATTTTATTCGAAGTATTGTCCTTCAGAAGCTACGACCTTTTCTCGTCTTTCGCGCAACAAATGGATTCCACGCCAATAGAAATCGTTGCTTTTTGAGACGATCCATTCGTCGAACCATTTTTTAATGTCTTCAGAAGACTTGAAATGCTGCGATGACAAATCATTCTGAATCGCTCGAAACAAATGATAATCAGACGGTGCTATGTCCGGTGAATACGACGGGTGAGATAAGACTCCCCGGTTCATGTCCTTTGTATACTTTTTTACGGTTTCTGCTACGTGTGGCCGAGCATTGTCATGGAGCAAAATTAGTTTGTTATGACGTTTGTGGCGTACTTAGGCCGCTTTTTTCTCAATTCCTGGTTTAGTTTCATTAATTGTTGTTTATAACGAACAGCTGTGATCGTTTCACCCGGTTTAACCAACTCGTGGTACATCAAACCTTCTTGATCCTACCAAACGCACAGCATCACTTTTTGAGCATGAATTTACGTTTTGGCGTTGATGGACCTGGTTCACCTGGCAGTACTGATGCTTTTTTTCGTTTGCTATTTTCGTTATAAACCCATTTCTCATCGCCAGTCACGATTCGATGTAAAAATGACTTCCTTTCACATAGTTCAAGCAGCAATTCACAAATCGTTTTTCGCTTTTCGAGTTGTCTCTCGTTTAAGGGGCCAGTCCACTTTGAGCCACGAGAAAAAGGCTATTTTCGCGATTTTTTTTTTGAGGATTTTATAAAAGATATGAATATAAAAGTTGTTGGGCTTGATAAATAAAGTCTTGAAATATATAAGAAAAAAATTTTTAATTCATCTTTATTCATTTTTAAGTACAAAATCTATAGTTTAACGTAACGCCTCAAAAATAGGTGGGCTAGGTAGCTCCATCACAACTCGGCAACGGCTTGTCCGAAACAAAAAAATCAAAGTCCATTAGATTCGGTATGACACCAGCTACAAAATGACCCTCGGATATAAAGTTTTATCGAAAAAAAAAAAATGGCAGATGAAAAACGAAAAATGTAAAAAAAACGCATTTTCTTCGCAGTTTTTCACAAAAAAAAAATGAGTAAAAATCAAAATTTTAAAACCATCGAGGGTCATCTTGTTGCGAATCATGTTTACAATATGTGGTTCAAATTTTAAGAGAATCGGTTTATTAGTTTTAGAGATACGATGGAGCTAGATTTTGAAAACGATTCGAGAAAAACGCGTTTGAGCGCGCTATACGCTCAGGTAGACGAAATGAGGTCCTGACGTTCAGGTAAAAAAAAAATACTTAGAGAGCTCGGATTTTCATAAAATTTTGACAAAATATTTCTGAATGTATGTACTTTCGTAAACAATAAAAAAAACGATTTTTTGAAATTTTCAAAGTGGACTGGCCCCTTGATTGATGTGGTAATCAATTTCCTGCTTTTTCAACCGGTCCAAGATTATGTAAACGTTTGCTAACAGCCATTTCAGTAACTTTTAATGTATCGGACAATTCTTTAAGGGTCTGACATCGATCTTCATTGAGTAAGGCCTCCAATTCTTCATCTTCAATTTTTTTCGACTGTCCTGGACGTTCTTTGTCTTTAAGATCAAAATCAGCACTTTTGAATCGTATAAACCAATCTCTGCGCGTTGTCTCAGATAGAACATGTTCACCATAAGCTTCTTGAAGCAGGCGATGAATTTCAGCAACACTTTTTCTTAAACTAAAGCAAAAAAGCAAAACTTCTCGCATATGCTGTTTCGTTGGTTCAAAACTTGACATTTTCGATGTTATAAAAAAAGTAATGTGTACGAGTGAATTCACTCTCAAATACTGAATATTGTAGGTTATGTCCGATACTTCAACACAGTATAGTTTTAGTGTTACTTCTATGAAAATAATACTAATTACGCCATTTCATATAAAGCAGCGAGAATGAAGTTTAAAACCCAATATAATATACCATTTTATTTTCTTGATCATTTTTTGCTATTTTGAAATGGCAATTTTTTGAAATCCGTTCTAAATCCGATCAATTTAAGTGATTGAGAAACGTTATGTAAATTTGTGCACTTGATGAATTTGCGTTGAGGCTGAAAATTGATATCGATCGATAATTCAAATGAATCAAATTGATTATTTATTTATGTTTTTTTTTTTTTTTTTTTTTCACTTCCTTGATACCCTTTATTTATTGGCCTACGTGCAAAAACCTCATCAAAGAGAGTGCAAGCGACAAAGCTAGAGAAATCTCGTGGTGTGTCCTCAGTGTTGAGTCTCTCGGTGTGAGTCACGAGACTCGGATTCTTTTCACTCGTCAGCTCGACGCTGAGGGACATTGTTGGCGACGACCAGACGATCACAATTGACAGAAAGAGTTTCCTCTTTTTCTCTCTCTCTCTCCCTTCGCCATTCTCGTTTCCGGCTCTTTTGTATAACTGTATACATCGCGAATCCACAAATTTTTTCTCTTTTGTGGTCGCTTTTCAGGGGTCAGAAACAATCGTCCTTTTTTTTCGTTACTTTGACTCACACTGCATATTCTTTATGAAAATGGACGGTTTTTTGTTCTTTAAAAATACGAAAGATTTCATCGAAGCTTTGAAGAATTCTGAACAAAAATATGACAAGAAAGTTTTTCTGTAATATTCGGTGCTGGTTATTCTTTTTCTCGAAACAAAAGATCACAAAAATCTGAAATTTTTTCTTCTCTTCGAGAAATTTCAATTTTAACATTTCCTCATAGAAATAATATCGAAAAAATATTATTTCTGTGTATCTTTGTATTTTTCTTTTTTTTTTTTTTTCGAAAGAATGAATTAATTTTATTATTTCTCAAGAAAAAAAATTCACTCGGACGTTTCGAGATGAAATTCTGAACGATAATTGCAGGTTATCGTTATACATAGTGGTCTAATGGGAAATTTATACAAAAGTATGTATAAGAGGGAATATAATGAAGTGTAGACATTCGTATTTATATATTCACGTGGAGTACGGTGACGGGGCCGCCGGAACTGCAGTCTAGTAACCGTGTACGATTCCCCGCCGCAAGTTGGCGTAAACCTCTATGTTGAGCGGAATCTTTAAATTCTCCCGCAAGCAACCAACGAGAGAGACTTGATTGCGTACTTGCACTTGCACTCTTGAAATACGCGGAGACGTAAGAAGAAGTAAAAAAAGAAAAAGGAAAAAAAAGACAAAGAAAAGAAAAAAAGTGAGAAAAAGGAAGGAAAAAGTAAGGCAAGAAAAGAAGAGGGAGAAAGAAGGAGAAAAAGGACAGAAATTTCATTGCGAAAGGTTCTGAAAGAGAGAAAGATTGATAATTTATTCTTCCTCTTCTTTCACTCTCGCTCAACAACGAGCGAGAGAGAGAGAGAGAGAGAGAGAGAGGGAAAGAGGGAGGGAAAAGAAAAAGAAATTAGGTCATGTCTCGGTCCGAAGTGGCATGCCGAGCGAGCAGCAGTGATTTTTTAAAAGTCTTCGTTCCCATTGCCCGCCTCGCGAGTCTCAAGGGTAGCAAAAAAAAAACAAAACAAAACAAAAAAGCAGAAAAAAAACCTCCACAAAAGTGTACCGGAGATGCGCGTAAAATATAAATTCCGTGAATCGGGCAATAATCCGGCGTAACGGAACGATCATCGAAAATTCACTCAAGCGAAAGGCAGCCGTAAAAACAAAATGATCAAAAAGAATTCCGTACTTTACGAAGTTTCCAGGAGAGCGAGAGAGAGAGACAAAATCACTCAATTTTGCAATGCAGCTCTCCCTTTTACAATTTTTTGCAAGGGATAAAAACTGCAATACGATCTGTGAATTTTTATTTACAGATTTCGAAACGAATTTACACATTTTCATATTTTTTTGTTTTTTTTTTTTTTTTTTTTTCAAACCTCTCCGAAATTACATCTCTACAAAAAATCACTAGAGCTCTGCAGACCTTCATTCGGCTCTACAAAAAAATATATATATGGATTTCAGGCAAATTGTACCAAATAAATTAAATCGATTCCCACTTTGGAATTATTTAGAAGGAATATAAAAATCGTAACTCTAGATTTCGTTTATAACAAAAAGAATAAAATCCATTTAAAGAAAAAGGGTTTATTTATCAAAATACGTCGAAAAAATCGTAGCCATAGACAGACCCTGCTAGCCTCATTGTTTGGCTCGTCTGTTGGTCGCAAAAGTCGCGGGGCGACGATGATACAAAACTCAGCATTTGTATATACATATTGTTACGTTATATATAGATTAACGAGACTCCGCGTGTGGCCCGAGTAGTTTTGCGCCGGCTCCGAGGCGTTGGTGTGAGCGCACCACGTTGCATACGTCGTTGGTTGGTATGCACCGCGTTGCAGCGGCGTCGTTGGAGCGAGAGAGGGCGAGACACGCGGGGGGGGGGGGGAAGGGTGTAAAGGCCGGGGCGAAGGGGAGGAAGATAGAGCAAAAGGAGCGAGGCAAGAGCGGCGGGAGGGGGAGGGGTTGCCGAGCGTGGGGTACGGGAGTGGAGAGTGCGGTCAAGTGTACCGGGTAACTGGGTCAATGAGAAACGTCTCACGAGAGGCGCAAGCGCTCTAGGGATATCGAGCTATAAATTGTACCTAGTTCGCCTCCATCTTTATATAGTACACATTTATTATATATCTACGTACTCATTGCATACTAAACTACACACATTTACCATTTATATAGATGGATTTACCCCCGTATAGCTAGTAATCTATATTACATAGCGTTTGTACAGGATGTCCGATAAATCGAGCTTCAAATTAACAGATTGAGTAGATCTATGAATTTCGAAGAGAAAAGTATTTGGAACTTTTTTTCTAGGATGCGCCGTTTGTGAAATATTCATTGATTAGTAACAGCCAATCTCCAGGGCGTCGCGAAGAAGAGAACAGGGTGGGAGAAGCCGCGTCGATAGGCTTGCGCGCTCTCGCTCCGCCCATTTCCCTCTCTCTTCTTCGTTGTGACGCAGCGAGATGGCTGTCACTTGATTATTTAATATCTCGGTAACGGTGCGGAGTAGAGAAAAATGGCTAAAGACTTTTCTCCTTGGAATTTTGCTATCTTTCTGTATTATGCACGTTGAAAACAATTTTTACAGTACCCTGGTATATACAGATTGGAAACTTCGTATATCTGAGAATATTATTGATCAAAGATAACTCCGAGAGTGAATTTTCGTATGTGGCGATATTCTGGAGGCTTCTTCATTTCCGTTTTCATTCCCCCTTTCTCGGTATTCTCCCTTTGGCTCTTTCGTACATTTGGTAATTGCAATATTTGTCTTAATTGGTCCCATTCTGGTATCGAGCGTCTTCGGAACGTTATTTGAGAGAGGATTTTAAAATTCAGTAAAAAAAATCATAAAGAAAACATTATTTTTTTTATTTTTCGATACGTATTATTTATTTACAATGCAATTTTTCATAATAATCGAAAAACAATTTATATTTTTTGTTTATTTTTATTGCATATTCCATTGCTGAAGAGTGTAAATTCGTTGAATTCGTTATCAACACGCTCTCCTCGGGTTCGTTTGGTTTATTGATGATGCAAATGTGGCTCATCGATCACTCTGTATATGCCTTAGTGGGTTTTCGTGCAACAGACCCGCTGATGCCACGAATATATAAACTTCATCGTCGTCCTCTTTCTCTCTCGTTCTCTCTGATGCATCCAGTGATATATAGCACGGATTTAGTGTCTCCACGCTGCATATATATACGAAGGCGCGTTTTTGGCTCAAGTGCAACGGGTAAATGGGTCAATGACGCAGCGTGTAAACGAAGCCGATAAAATACAAAAAAAAAAAGCGACCAAGATAAATTTACGAAATCTTTATTATTTACTCAAGCAAAAAAAATATATTTCACGGTGTGAAAAAAAATGGAATAAAAGCAAGAAAAAATTGAGTTATTTAATAAAAGAATAAGGGACAAAAATTTGATCGATTCGGATGATTTTGTGTCAATAATTTTATAAAATTATGTGCAGCTAATTTTAGCTTGAATAAAAAGGCGAATTCTATTTTTAAAAAATCTAAAATAATTCACCAAAATTGACTTCGATATATCTGGGTTGATCTAATTTTTGTTTTCTTTCATTCTTGCTTTATCTCGCCAATGTGCCTCTATCGAAATAAAAATAATCGTTAAATTTATCCTTGACGAACGACGCGTTATTCCTCCATTCGTTTCGTTATCAATTCTCGCGAATCTTCGTACCTGTATCGTTCTCCTATCAATTCTTTCGAGTTGTCCAGGAAAAACAGAGAGAGAGAGAGAGAGAGAGAGAGAGAGAGAGAGAGAGAGAGAGAGAGAGAGATTGAGAGAGAGACAGATAAGGAGAAAAGAAGAATAAAAGAAACAAAAAAACAGGAATAAAAATCGCATCATGTTTCGGTCTTTCTTCTGGTAATAAGACGAGCAAGATCGAGCAATTTAATGACGACGATCGATCATCATTCTTTTTATATTCGTATTAAATATAAATAGCGAATATAAATATAGATATGCGTCTTTATATATTTCTTATCGCCCTTTGCAAACAGTACACCTGCCCATTTTGCTATATACAGAGTATGTACAACAGACCGTAACTCTCGTTATATTTCGATATCGAATTATGTAAGTGCAGCCACGAATGATCGCCACGTTATCGTATATAGATAAATATTTATAAATTGCAAAAGAAAGAGACGGAAAGAGAGAAAGAAAGACAAAGAGAATCCACATATATATATATATATATATATATATATATATATATATTCATAAATATTTAAATATATAAATTCGATTTATTATATACATAAAGAGCAAATAAGATAGACAAACGGCTAGAAAAAGATCCCGGGCAATTCCCAAACAATTGACGATCGAAGTGAAAAAAAAAAAACAATATAAAAATTAAATACTATAATGCGTTCAAGTGACTATGAATTTTGTTCCAGAAAAAAAATTTGGGCCAAGTTGCATATAATTATTTGCAACGTATTGTATGTTTATAAGCAAATGTTTATAAAAATTAAAAGAAAAAAATGACCCATTATCGTTTACAAAGAAATTATAAGGTTGTAGCGTTTGCCTGAAATAAGGAGCAATGGAAAATGAAGCATTGTTTCCCAGCAGTGCGGTACAATGGAATATCTCATTTTTTTGAATACCAAAATATTGGGTTTTAAACTTAATTCCCGCTGTTTTATATGAAATGGCGTAATTAGTATTATTTTCATAGAAGTAACACTAAAACTATACTGTGTCGAAGTATTGGACATAACCTACAATATTCAGTATTTGAGAGTGAATTCACTCGTACACATTACTTTTTTTATAACATCGAAAATGTCAGGTTTTGAACCAACGAAACAGCATATGCGGGAAGTTTTGCTTTTTTGCTTTAATTTAAGAAAAAGTGTTGCTGAAAGTCATCGCTTATATCAAGAAGCTTATGATGAGCATGCTCTAACTTAGACAACGCGCAGAGATTGGTTTATACGATTCAAAAGTGGCGATTTTGACCTTGAAGGCAAAGAACGTCCAGGAGAGTCGAAAAAAATTGAAGATGAAGAATTGGAGGCCTTACTCAATGAAGATCGATGTCAGGCCCTTAAAGAATTGTCCGATACATTAAAAGTTACTGAAATGGCTGTTAGCAAACGTTTACATAATCTTGGACCGGTTGAAAAAGCGGCAAATTGCGGTTTCCACATGAATTAAACGAGAGAGAACTCGAAAAGCGAAAAACGATTTGTGAATTGCTGCTTGAACTATGTGAAAGGAAGTCATTTTTACATCGAATCGTGACTGGCGATGAGAAATGGGTTTATTACGAAAATTCCAAATGAAAAAAAGCATGGGTACTGCCAGCTGAACCAGATCCATCAACGCCAAAGGCAAATTCATGCTCAAAAGGTGATGCTGTGCGTTTGGTAGGATCAAGAAGGTTTGATGTACCACGAGTTGGTTAAACCGGGTGAAACGATCACAGCTTTTCGCTATAAACAACAATTAATGAAACTAAACGAGGAATTGAGAAAAAAGCGGCCTAAGTACGCCACAAACGTCATAACAAATTAATTTTGCTCCATGACAATGCTCGGCCACACGTAGCAGAAACCGTAAAAAAGTATACAAAGGACATGAACCGGGGAGTCTTACCTGACCCGTCGTATTCACCGGACATAGCACCGTCTAATTATCATTTGTTTCGAGCGATTCAGAATGATTTGTCATCGCAGCATTTCAAGTCTTTTGAAGACATCAAAAAATGGATCGACGAATGAATCGCCTCAAAAAGCAACGAGATTTCTATTGGCGTGGAATCCATTTGGGTAAATATTTACAATCGCCACTTTTGCCAAAATGCATGCCAAATTATTTTTTACGCATTCTTATCAATAAAAGATGATATGACAAGTAATTTCAGGGAGGGGGAAGGGGAAAGGGGACATGTAGAAATAGTAGGATGGGTTTTTAACATTTCTACATGTCCAACAATTCCACACACACATCCTGAGATGTTACAAACCCACCCTACTATTTCTACGTGTCCAACGATTCCACACGCATATCCTAAGACGTTACAAACCCACCCTACTATTTCTACATGTCCAACGATTCCACACACACATTCTGAGATGTTACAAACCCACCCTACTATTTCTACATGTACTTTTTTTCTTATTTTTCTGCCTTTCAGTCACTGACTTTGTTGTGTTGTTGTGTGCTACCCCCTTAAAAACAATTTCTAGCTCCTTAATATGGCATGGGATACCATTTTTCATTAATATCAAACTTTCAAAAATAATTTGGTAATTTGGAAAAAAAAATGTTTACCCCCTTAAAAACTGCTTCCTCCTCCCTTTAATATTATACGATATACCATTTTTTAACTCCCGACTGCCCGCAGGGCAAAAAGTCGGGAGTTATGCGTTTCATTGCGATCAGCTGATTGGGGCTATTTCTTTGTCACCACTTTTCTCCGAAACGGTGACAACTGTCTTGATCAATTTTCGCATGTACTTTCCATGTGTGACAGACAGTGTTCTTAGACATAGTTTGTTCAATTCTATTGCAAACTCGCTGAAATAATTAAGAATTATTAATATTCACATTCAAACGCATTTTGCCATATCGAAAGGGGACCCTTATTCGACTATCGCCAAATTCACACCCTTGTGCGTTGCTAATTTCAATCTGAACCGGCGCACCTCTGTCTATACAGTTCGTCTATATACATGTATATATTGTTTATTTTGTGTTATAATTGCATATGTATTTTCTGTGTGTGGCAGACAGTGTTCTTCGACATAGTTTGTTAAAATCTATTGCAAACTCGCTGAAATTATTAATATTCACATTCAAACTCATTTTGCCATATCGAAAGATAAGGTAGTCCTCGACTTTTTTTTTAGGTTATGCGTTTCGCTGCGATCATTATTTTTATTTAATATAATAAAGTTTTGTGTTATAGTGATTTTCTTACTCTTATTTTTTTTTTATTTATTATTTTTTATTACTGCGTGACACACAAAGTGAATTTAAAAATAAGAGTAATAAAAAGCCGTGTAAAGTGCTACGAACTCAAAGCAACAACAATGAACGAAATCGACAACGGAAATATATAAACATGAAATTTTATTGCGTTATTGAAAGTTACAGTGATTTTTTTTATTTTTTTAAGTAGACTGATCAATATATAGATTTTAATAGTAAATTTGACAAACGAACAAATTGGGAAGAACAAAACTTTAAATTTTTTAATTTAGCAGATGTACAAGTGAACAAAATTATATTTTTAATAAAAAGATTCCAATAACATTTTTTGTGAAATTTTATTAGTAATTTTATTTTTTAGTGCGTACACAGAATGAGCTTATAAATAAAACCGCACTGAAAACCGAATTTTGTTGAAATATTGAAATATTTTGTTGGACGTATTTAACAAAATTATTTCGTCCAGGCAACAAAATTTCGAATGTTACAACAAAATTTCGTTACACTGAAACGAAACTTTATTGAAACGACAAAAATTTTGTTGCCTGGACGAAATAATTTTGTTGAATACGTCCAACAAAATATTTCAATATTTCAACAAAATTCGGTTTTCAGTGCGTGTTTAATTTTTTCATCACGCAAAGTGAATTTTAACAAAAACTTTATAGCATTATAGAAAATTACATCTTTTTTTTAATGAGCGAACTTGTCAATATTTTATTAGTACAAATTTGAAAGAAAACAAGTTATTTGAGTGTCAGTTTGACAAAAAAACAAGTTATTATTACTACGCACACAAACTGAATTAAAAAAGAAATACATAAACGTGAAGTTTGAAAAATTATAGGTTACAATTTTTCAACTAATCGAACTTAGCAACAGTATTTCTTTAAGTATGAATCCGACAAAAAAATGAATAAAGTTGGGAAAAACAAAACTTTAAATTTATAAATTCAACAAACGTAGAATGGAAAAAATGTGTAAAAAAAAGATTAACTTTTTATGGAAGTACATATAAATCTGACAAAAAATCACAATAAAATCGGGAAAAACAAAACTTTGGATTTATATATTCGACGAACGTTTACTGAAGAAAAGCTGTATTTATAAAAATGAACATTTATAATAAAAAATATATTTTTTTAATTTAATTTTTTTTAAATGTTTCAAAAAAAAGAATGAAGTAAATATTAAAAAAATGAATTAACTTAACACCCACCACCAAAAGTAGATACTAGTGAATTTTAAAAAGTGTGAAATAAAAATTGTTTTAAAAAACAAAAAACACCCGACTGCTATAATATATATAACTTCATAAAAATATATTTCTATAAAATATTATAAAAAAGAATGAAATAAATGCCCAAAAAGCGAAAAAGTAGATACTAGTGAATTTTAAAAAGTGTGAAATAAAAATTGTTTTAAAAACAAAAAACTCCCGACTGCTATAATATATATATAACTTCATAAAAATATATTTTTTATAAAATATTATAAAAAAGAATGAAAGAAATTTCCAAAAAAGATTTATTTTGAAACCCCCCCGCCAAAGTAGATAGTAGTGAACTTGAAAAAGTGTGAAATAAAAATTGATCAGAAATAATACATATAGATAAAAAATCATTCAATTCGTTAGTGTAACTCCATCGAAATTCAATTTTTATGGTTAATGTTAATTGACGGTAGGATAAGTTATTTACATGCGAAAAATAAAAATCAAAAAGTAATTATCAAAGTTAATAATTGTACGAAAAATGTAGATGATTAAAAAAATGTATAATTTACATAAAATTAACAAAATGTTATAATTATAATCGAATTTAATTGTGGTCGGGAGAAGTCTCTAAGTCATTAAATGAGAAATGGAGACGTCTCCCGACCACAATTAAATTTGATTATAATTATAACATTTGTTAATTTTATGTAAATTGTACATTTTTTTAATCATCTACATTTTTCGTACAATTATTTAACTTTGATAATTACTTTTTGATTTTTTATTTTTCGCATGTAAATAACTTATCCTACCATCAATTAACATTAACCATAAAATTGAATTTCGATGGAGTTACACTAACCAATTGAATGATTTTTTATCTATATGTATTATTTCTGATCAATTTTTATTTCACACTTTTTCAAGTTCACTACTATCTACTTTTGGCGGGGGGGTTTCAAAATAAATCTTTTTTTGGAAATTTCTTTCATTCTTTTTTATAAATATTTTATAAAAATATATTTTTATGAAGTTATATATATATTATAGCAGTCGGGAGTTTTTGTTTTTTAAACAATTTTTATCATTATGGAATGAAAAAAAAAAAAATTGTAGGCGTTTTTAGCAAAAGTGGCGATTGTAAATATTTACCTTCATTTGTTGCGTGAAAGATGGGAAAAGGTCGTAGCTTCTGAAGGACAATACTTCGAATAAAACAGAATGTACCGTAAACTATAAATATTAATTTTTATTTTTATTGAAAAACAGTGGGAATTAAGTTTAAAACCCAATAATATGGTTACTGATTAAAATCGAAAATGTCATTATTGCCAAAGGCTAGCAAATTTCGTCAAAGAAATTAGATAATTGCTTCGAAATAATGATCATTTATTTAAAAAAGAATTATAGCGTAATTGTTGTACAAAAATCTATCTTCCGGTAATTCGTTTTTAACTGCAGTATTTCGTAAGAAAAGTCTCAAAAAAACTCACTGCCTAACGAAAATATTGAGCTAATCAATTGCCTAATTACTGCATCTAAAAAAATTGTTACTCAAAATTGTAATTTCTCAAAATATTTAATCGGTACACGTAATAAATCTATAAGGCAAAAAAAAAAGAATTTGCCTGATTGTTGTCTCGGTTAGCGCCACTTAATCAAGTGTAAAGAACGTTTTTCTTTTTTTTTTTTTTTTAATCGCGAAAAAAACTCTTGCACCTCGTTGCATCATCTCGAAAAAAGGAGAGAAAAAACATTACGCTCGTATGTATATCGAGTAAATTTAGTGATTCTATTTCGCTGTCTCATCTGGCGTACTCGCGTTTGTTTATACACTCTCTCTCTCTCTCTCTCTCTCTCTCTCTCTCTCTCCTCTCTCTCTCTCTCTCTCTCTCTCTCTCTCTCTCTCTCTCTCTCTCTCTCTCTCTCTCTCTCTCTCTCTCTCTCTCTCTCTTCTCTCTCTCTCTCTCTCTCTCTCTCTCTCTCTCTCTCTC
>OZ022418.1:15547400-15576107 GCA_963989365.1 Rhimphoctona megacephalus | reverse complement strand
AAACTAACGCGTACACGAGCGAGAACATTTGATGTAACTTACTCTTTATTTACATGTGTAGATATAAACACGATCCTCGTAAAATTTCCAACAGTCTCATTTATTTTTTATTATTTTTATGATTATGATAAAAATGTCATTAAATTAAAACTTGACGGATTATTGTTATAAAAATAATTTTCAAATCGATAAATTAACAAGTCAAATGAATAAATCAATTGAAAATTGTCCAATTATTGATCTAAAAGGAATAATAAAATTCTTTCGATCAAAATATAATTGAATGTCTTTTTTTTTTTTTTTCGACGAATTTAATTTTGATCATCGATTGATCATTTTTTTTCTTTTCTGAACGTATTTTTCTCTATTCTTTCGTGTCCCTCCCCTCCCAGGTAAAAAATAAGCAACGCCATTGCTAAAGCCTTAAGCCATACACGCACGCACTAACACAACTATCTTTAATCCCTCTATAAATAGATTTTTCCAAACACGAGAGAAGAAATAAAATTAAAAAAAAAAAAACAAACTTCTAATAAATGATTTTGCAAACATCTTCAACCGGTGTTGCGGCTTCTTTTTTTTCATCTTTTTATTTATTTTATTTTATTTTTTTTATTCTTTCCAGAAACGAAGTGCTGATTCCTTTCGTCCACTTTTTACACGTGTAGTTTTTTTTTTTTCAATATTGTTTTTGAAATTAACATAAATTCGTGCAATTGCTCTTATTGAGGAAAAAGTTTTTGCTCGTTTTAGGTTCGCTTTTTGCAATACTGAGGTCTTTCCAAATCTGACGCTCATCTCAGGATTACTCACAATCCCTGTTGAATAATTTTTTAATGAATCCTCGAGTAGAATTATTAAATTCGTCTTCGTTTTTTTTTTTTTTTCGACTATTTCTATTTCTATTTTTATTTTATTTTATTTTATTTTTGTCGGATAAACGAAAAAATATTTAATTAACACAAATATATTGAAATGAATCGGTGTTCGGTATTATTTTTGATCGAATAATAATACTAATGAAATAATTAGCTGATTCACTAATTAATTCAACTATTAATATACGCGGTTTATCGATCACGAGCTCTCTTAACATATATTAATTACGTCAATTCTATCGCTATTTCAATTACATCTCGAGTCATCACTTCCCAATCTAACAAACGCTCTCGACTCTCATTTCATTTTGGACTCTAAATAAAATCTTCATTCTTCAAAATCGTGTAAATGCAGCAGATACGTAACGATCGCGTTTTCATCTCAATTTACGTCACTTTTAATTTCGACGAATTGAGGATAATATAAAAAAATATTTCGTAATAATTAAGAAATTTCATTCGGCTCATTAGACTCTTCTTTTTTTTTTTTATGATACGAATCAGCGATTCTTGGATAATTAAAAAAAAAAAATAAAAAAAAATAAAAAAAACTTTTATGTTCTTTTTATCAACAAAATCTTATTTTTGTTTACTCCTCGGATGAAAAACTCTTTATTATGGACTATTAAAATTTTCTTCACGAATACTACTAATTAGTGTAAGAGCTACGATTTCACGAAATTAAAAATAATAATAATAATAATATTAATAATAATAATAATAATGATGATGATGATGAAAGTAATAACGTGCTTTGAAAAGTCGACGAATTTTTCATGCAAACTTGCATGACATTCCATTCGTTCTGGTATTCTCTCATTCGTACTGGTTATAATGTTCACAAACATTAATATGCGTGTTAAAACCCACACAGGGATAAATATAGTCACACTTTGTTACACACTAGGCTCGAATTTACATTAATTGGCTGGTTGCGCTCTCTGACGGTGAATCGCGAGTGTAAAAACTCGCTCGTCGCACCAGGAACGAACGTTCAATGGGAACAGGAGTGTGTGTAACATTCGCAACGTCGAAAAGAAAAAAAAAAAAAATACAACCAAGTTTACGAGCGACAAGGTCTTTTCTACTCTAAAGAGACGAGTATGCTCTTTTTTTTTTCACCCAGAGTTTCGCGATTCAGTAGATTGTGTCAGTCTGCGGTCAGACATATCGATATTACCAACAGTTTCCTTCGCTCTAAGGACGAATCTCCTCCAGACCGTACAGAGACGACCAAGTTTCACGTTTCGAGTTCGGGTGTGCTCGCTTATCGCTCGCACACGCGATACCGGAAGGAAGCTCGTGACCTCAACACACTTGTCTCCATTTTTCTCTTTTTTTTTTTTTTTTTCTCTTTAGCTACTTTATACATATTTATACAATGTTTAGTCGGTTAGACTTTAGTTCGTCTTCGATGTATTCGTTTTCGGTGCTGGTCAAAAAAAAAAAAAAATGAAATCCCATTTTTTTTATTTTTTATTTTTATTTTTTAAACTATTAATAATTGTGTGTTTACTCATTTAATGTTGAGCTTACAAATTATCAATTTATCAAATGAATAATGAGTTAGACTTTCATTTGTTTTCATTGCGATCGTATTTTCGGCTCGTGACACTATTTTTCGATATAATTATTATTTTTATGTAAATTGAGGAAAAATATCATACAAATCTTTTTTTTTCTTTTTTTTTTTTTTTTTTACTAAAAAACCGAAGATTCGGTGCACGAAATATGCACACTTAAGCATTACTAAAAACGACTGTTATTTTCGAGTTTGTAAAGCACGAAATGTTGATGATATAACGAGAATCAGCGTATGAGAATTCGAGGGCGAGAGCTGTTTTCAAAGATTTAGTAAAAGATGCGAGAACCGGTCAGACGCAAAGGAGTGAATAAAAACAAAAAAATGAAGAAATAAAGGAGATACGAATACACGTTTTATGAGTAAGACATATCCTGAGTGCGCGCGATGTTGTGTGCAAGAACGGCGTGCCTGACCGAGCCAAGTCCGTGACTACTGGGTAGAGAAGTGGAAAAAGGAAGAGGGAGAGCGAGAGGGGGGGGGGGAAGAAGAGAGAGAGGGGGGAGGGAGACTTCGGGCCTTGACACACTTAACGTCCCGCATCGCACAGGCTATTAAATATATATTTATAGATCAACCAGTTCCTTCAAGGACTCTCGAACCCTTTCGCGATCTCCGGATTCTCCTCTAATCGATCTCTCCCTCCTCTCTCTCTCTCTCTCTCTCTCTCTTTCTCTCTTTCTCCTTCTCTTTCTTCTCACTCCTTTTTTTCGACTTCTCTCTTCACACTCTTCCCAATCTACCAGAATTAATCGCAGCTTTGTTCACGAGAAAATTCCTCTCATATTTCATATCCATCATACGAGAGAAATATGCTTATCACGAATATTCAATTCTCACGAGAATAACTCGATTGATGTTATAAATATATCCTCAATTTATCATGGGACACTTTGGAGCTCGTCAATATTGAGGGAAATTCAACTATAGAAAGAGAACTACTCGAATTTGACAGAGTAATGGGACAAAATGAGAGAGAGAGAGAGAGAGAGAGAGAGAGAGAGAGAAAGATGAAGAAGTGAGAGACAAAAATGAGAGATCGAAGCAAAATGGAACGAAATGAAAGAGAGAGAGAGAGAGAGGAAAAAAGAGTGAGATAGATACAGTCTTCGTTCAACTTCCGTGTAATTACCTGCAGCTTCCGCCTTCATGAGACTCTCAATGTGAAAAAATATATATATATATATACGAATGGACGGTACTATTCGAGAATTGAACACAACACTGAACGTTATCCGGCCTTAGAAACCTCATCAAGGCTGCTCCTCCGCTTGTGTCGTATTTTTTACCTATATATCTATATACGTGTTAATATAAATGTATATACAGTGTTTATAGCTAAAGGCGTTCGTTCGATCGAAATTACAATGTATGGCACTCTCTCGTGTCGACGAGAAGAGAGAATTTAGTTCGAGGACAAGCGGGTATCATGTCGGATATTTTTGCCTTGCTCGCGAGAATACAGAGAGTGAGAAAGAGAGAGAGAGAGAGAGAGAGAGAGAGAGAGAGAGAGAGAGAGAAAGATAGAAACCGAGAGCTTTGAATAATTTTACCATCCACAATACGATATTAAAGGCCAAGTGAAACTCACGGGCAAACACCGAGCCAAAAAGAAATACCAATAATCTCCAGACAGCAGTTTCACGACGAGAAAAAAAAAGAAAAAAAAAATCTCACGAGGTGTCCAAATATTTCGGAATCACTTTTTTCGAGTTTCGTCTATTGCCACATGGTTTCGTAAGATTGCTTAAAAAAATTGGGCTCCCGAAAATCTTACGATTAATCTATTCTCATTGTCTTCGTGTTTTTTTTTTTTATTTTTAAAAATTTTTTTAGAGTGTTGGCCAATTATTTCGGAATCATTGTGTTTTGAGCCTCGTAAATTAGGACTTGGTTTTTCGTAAGAGCAAAAAAATGGACTTGAAAATTCATAAACGAGATAAAATATATTCACGTTTTCTTTTTTTCTCGAGAAAGTTTTGCGTTCGAAGGATATAAATTTTGTGAAATATTATCTCGATCGAAGGGGGTGACCTCCGGAAGGTAAAAAATGTAAAACAAAAATAATTTGCGATTATTTGAAAAACCCCGTAGCCAGTAATGCTTGGCCATACTCTCAAAACTTCGAAAAATAAATATAAAATAAGAGTTAAGCCAAATATCCAAAACACACTAGAACGTCACCATTTTAATCGAATATATTTTTGTTTATTCAGCTGTTCGAGCGGATAGGATGCGTGGGGGAAGAAACAAATTTGGTCCAATGTACAAGAGAGACAGAGCGAGAAAGTTGCAGTTACTTCGACAGCGACAATTGGCTCTACAAACGATACGAGGAAGTTTGGGTGATCCGTCGAGTTATTCGTCCTCGGTAACGCCCTTTCTTCACATCAAACAAGAGATTCAAATACCCCAAGTATCGAGTCTAACCTCGTCGCCGGATTCGAGTCCATCGCCGGCTGCGGTCGCTGCTGGTCTCGTTACGAATCAACCCGGCGGTGGAACCGGCGGTGGAGGCGGAACCGGGGGAGGCGGCGGCAGTGGCGGCGGCAACGGCGGTGGCGGCGGCGGCGGCGGCGGCGGCGGCGGAGCTGGACAACATCAATTAATCGCACCATCCTCCCAAACCGCCATTACCGGCGGCAATCATTTGTACAATCCAAATCCAAGCTTGGACGGCAAATTATGGGCAGCCAATTCCACTACCTCAAGCCCAAAAGCCTTCAATTTTGGTGAACACTCCAGTCAGGGTGGCCAAACCTCAACACCCGGTAATCAACAAACAAACAATCCTGGCACCTTAAAAACTAGTCCGATGATTAGAGACTTTGTACAAACCGTCGACGATCGCGAGTGGCAAGCTTCGTTGTTCAGTTTATTGCAGAATCAAACTTACAATCAGTGCGAGGTTGACTTGTTCGAACTTATGTGCAAAGTGCTCGATCAGAATCTCTTCTCTCAGGTCGATTGGGCGAGAAACTCCGTTTTCTTCAAGGATCTCAAGGTTCGTTACGCTACCAATGCCTGTTTTTTTTTTTTTTCTTTCTCTTATTCTCCTGATTGTTTTTGTGTCTTTTATTCTCTCTTCTGTGCCTCGAATTCGTGGGAAACAGATTTTCGTGGCTTCGTAATAAAAGCTACTAAATCACGATCTGATTAATATTGAAAAAAATTTTAAATGTATTTAATATGAAAAATTATTCAATCGTTTAATATCAATCTCCTATTTTTGAGATAATAATTTTTTTACAAAACTTTTTGTAGCTTTAGTATTTTAAATTATCGTTCCTGTACAATATGACGATGAAAAAATGTCAGTCATTAATTTATTCATGGCAAATGCGATTAATTTGATTCAAAATATTTTTCAACTTGTTAAATTTGAGAATAACTCGTATTCCGAAATTTGGGCCGCTGCTATTTCTCTTAAACTGTTTTTTTTTATTTTTATTTATTTATTTTTTATTGTTTACCAAAAAATGAGAAAAATTTGATTGAAGAACAAGAGTGACAAGCCTCGGTATTCTCTTAGTTTTGTTGGAATTGGCCTTTTGCTGGCTTTATACGCTACTGTCGTTATAGGCCTCGAGGAGGGATGTGAGGTAACCAAGCAGCAACAGCAGCAGCAGCTCGGCGGCTGCGTTGCACAATCTCTGAATGATTTCAAGCATCGTCTCATATCTGGGTCACAACAAGATACGTTTCTAGGTTACTGTAGCCGTCCCAAAGAGGGCTAAGGGAGAGGAGAGAGAATTAACGTACAATAATTCACAATCGTGTTTCGCGTTGAATAATTTCCTCTTCGCCTCTTCGATCGCGCGCGGGCCCTTTGTCAAAATTCATTCACTTCTTCCCATGAAAAAATTACTTTACTATATATTTTATTATTACCTCGTTTGTGCAACACTAAAAATCCCACGGAAATTTCCAAACTTCCTTGAAACAAAATTTTCACCATTTTTCTTATTTTGAAATAAAAATAAAACTTTTTTCTATACAATGGGGAAATAGTAGGACAAATTTATGTAGTAATTCTTCATTTCTTCAATATTTTACTTTCAACGGTAATAATAATAATTTTAAAATAATTAAATTCCGAATATTTGATAATCCGCGTTTAAAAAATGTATTTTCAATTCTCGAACATCTTTTTCGAAATATTTAGAATAATTACACTTTAGGGATCGAGGGAAAAAAATTCCAGCAGGTTGAGAAAATAGCCATTTCATTTGAAACAATTGGAAATTGTGATTCCTTCTTTTTTTTCTTCTTTTTTTTTAGGTTTTGTTTTTCGATTCGTGTTTATTTTCACCTATAAAAATTTTGTCATCGTTGATATCGACAGGTTGATGACCAAATGAAGCTTCTACAGCACTCTTGGTCGGATATGCTGGTGCTCGACCATCTCCATCAAAGGTTACACAACAACCTACCAGACGAGACGACACTTCACAACGGCCAAAAGTTTGATCTCCTCTGTCTCGGCCTACTCGGTGTACCTTCACTCGCCGATCTTTTCAACGATCTTTCATCCAAACTACAAGAGCTGAAATTCGATCTGTCCGATTACATATGCATAAAGTTTCTAATGCTTCTTAATCACGGTTGGTCAAACACGATTTTTTTTTCTTTCTTCAAATTTAAACTTTTTTTTTGTACAACGGTTCGAAGAAAAGTCCCCTCGTGAACTGTCATTGATTTCTTTGTGATGCGATGTTTTCGAAAAAGAAAAATGTTTCGAATGGACGAAAAAAAAAAAAATACAAATTACCTAAAAAATATGAAGATATTTTTTCATAATTTTTGAAATATCAATGGCACTGGTTTCTCAATTCGAATCTCTTCGAATTCGACATTTGCAATATGTAGAAAATTTAGCACTGCAATTTTGACGAAAATAATATCTCAATAAAGTTTTCGCATTTCTTAATGAAATCTATTAAATTAAAAAAAAACAATACTAATCTTGACTTGGACAAAAGGAAAAAAAAAAAAATAATGTAAAAATGAATATTTTCCAGACGTTCGCGGTTTAGTGAACAAGAAGCATGTTCAGGAGGGTCACGAGCAGGTGCAACAGGCACTTCTGGATTACACATTGAATTGTTATCCATCGATACCGGTAAGTACAGAACATTTCATTAAGGTAGTTCCCCTGCGACAGACCCAACCAAAAATTACATACCGTATGTGCGTTACATATGTGTGTAAAGGGTTGATAATTCGTAGTAAATAAATTTAAAAAGCACACAATATTGGCTCGGTACCAATAGGTAATACGACAGATATCATCTACTGTCGTAAAATTTATTCTATAAGTGTTTTTGATCTGACATTGCGAGTAAACTTTTTGCCGGAACTGTGCGGGCTATGCCCCAATACACAAAAAAGGTTACATCTCTCGGGCTCGCTCTCGTTTGTTTGTAGAATATGTCGTATAAGACCAAAATCGTAGTACTTCTCGAGGTTATATCTTTTAAACTGGATGGTAAATCATCTGTACGTTTTTTCACAATATTCGTGATATCCTGCTCTTGCTCCTCCTCGTTTTTCATTAATTTCTTGATTTTAGTTCTGACGGTAGAATTAATAACGTACTGTTTTCCCATGCATGGCCCATATGTTACGTGTTAATCGAGCCAACTTTAAAAAAAAAAAAAAAAAAAAAAAAGTATAAATATCTCGGGTTCGGGATGGTAAAACTTGTTAAAATTGCACAGATTTTTGAAAAACGTATTAAATAACACGTATGCGAAATTTCAACCATTTCTTAATTCAACGATCCTGTGGGGGAACTACCTTAAAATAATATTCCTTCAAGCTCATCTAGAATCCATCGTCATCGAGAACTTTACAAGAAATATTCTGCTGCAATGCCATGCAAAAACACACATGCAGTCATCAAGCTGAGAGAAAGGAAGAGAGAGAGAGAGAGAGAGAGAGAGAGAGAGAGAGAGAGAAAGAGAGAGAGAGGGGGGGGGGGAAGATAAAGATAGAGAGTGAGAGCGAGAGAGCTCAGTTATTTAAATTACATTTAAAAACAGAATTTACGTTGTAAAAACTGAATTTATGTTTTTAAAGAGACTGTCCTTTAAAATACACATGTTTAAAGAGACTGTTACACAGAATTTACGATCTAAAGACTGAATTTATGTTTTTAAATAGACTGTCACATAAAACTGTAAATTGTGTTTAAAAACATTGATGATAAGCTCGAAAGAAAAGGTTTTCCGGACCGTGCATCGTCAGCAATGAACGAAAAACGTGAACATTTTTTGTTTTTTGTTTTTTTTTTTTCTTATTATTTTTAAAAACGTGTACTGAATGCTGAAAAGTGTAGAGACCATTTTTTTGCCGCAGGATAAATTCAACAAGCTGTTAGCAGTATTACCGGAGATTCACGTGGTTGCGAGTAGAGGGGAGGATCATCTTTATCAGAAGCATTGCAACGGTGGTGCACCGACTCAAACACTTCTAATGGAGATGTTGCACGCCAAGAGGAAATGAAACGACGAATTTTTATTAACGACAAAACGTAGCCAAGCGACGTTCTCGTCGCTCGTGAAAGAAACAACAAAGAAACGTATCTACCAGTGTCCGTCGAGACTCGTTGATAAAACGGGACGAAACCCAAAAAACGTAAACGAGTCTATGCTTTTTCACGAGTTCTCGACGAGACGACCATTCGCGAGAATTGGTAAAGGTCTACCGAGGGAATCGGTTTATCGGCTCGAGGCACTGGTGAATTCGTAGTTTTCTCACCCCTCCTCCTTCCTCCCGACCTGCCTGTCTCCCTTCCTTACCGTTAAACTCCCCCACGTCTTCGGTAGTAAAACAACAACAACAAAAAACCTCCTTTTCTCTTCTTACTTCGGAATAATAAGACGAATCCTCAAAAGTACCTAAACAAAACGAGAAAAATAAAGAAATAAACAAATAGAGAGCAAGAGCCACTTAGGTAATCGGACCAAGTTAAAACTCCCCCGGGCGAGGCTCTCCACTCGGTTTCTTATTTTCTTTTTTTGTCAGTTACCCTCAAAATCACACACACAGAATCCAGAATTTATTCAGCTTTATGTTCGAAATAACACAAACGCCACTGTTTTTATGAAATTTTATGAATTAACTGCATTTTTTAGTCCTCGTTCGATCCACCAATCGTATTATTGAGATTATGAAGAAAATAGAATGAAAATTTGAATCGTTGTCTTCCAACGAAATTGTTGTTTCTTTATTTCGTTATTCTTCGAAGCGCCATAATTTTTATTCCCAGTTTTGATAAATAATGCTGTGAAAAAAAAAAGAAATTTCGTTGTATTCCTACGATGCATGAGACATCACATAAAAGAAATCTTTGCCATTTTATTATTTTGGCTAAAATACTTTTCGCGATTTTTTTTTTTTTCTTAAAAACTTGCAATAAGAGAGCTCCCAAAGAAAATTCTCATTAAGTGTCGAATATTTTGGACAAAGTTCACAAATCGCACAGTCGAAAATTTTGGTCGAATATTGAAATAGCTAATTTTTCTCCAAACCTTGAGTTATTTGTTTTTTTTTTCTTTTTTTGCCATGTTTATAATAAAACAGGTCGAACGAAGAAAAAAGGAATGCGGCTGATTCGTCATTTTGTTTGCCTCAACTAGTTTTCGAACTTGACGTTAAGTTGGAGAGAAAAAAAGTCGTATCAATGATACACGAAGAAAAAAGGAAAAGACGATTAATTTTTTTCTTTTCATATTCGAACAATTTTTTGTCCCTCGAAGATATTCGCGAAATAACGTACGACAAGGCAACAACAAAAAAGTAAACAAATCAAGTATAGTCGTATACATACTTTACATATATTCGTATAGTGTATGTAAAAATGAACGGAGGAAAGAGAAAAAAAAGTAAGATGTGTATCTAAATATATATATATAAAAAATATATATATTTTCTATATTTGATGTTGAAGTTTTAGAGATGTATCCACGGGTAAATAAGGCCAACCGCGCGTCAGATCTACAACGGCCCTCGCGTACGTTTATCACGCGAAGGCTCCAACAAGAAGCAGTAAACAAACAAGCGAAAACAAAACCGAAAAAGTGCAGACACACACACACACACACACACACACACACACACACACACACACACACACACACACACAAGCGCAGGGAAAAACAGTAAGCGAGATGCCTTGAAAACAGTACAAAGGGTGGTTTAAAAAAAACGATAATTAAAGGAACAAAAAAACGAAGAAGAAATAACAGAAATAGAAGCAAAAAGAATAAAAACAAAAAAGATATTGGTCAAAGGGCAGGCAACTTTTGTCTAAATAAGTAAAAGCTATTTTTCTAATAAAATGGATTAAAAAAAGAAAACAATATAGAGGCGATTATTTTTAAGCATACCACTGAAGCCTTGCTCTCACTGAAATCAAATATCCTGGGGTACGGGGAGTTATTTTAACACGAAATACAAACAAATAAATAAAGAATAAAAACAGAAGCAAAAATATAAACAAATAAAGAAGAAAAAAAACGAGATGCAAAAAGAGATCCGAGCTCCAATGTTCATTCGTGCTATTTTTGCAAGGGATTAAATGGGCATACCTGAGCGACAGTGAAAATTGCATGTGATGCGAGAGAATACAAAAATGAAACAAATATAATGAAATGAAAAAGAAAAACCAAGGAAAACGACGCGACGTTCGAGTCTGAATATTTTTGTGGAAAGAGAGAAAAGATAAATATATTTATTCACGCTCGAACGTTGGTCGTACCGGCCACCTGGGCATCCTTAGAACTTCCTACGAAATAAATATTTTCAAAAAATCGTAAAAAAAAACAAAACCAAGATATATATATATAAATGAAGGAATGAAAAAAATTAAGTAAAATCTGCATTTTCTCACACTTGCACAACAAGCAGGGCTACTACTACTGTAAATATTAGTTAACACATTCCAATTTACGTTGTATAGATTTACCGGACGATGAAAACATGTTAAATATGTAATTACGATTATTTTTTTTGTGTATAGTTTAATGAGAATAAAACAAACATACATACATATATATATATATATATATATATACACATATATACATATATGTATATTTCTGTTGCTTACTGAAGAGACAAACGAGAAAAAGGAAAAAAGTTAAACATCGTTAGCTACTTAATGTCTTCACTAATTTTTAGAAAGAAAAAAACAAAAAACGAGAAATCTTAATCAATGTATCTCTCTTTATTATTATTATTATGATGATGATTATATTATTATTATTATTATTATTATTATTATTTTTATTATTATTATTATTATTGTCGTTATTATTATTTTCTTTTCTTCTCAAAATAGGTGGCGGACAAAAAATCGAAATAATCATAAATTGCGATAAAATATTTTACTACTGTATATTGTACCATAATAAAAACAAAAAAAATAAAATGAAACACTTATATTTAAGAATGAAGTAATAAAAAGAAAAAAAATAACAAAAAAATACAAGATTAATCATTGGAGCAAGGTTTATGTGGTCCTATTGTCTAGCTTATTATAAATATTAATTATTATTATTATTATTACTATTAACGATTGTATTAAGGTATAAGATTGCATAATTGTCTTATTGCAGTTGTTAAATATAACGAAGATATATTTACTAAATGTTAAGATTAGCAGAGGAGAGAAAACAAAATTAAGTGAAACTTAGTTTATTTTTCATATTAGAATATTATTAATTAATTCATGAATTATTATTGTTCAACGGTTAGTCAGACGAATTCTTTCTTAGTGCTGTGAAGGCTGTCGATATGTGAGAGATTATGAGGGAAAAAAGAGAAAAAAAAACCAATAGGAAAAACGAATCAAATGACGCCTGTATACGGTTTTTATTATTGTATGCACGAAAACATTAACGAACAAGGATATTTTTGCAATTTTTTTGTTTTTATTTTTTCGTCTGTTTTTTTTTTTTTTTTTTTTCCATTGAACGTTGAGCCACGACGATCCTACGCTCTCTTGAAACAAACAATTAATAGACGTTTGATTTTTTTCAGTTTTTTTGACGTAAATAATAAAAATAAAAAATAAAAATAACAACGATTCTTCATGCGCGCAACGGGAGAATGTACCTGAATGTCTTGCAATTTGATGAAAATAAAAATCCTCCAATTATCACGAATTCGAGGATACTGTAATTTTACTATCGCATATCGAATTACAAAGTTTCTTTTTCGTAAGACCGATAAAATCTCCGTTTCGTTTGTTTGAATTTATACTGACCTCGATATACGAGAGCGAGGATCCTCGCGAGCCTGTAAAGATTCGCTTTGAAAAAAATGAAGAATCACAAACACATTTTAAAAGCGATCAAATTAAAAGAGTGTTTCCAAATTCTCAGATCGACCGGTTCAGCGAATTTGAGCGCGAATTCGAGATGATCTATTGGAAAATATAAAACGTTTTATTTCATTTGACAATTTTGAAAAACACTTGATTCACGATTTTTATGATCAGAAAACATTTGTCTAAATACGATAATATAAAATTTCAACAAAAAATGAATTCCGGAATATTAGCTTAAAATAAACGTATTTTTTCGTCAAAGATCATCGAGCAAATTTCGAAATCGCGAAATAATCACTACCTCCGTACAATTGTATTAAGTTTTTTTTTTTTATATATATTTTTACCATCTTTAATAACCACATACCTCAGAAAATATACAAACCCAGATAGCAAGAATTATTGTCAGCCGATCGCATTTTTCAAGTTACCAGCAGTCGAAAAAAAAATAAAAGATAAAGAAACAAGAGCGAGGATTCGTTTTGCTGTTTAGGTGATAAAGGATTATTTTACGCTCCACATAAATCGTATTTTATTTATTGTAATTATTAACTTTTAATTTCTTCCTCAATAGGGTCGAACGTGGCCGATATGATAATTTGGGAATCACACTACACGAATAAAAAAAAAAAAAATTATACAAATGACGCGTATCTTGGAGGAAAAATGAGAAGAAGAAAAAAAGCCAAACGCGTCCATCCTATTTAATAATCGTCCGAACGGCTCCGTTTACTAAATTTTGTTTCATCGACAAATTGTGAACTTGTTACGAATACAAGAACAAAATATCTACGGTGTTTTATTATACATTGTGTGAAATAATTGATGTACAGTTACCAATTATACAATTGGCTAAAAAGCTCTAATTTATACATACATAATACATAATGTATGGATATATCGATGTGATTAATAAGATCCGATCTAAATGGCGCGTTTATCGATTTACGAAAATAAATATTTATGTGTGTATACATATATATACATACAAGGATAACAAAAATTCGTGAGAATCAAAAATGGGGTCAGGGATATTGGAATAAAAAATTGCCGTTAAATGCCTCAGATATTATTGTCAATAACGTAAATAGAGGAAATAATGAATTTACACTATCGCTCATAAGTTTGCAAGCATCGTCATCAAATTAAAAGTTTGGATTCAAAATTTCCGCGAGATAGCACAAAATTTAATCGAGTAAATGAAAAATTGATGAAAACTCTTCTTTTTTCGGACTTAATGAATTTACACAAATTGCTTGTTTAATTCAGAGGTTTCAGGATTTCGGAATAGTAATTTAGTGAATTACTTTTATATTCAAATTTTGATTAAATGAAAGGATTTTTAAAAAATAAATGAAAAACAAAAATCAAGAGACTTGGACACTTTTGAACGATGGTGTATAAATTTTCAGGCAAAAGAGCAGGAAAGTGGAGTTTCGACGAGTAGTTGACACTGCCGTCAAGAGCTGGGCAAATTGTATATTATGTAGAAAATCAACGAGTGAAGAAAATACGAAGATTCAGAATTGATTGTAAATATAAATTTATTAATTAACATAAACAGAGCGTGTTATCACGCGACCTTGGTTTCGTCAATGATTAACAACGTCTCCAAACTACATATATATTTATATATATACATACTTTTTTTGCTAATCGCAGTGGTTGTTATGCCGTCCAGTGTATCAAAAGGAAAACAAGCTCGGAGATGCACTTTTCATAACTACGTACAAACTACAAATGCGGATGTAAAGTTTTAGAGGAAAAGAAAAAACACAAACGTATTAATGACAGAAAATTTTCCGTTGCGCAAAGTTTGGGTTGCGAAAATGTTTGCTCATTAATTACGTCGTTACGAATTTCGACACTCGATTATTTTTTGCAAAAATTCAGTTTCTTCTTGATCTCTGCATTTTTAAATTCCCTCAATTCTTTGGCTCGAAAAACTGAACAAGAGCTTTTTCCCTCATTGCTTTTTTTTCTCGCGATGTTTTTGAGTTTTTTTTCGAGTTTAATTTAATTAATTTGACTAGTGTGGATCTGACTTGAGGTATTCCTTGTAGGATTTTTCGTCCATGAGACTCTTGATCTCTTCGGGATTCTTCAATTCCAGTTTGAACAACCAACCCTCCTCGTAACACGAGCTATTTACCAATCCGGGCTTTTTCGCTAACGCCTCGTTCGATTCGATCACCTTTCCACTCACTGGACTCGCGATCTCCGATGCTGCCTTCACGGATTCAAGGGCTCCGCACTCGTCTGGAATATGGAGCAAATTTCAATTTCATTCACTCCAAGGTAGCTCGCACTTTTATTATCTAAAAAGTAGTGAAAAACCTTGAAAATACTTTTCATCATTTATTGCTCGATTTTCAAGCTTATTATTGTAAAGTAAGGCCTTGGGCCAAAATTGAAATTTGAAAAAACTGTTTTTCTTTCATTTACTTTAATTAGTAGATCGTTGTCTTAGAAATATTAACCCTAGAACCCCACAACCTATTTTTTCCAGCGTAAACCCCACACTGGGGCGTAAATAATTACCCCAATATTCTCTTTAGCATAAAACGTTCCTCGTATGCGATAATAAGGTTTAATTATATACCATTCTCTCCGTTTTTTGATAACGAAGAGAATGGTACATGATAAAGGCGCATTAGGTAAATATATAATGGTGAAAACTCTATAAAAACGAAAGGAATGATTTTAAAAAAAAATTTCAGGAAGGGAACTTGACTTTTTCATGGGGTAACTAATTATTCCGTTGTGGGGTTCTAGGGTTAACGCCATCATGCTGTTAGAGCTGATTTCTGACTGGACTTCTTTTTCGGAGCCCTGAACATTTGTAGGCGGCTTTGAACGCGTTTTCCCCAAAATTCATATTTTTTCCAATCAGACCGTATCACAACTTTTATAGTTTTTGTTATTTGCACTTGAAATTTTTAGATTATACTTTTTCATATGATTTCTTAGGGATTATCTAGAATTTTGGCAAAATATTGAATGTTTTTTTGGAATTAATATTTTGATAGGCGAATTGTAGGTCAAAAATACTCCTTTTTTTATCAAAATAGCCACCATTATGAAAAAAATCAATATTTTGACAGATTCTTAGGTAGTCTACTAGTTTTTCATGTGAAAATAATTTTTTTTTATTATTTTAATGCAGGATTGACTGTGCGGATGAAAATTTGGGGACCGTTTTGCATTCGAAAAAGAAGATGATCGGATATTTGGACCGGGACTCCGCCGCTTTAGACACGAATAAATAATTAGAAATTTTTTTTGTACTCTCCAAAATCTGTATAAAAAATGCTTTCATTGGATTTTTGTATTGCTTTTCTGTCAAATTACGTAATAAAAATGTTTCTTTATTCATTTTTGAAGTGAAGAAATAAATGTTTAAAAATCATTTGTAAAACTGACCGTCCTTTTCTATCGAAGCTCCAATTTCGGGCAATTGAGCAAAAACAACGTCTCCAAGCGCATCCTGAGCATAATCCGAGATTCCTACTATTCCAACTTTGTCCTTGACCTCGATCCACTCGTGAGTGCTGGTGTACCATCGTTCTGTTAATTTAAAATACGGTGAGTTTGTCAAACGAAAAAATGTGCAATTAAAAAATTGATATTAGTTCATTACATATTTTCTTTTAATTTTTTTTTTTTTAGAATAACGAAGTTTTCGATAACAATTTTAGTAAATGGTTCAATATTTTGGAGTAGAATTATAGTTGTTTCTGAACAACGAAGATTATTCCACAAATATTTTTATAAATTTATTTAAAAAAAAAAAACAAATCTTTAGGAACTAGTTCAAATCTATGGATTGAAAATCAGTAATATAGATTTATCGATCGAATTAAAGTGATTATGACATTTTTATTATTCAAACTGCATCATAATTTATTTACCGAAGAATATTTTTATGAAGAAAAAGTCCTGTAAAAATTTGGTCTCAGTTTCTAGAAGATCGTAGTAATATATTTTTTTACACGAATTCAAATATTTATAAAAAAATTATTATTATTTAATTATTTCAAAATATATTGATAAAAAAACAAAAGTTTAAACTCACCGGTTGCTCTAGCAACTTGTGTCGTGCCGATCGACCGGAAAGGGAAGACCGAAGATTTAACAGTTCCGGTTGTTCCGCCGATGTTGAGAATTTTTGAGTTTCCCGTTTTAACGATTGTTCTGATGCTCGTTCTCAGCACTTGCGTGACTAATTGTGCCATTTTTCTTCAACCACGTAAAATTAACCGGAAACTATTTTAAAAAAGTGCTAAAAAACGATCGCACCAAATCGTTAACGAATTTTTACCTCACGCCGACTATGGTGGATCTCACGTTATTTTGGTAATGAAGAAAATAACGCGCGTGGTCGCGCACACATACACCACGCTAGCACGCCTTCACCAAACCAAATGGTGAATCGCTCACGAGCCTCGGCTCGAGACCCGCAGAGAACTCTCGCGAGAGAGCGCCGTTTCGTCATCGTCGAGACCCCTCTTATCGGCTGTACAATCGATAATAAGTTTGAAAAAAAAGAAAAAAATAACTCCAGGTTCCTTGCCCGCACGTATTTTCATAAAAGACTCAAATTTCTTGCGTTTTTTTCATCTATTCTTTTTCAATTTACAATCCTAAATACTCCTGTCAGTTTTTAATCAACCTGACATTCTCATGGATCGACAAATGACTGTCGATAAAGAACAATATCTGTCCACCGACAATAATGTCCCCAAAATTAATAAAAAATCTGCAGAACTTTTATCCTACTATATATTATTCGCAGTGTCTAGTCGTCCGGATACCGAAAAAAATTTCCGATACATTTGAAAAAACTTTGAGTATTCCCCGCTATAGTTGAAGGAAACTAAGTATTCCCCGCTGTAGTTATAAATTTTCATTTATTTTTCATCCATCAAAATCCATAGAGAATCGTTTTCCCGGATGAATTATCATAACTTGTATATTGAACTATCATAAATTGTATATTCGAATGGATTACGTACAAATTACGTACGAGGGAGTTTCAATATACCATTATACTGTAGAAAAGTTAATTAGAAAAGTTAAATAAAACAATTATAATCGCATTCTCGACAAATATCTGGACGAATACCAGTTTTGTATTCGTCCGGTATCCGGACGGCTAGACACAGCCTATATTATTTCAACAAATATTCTAAAACAATTGATAATTTTTCAATAATAGCCAATTCCACTTTTTGCAAAATGAATTTTTTGCATTCAAGATACAATTGACACTGGCGTAATATCAAAATTTCGAAAATATCGTAAAAACACAAGCAATCGCATCGAAAAGATAATGGGAAACAAAAAATAATTGAAAAAATTTATCATTTTTGAAAAATTGACGTCGAAACTGATGTAAATGGGAAATTCAAAAACATCCCATTAACAAAAAATTAAATTGCAATTAAAAATTGTGATATTTCATGAAAAGTAGTTAATTTGAATTTTCGCTATTTCTTTTTATACAAATATCCATTTTAGTAAAAAAAAAAAAAAAAGAATAATAATTCTGTGCGACAGTTGAAATTGTCCTAAGTTCAAAATTTCGAAAACATCATACAAGCGAGATAAAGAGTAAACACATTGGGGGTCGTTAAAACGATCACGTGAGGTCACAAAAGTTATCGTGAAATAATCGTTCCGGAGGCGATAATGCGTTATTCTTCGTTATCGCTCTTTTAAAAATTCCGTTGACCCCTTCGCTATTTTAGAGTTCCCAAGATGAAAAGATGGCGAGAGAAGATATCAAATTTCAAGACACGATTGAAATATTAATCTTGCCCCAAGAATTATTTTTCTTTTCCTTCTCCTCGACGTTCCGGATGTTATCCTTGAAAAAAAGAAACAGAGGATCGCGTCACGTGATAATAACGTTATTTTATTTATCATAAATCCCCCTGAAAGTATCACAAAACGCGTTTCTTTAATTATTATCCTATATTTCATTTCATCTTTGTTTATGTGCAATTGTGGCAAACAATACGTCCAAACACGAGTTTCATTTTTCCTCGATATCGAATCGACGACAATCGAGCTATTTCCACTCATTCGGAAATCCGACTATTTACTTGCTCAACAGCAACATCAATAAAAAAGTAATTGTTTTTTTTACATTGTCAAAATAAAACAACGTTTTTATATTTTGTAATTTAATTTTACATACGATCGAAGCTCATCAAATTGTCAGTAATGATGTATTTTCGTTGAGGTTAATTATCCTCTGTCAAAGTAAAATATTGGTCAAAATGCATCATCGTCTTTACTCTGATTGCCATGAGAAAAAATTCTCCATAAATGTAAAATAAAAAATGCTTTGGCTTTCTCAGGCAATCAGAGTCAATTTGAGACAAAAATATTTTTTCAACAATTATCTCCTGCCTATTTTCAAACTGTAGCCGGCAACTCCCTTGTTAATACTGACGACAGAAAAGTTCATAGCTGGGATTGAGAAAAAAAACGAAATAATAATAATGGAATCAAAGACCGATCGTGTAGGATCTTCCGTTGAGATTGTGAATAACTCCTGGGACTGGTTGACTCACGCACCACTCGTACCAAACTTTTTTCGAATTGCATCGCCTCCAAAAATGAAGGACCAACTCGTCGCCGGCTTTCAGGTGCATCGGTGTCTAAAATTAAAATTAAACATTTTGTTTTCTTATCATTGGGTCGAATCGTACGATTTATTGTTGGAAAAAATGATTTTTCGTCATGTCGAACCTGAATCGGGAACAATATTGGAAACCAGCTGAACATTCCGGGGCTGTGAGTATTCGGTACAATACTCAGTTGGATATTTTCGAATAATACAGCGTCAAAGTAACCCGCGAATCCGGTCAACACGCAGTTTTGTTTTACACTGAATTTCCTCACTTCGTATCTACTGTTGTCGATTATTTCGTCTGCAATATTCATCAGTTGTAGGAAAAATGTGAAAAAGGTGTTCAAACGTATGAACGAGGGAATAATTCATTGAAAATATTTTTTATGTATCGATTATCGAATTTTAAATCATATTAAATTGTTTTTATTATTTCAGTGTCATCGAAATCAAACAACGGATTAAGAATATTCGAAAAGACGAAAATTATAAATGTTTTTGACACGGAATCTTCAAAAAAAATTACTTCAGAACAAAATATTTATCTTCAAAGTTGTTTCTACGTTTTATTAATAAGATTAACAAATTTGATTTGAAATTTAAAAAATTTCAAATGTCTTACCTCGATTTGGATGCTCGAAGGAAAATAACTTTTGTGGATTCGCGATAACGTATTTATTTTGAAGATGGACGATGTAAGGTGTCTCAAAATGAGCAATGGCGCTTTTGTCTTTGTCCCTGAATTGCCTCACTTCGTTGTACAGTTTGGACGATTGTATCGGACAAATATAGGACGAGTAAGAGCTCGGTATGCTAACTCCATCGTCTAAAAATGTTTCACCAGAAATTCAACATTTAATTTCTTATTTCAGTTTCCAATTTGTCAAGTTTATTAGTTTGTTGTTTTTTTTTTAATTCCAGTTTCAAAAATGCTGGGAAAGCGATTTTTACCTTTGAGAAAACGTTGAACACCGTCCAGACATTCCGGCGACAATTCGTTGTCACCAAAAGATCCTAAAAGCTCGGACACGAGAATATCTGCTTTTTCTGGGGCTTGCCATTCTCTCATGTCACTGGAAACTACCGTCACATCGTTTCCCCACATTTCGTGTTTCAGGGCCTGTAGACTGACGCCGTTTACTCAATTTGATTATTGCTCAATTAAACGTATACAATAGAAAGAGAAAAAATCTATTGAAATTAAAAATAAGGTCAATTCGTTTGATGAGAAACAATATTTTTTAAACAAATTTTATTAATTTAGCTAATAGTAACAATGATTTTACTAAAAAAAAAAAATCTTTCATTTATTGGGACACGAAAAATCGTTTTCCATGAATTAATATGTATTTTTGTCCTTTTTAATTTAATTTCGAAATGTAAACTTACGTGATTACGGCGTTAGGATTTTTTTCTACCGCGTATACCTTGATCGATTTTTTTGCCAATGACGCAGCGTTCAAAGAAGCTTGAACTAGAGGTCCTCGTCCTGCTCCAACAACCATCACAACTCTGTGAAAGAAATAACAAAAGTCGATCATTCAAATTGACAGGATCGAAAGGTATGAAAAAAATTCACACGCAATTTAATCAGTGAAATTAAATTAAACTAAATTCTATGCTTACAGTGGTCGACTCCGCGAATCTCTATCTCCAATATGAGTTAATGCTTTCCGAATTGCATTCTGATACTCCGTGTATTTGTAAGGATCTTTCTCGAAGATTTCGTACGTTTGAGATTGAAGGTTGTCCATCAGGGGTTGTAAAGGAAATTGCAGATAGTCTTCGTATCCTTTCGCGAACATTTCGATCGGTCCATTGGCATCGCAACTCTAATCGTGTTAAAACATATGAAATAATTAACGAGCAGGAATAATAATAGAAAATTTTAACCTGGAGGATTTTTAACTTTTTACCAAAAGAAATAATTGACAATTTAAACTTGGATAATTTTTTACTTCATCAAAAAAAAAAATAATAATTCAAAGTTTAAACCCGAAGAATTTTTAACTTTTTATATATAAAAAAAAAAAATAATAATTCACAATTTAAGCTTGAAATTTTTTAAACTTTTGACCAAAAAAAAATTGAAAATTTAAACCTGGAGAATTTTTAACTTGTTACGAAAAAATTTCCGAAAATTTAAACCTGGAGAATTTTTGATTTTTTACCAAAAGAATAATACGGAGTCGTTTGGACTCCGCGCAATCATCCAGGGCTAACATTATGAATTATATTTATAATTCAATTTTTAGTTTAATTATGTATAATTACCTGCCACAAGTGATTGAGGTAGTGATGATAATGTCCCATATTTTTGTATCGATTAGCTCCCGTGAGTATGAATTGTATTTCAAAGGCAGAAAATTTTCGCACCAAATGTTGATGTGCTTTGCTCAAAACTGGATATCCTTTTTTGTTCGTTATAAACAGCGTTGTAGGCAAAATTAAACACTGCACGGGTTCGCTAAGCCACCGCTCGATTTCCTCCATTTCAGGAAGATCCTCGCTCACTGTCAAAGTCAAACCCAATTTTTTGTCAAAGTCGCAAAGCGATCTGAACGAGTTCCACCATTCCCAGGTACTCTCGACTTCCGCGTTTTCTACTCCTCTGTAAGACAGTGCTCGTTTCGCTGGATTCTCCATGGGAATCTGAACCCAAACCTAAAGCAAATGCAAAGCTACAGAAAAAACTAGAAGTCCAACGAATATTCTCTCCTTTGAATTTGCTAAAACTTTGTTCAAATATTCATTGTTTATTTATGTTTTTTAGTTTTTAGCATATTATCACAATTATCTAATAAAAAAAAATTAATTATAAGAATTTTGAGGACAAACGTTATTTAAAATTAAAACACAAGGTTTAGATTCGAATTATTACGAAAATAAAATAAATTTCATTCCATTTCAATTATCCGAATTTTAATACGAGTTTAAATTTGTAGTTTCCTGAATATATCTATTAATTGAATTTGAGAACGAAGAAATTTAATAAACTAAAACATTTTTCAATTGTGATAAAATATGAAACAAAATTATGGATGTACAGTAGCGCTCAAAAGTATTTTGACAACATAAAATTCGTTATTATTTCTTTCAAAATAAAACTTTATCAGAAAATGTCTTGAGTATAGTGGAGAACAGTATAACTGCGCTTATTTGAAAGCATCAGGTTTCGACTTGTTTGTTTATATTCTGCGCCGCTGGAGGAACGTGACCTATCGCGAGCTCAAAAGTATTTTGACACGCAGTCAGCTTCACGAATTCACGGACGTTATTTGCTCCTTAGTTTTGATTTGTGCTTATATTACTTATTGTGGTCATTTCAATATGCCGAAATGCATGGAATATTCTAGTGACTTTAAAGAAGCTGTTATAAATGTACTAAAGCAAGGACTAAAACAAATAGAAGTTGCTTGTATTTTTAAAGTGTCTCCACAGCTCGTTAGTGCATGGAATAAAGTATATAATAAACGGAAGACTGTCAGAAATAAGCCTCGAAGTGGCCGTCCAAAAAAAAACATCTCCTAAAGTCGATTGTATTATAAAAAAAGCTATCAACAAGTGATGTTCGGAAGTCGGCTATAATGATTAAAAATGAATTGAAAGAAAAATATAACGTAGACATTCATGTTTCTACTGTCAAACGACGCTTGAAACTCTTCGGATTACATGGACGAAGACCGACGAAAAAACCTTTAATATCTACAAAAAAAAAACAGAAAGTCCCGACTTGCATTCGCAAAACGGCACATATCGTGGTCAAGTTCAGACTGGTTCAAAATTTTGTGGAGTGATGAGAGCAAATTTAATTTAATGTCATCTGATCGTATTAAGTACCTTTGACGTCCTGAAAACAAAAAATATGATTTTCGATACCAAATACCCACGGTCAAACTTGGAGGTGGTAGTGTGATGGTTTGGGGATGTTTTTCACGCACTGGAGTTGGACCGTTAGTTCAAATTGAAGGGAATATGGATCGGTTCGTGTACACGCAAATATATTGAAGACTCAAACGCTACTGTACGCTAAACACCACATGCCAGCTGGGTGGTATTTTCAACAAGATAACGATCCCAAAAACAAATCCAAGTACATTAGTGATTTTATAAAACGCGAAAAAGTCAAGGTTCTGGGGTGGCCAAGCCAAAGTCCGGATTTGAATCCTATAGAACCTCTGTGGGAGGAGGTGGATCGCAGAATAATTATTCAAAATTATTCGAATAAACACACTTTATATGTAGTTCTCAAAAATGAGTGGAATAAAATTCCGATGAAACGATTACAGAAATTGGTCGACTTAATGTCGACGCAGTGGGAGGCTGTCATAAAGACCGAGGGATATGCCACTAAATATTGACTTGCTCATTACTGTAGATTATAATTATATGTTAAAAAAGAATTTTTTCAACAGTGTCAAAATACTTTTGATCCACCAGTTTCCTCATTTTTTTAAAAATTACTCTACTATTTCGTTGCGAACGAGGGCCATTTTGCCACTATTCTGTAGAACATTGAATATCTCTCAAAAAAATAAACGATTGATTTTTATGTTTCATATTTTGTTTTCAGTTAATCCAATTAATGTATTTGTCAAAATACTTTTGAGCGCTACTGTAAATTGCGAGATTAAATGACCTTCAACATACTTGAAATAAACTGTTGCTCAATTTGTCGTTTATAATTCTTGCTAAATTAGCACATTCGTCTATGTTTCCATTGAGCTTGAACGTTACTGCTGGAATTCCTAGATGTGAAGCAAGAGCTAATTCTTGATTCAGAGTGTGTTCGCTGTTCTTTCTTTGATCCAGACAAGGAGAATCCACGTCTATGAAAGGGGACAATTTTCCGACTACCAAATTGTTCCAATCTGAAGAAAAACGAATCATTTATCCAATTGTTATAGTTCAGGAATTATGATTCAATAATAATTTGGAATAATTTTCGACTATTGTCATAACATACCTCCGCTGCTGAGAATCATGTCGGGTCTTGTAAATGGACCAGGCCTGTTTTTTGCAACTCCGGAAAAAAATTCTCGCTTGAAAAGAGGATGGACCAAAGGTACGCATACGAAGTCGAATCTGGGAAATAAATGTAAATATTACAATATTTAAAATGAAAAAACATATCTGTGCTCCATTTTTGGAAACACAAATTTTTGTGCGAAGATTCCATAATGAGACCTTCACCGGTACTTTTTTGACAACTTTTATTTTAATTCAAACATTTAATGATCAACAATTGATAAAAATGTAAAGGTAGGACATGAAAAATTAGCTAGTTTTGCAAAACATCATTTTTTTGAAAAATATTTATTAAAAGTGAAATATAATGGTGAATAAATAACACATTTGTGAGTAATATTTATTCATAATTCATTGGTGTCTAAGCAATTGCAATTTTATCAAATTCACTCGTGTATTGAAAAAAAATCTTTTCTGTTATTCATTGAAAAATATTGTTTTTTTTTTTGAGTAATAAAAGGTAAACTTACTTCATAGATTTTGCTTCGATAATGCAATTGTTGAGATCCGGCGCTGCGCAAAAGTCCAGGCCACAGGACACGGGTCTCCTTGAATTTTCCATGAATTTTGACTGTCTTGTACTTTTTTCTAGAATGAAAAGTTAAAATAAAATGCTCGTAACTTGGTGTTTCAATAACCGGCGTAATTGTCATTGAACAAAGCAAAGTTGAAATTCTCTAACCAAACAAAAGCCGCTAATTTCTATAATTCAATAAAACAAATACAACACAAAATTAAAAATCTCATACCTTAAATATTTAACAAGATGTTACCGAAATAATATAAATCATGCAACCACAATTTTTAATCCATTTATACCGGTTAAAATTTTCGTTGTAATTTTGTAATTTATTAAATGCGTTGAACACATGGAGCTCAAAATCTCACCACAAATCATATAATTGTATCCCGATATACTAAAATCTGCGACGAATGCGAAATTCGTCGCTAGAGTGCGCTAATTCCCTTTGCGAAGATAACCGCGAAAGTGGAAATCTTAAATTACATAGTCCTTCATAATCGTACATCATTTTTTATAAAATGATTTGTTATTAGTTGGTAAATAAAGAAAATAAGAGGAACGTGGTAAGTGACGTGGTGACTGAGTAATAAATTATAACGATAAGAAATAATATCTAAGAATAAATAAGAATCGACAATATATATCCTTATAGTGTTATGAATACGTCATTAAAATCATAGACAGTACCGATTTTATATTCTATTTGTTTATAATACTATAACGATTTTGTAGTATTAACACTTTGAATTTTATACAAACAGTTTTCAATTACTAAATTGTCTGACTGTTTCAATTCTACGAATGATACTTTGGGAAATATCAATCATCGGGTAATTAAAGATACGCACGGGGAACAAGAGCAATTGTTACGAGAAAGGGTTGTAGAGTCTAAAGATTGGAGTGGGAAATGTATGAGCAGTGTGATTGGTCGAGTTGTGAATGAGCCAATGAGCTTACGGAGTCTGCACGAGGGACTCACGAAGAATGAAGATAGAAGATTGTGAGTCGAGCGAAAAGAAAGAAAAATCAGAACTTTGTCGACTTTCGAGAAGAAAACTTGTGTTCAAATAAAACGACAATTCCAAAGTTGCAACAATAAAAGTATTGGATTTTTATCTTGAATTTGATTTCAATTATTTGGGAAGTTCGCAAGATGAACTTCAGCTCCTTATCAATCGAGCCCACCTGCGACAAAAAAGGACAAATGAACAATTACGAATTTTCCCGCTCGAAGCATTACACATCGGCCGTGGTGCTGCATTCTATAGAGGACGCACGATCCTTATTGGCTGGTATATTTTTTGACTTTTTGAAACCTTGAAACGTCACGTGCATCCGTTTGGCACCAAAAGCACGAGCAGTGCTTCTCCGTGTACAATCGGAATGCCAACTGCCGTCCATTCTCATGCTGAACAAGTAACGCTGTGTGTGAGTTGCACAGTAGACACGATCGAGTCAGCACGCCTTTTAACAATCGGAGTTGAATTTTATCGTTTCAAAGTGTGAAAAGCAAAGAAATCGAAGTTTCTTCCATAGATTAATGCTCTCGCGCCCTCGACGCACCGAAAAAATTAATAGTTTAACGCTCACTTTTACTATTCTCCTATTAACGGACAACACCACTGTGACCCCCTATTTTTTTCACATTTTTCAAGAATTTTTTTTTTGTGGGGAAAAAAAGAGATATTTGAAAATTTTTTTTTGGGTTTTGTTCCTTGTTTATTAATATATCAAAAAACATTTTTTTCACATTTTTCACGCCGCATGGTGGCGCTGGGGAAGCTCTCGCGTCATCTCCGCAGTGGTTCGCGGAGATGACGCAGCAGAACTCTCTTCAACGTCGATCTGAAAAAAAAATACCGAGTGTTTTCGTTAATAATATGATATTTTGAAGAGAAGTACATAGGGAATTGGAAAAATATTGATTTTTAAAAAATAGGCACGCCTTTGAAATTGAAGAATGTTTGAAGTTAAGGTAGTACCCAGGTTCTGGCGTAAGCAAAAGTTAGTCCAATTTCTCATATTTTTATTTCGGTAAAATGAGCTGTTTTAATATCGCATTATATAATATGGTATATACGTATATATCTATATCCTTGTAGGCTTGTACTGAAATAATTGATTGCTTATTAGATATATTATTAGTCGATTACATTTTTCCGAGAAGCGTAAACTTTTGGATGGATACAGGCAGACCACACAATGAAATCTATATACAGATGAGGGGACACTAGTGTATTTGGACGAATGGTAGATCGCGACAACACCGCGACCCATCAGCTGCTCAGAAAATGCGCAGAAGAGTGCGCATCCGTCTATTCGTCTATACGAGTCTATTTTCATACAAGTGAACAGTGCGGAAGATGTCGAATGTGAATTTAGAAAAGTTAGTGCGGTATAAAGGAAGATTGAAACGAAAAAAAATGGTTGAGAAGCAGCTCAAATTCATTGAAATGAGGAAAGCTCAAGCTAAAAAACAGAAAGAAAGCAGGGATCCATGCGTTCTGGAAGGGTTACGTATCATTGATCCGAAAGAAGTCAGCAAAACAATGATATGTCACAAATGTAAAGTAGTCCTTCCATTCAGCAGTATAATACAGGAGAAAACCATGGGATTTCATTGCATATGGATTGCGAAATGCGAAAGTTGTTCGGAACTCACGACAGTCCATTCGGGAAAATCGCATAGTTCAGAAAATAATTACTATCACGATATAAATACAAGAGCTGTACTTGGTAAGTACATTTTAGTATTATTGATCTAGTTCAAATTACTTCCGGTCTTTGTAGTAAAAAAAAAACGATTTTTTTAACATAAACATTAACTGTGACGTTCTAACCTCAAATTATAGGTGCTGTACATTCTGGGATGGGATACACGGCATTGGAAAAAATATCAACATGTTTAAATATGCCCAGCATGTCTGAAGAAGCCTATAAACGTTACGAAAAAAATGTTGGACTCGCAATGGAAAAAATCGCAAAAGAAAGCTGTCAGCGAGCTGCCGATGAGGAACGTCGTTTGGTTGTCGAAAATGTCGAAAAACTCTGCGAGTTACTGTAATTACTTTTTTTCTCAGGCTACAAACAAAGTCTCATTGAGTATGTTTAAGACAATGCAGTGCTGCACATATGCAACATACAAGGAACTCTCTGCTTTTGCAGCAAGACGCGCTACAAAAGCAGCAGGTGCTGTTGTTCATGAAAGTGAAATTGTGCAGACGTGAACCAGTATATGTAAAAAAGTATTTTTTTTAGGTATTATCAAGTCGTAATTTTGTTTTATTGATGCCATAAATGAGTGACATTGAATTTTTCATATTTATTTCACTCCGTACAATAAAGGATGCTCTGCGCACGCTTTGAATGCGTAAAGCATCCATTTTTGCACGTCATAAATAAAATTATATCCGATACTAAATGAAAAAACTTTTTCTGATCTCGTGTGATTATGACCCTTGTTAGAAACAGTTTTTTCGTACTCGTTACATAATTTACGATTGTCAGTCTGAGTTTATGTTCGATAGTTTATTACGAAATTGTAACAGAGAGAGAGAGAAATATAATATACAACTCGAAGATGAATTTGATTTTTTGCATGTATTACTCCTCGGTGTTATCCTTTTTTACCAGGCCACCGGAAATAATTGACGACATCTTTCCTCAACTGAAGATTTTACGTTCCTCGGCCCAAGAAAAATTCGACGAAGCATTGGGTAA